>JANRMT010062848.1:14638923-14686782 GCA_026402145.1 Polypterus bichir lapradei | reverse complement strand
TTTTCTCTTTTCCTTGCAGCTGTAAATTAAGCTCATTCAACATGTTGGTCAGATCGGAAAATAAATGCCAAGTCTAGCAGCCATTGATCATCATTAAGTTGCTTGTATTCTGCATGTTTAATCACAAGGAGAAACTCCTTTTTCTCCGACCAGGGGTCTTGAAATCTCAGCAGGAATTTCTCCCTAGCCACCTGTCTCAACGACGGCATCTTTTATCATCTCTCCATCTTGGAAGGACTTCTTATGCTTAATGATCGAGTGACTCACCCAGAACGATGCTTTGGTGTGTCTGCCTTTTCTTTTGAATTCAGCCAAGTGAAAAATGACGGCTGTCCCATTAACTGCGATTTTAGTTTTCTCTCCTTTCTCTTTCTCAGATCGCTTTTCGGAAGGAAGTCAGTTTCGTAGTTTTTATGAACAGTTCGAAAGTGCCTTTCCACATTTTTCTTCTTTGGAATAGCAATGATAGATTGACAGATCAGACAAACGTACTTTGATTGTGACATTGTGAGAGAAAAAAATCCCCTTCTAATTCCATATCCAGCCCATTAAACAATTTTCTTTTAATCCCTTCTTTAGTCGATATAAATTGGAAGGCTAACTAGATCACTTAGATAGCCGGAGTTTTGCAGTAGCTCGCGCGTTTGATCGTGTGTGTGGATGACCAGTGTGTTAGAAGAAATGAGATCTCAGACTGGCCGCCCTGTATGTCAATCAAGTGGCAAATGCCATAGGGAGGATATATGATAGACTAACATTTAAAAATTTTTTTTTTAAATGCAACGCAATCTACCTGCACTCCCTTTCCGATCTACCGGTCGATCGCAATCGAAACATTGGGCACCCCTGACTTAAGCAATAATTTATTTGTGTTTTATGCAGTATTTGTAAGAATTTAGACCACTTTGTAGAGAACAGTTTTTATGTTGAATTTAAAGAGACTTTTTCTGTTGTCAATGCCAAAATAACAAATTAAATTCATTGTGATTCAATATATCATAATACAGTAATGAAATGTGAAAACTTTCAAGGGGTTGAATTCTTTTTATAGGCACTGCACTGTAAATATGTTTCTTTAGTGAGCCCAAACATTTTTTTCTTTAATTTAATTTAAAGTTTGGAAAAGTGCACGTTATGGTCATCTTTAAAGGAAATGGCACCCATTCCTAAAAAAGCTGATGTGTGCCACACTGATAAGCAATACATCACCAACAGCCATGAAAGGAACATACTGTAATTAAATGTAAAAAAACACAGAATAATGAAATCAAATGATATTCCTAAAATCTCTTAGTCCAGTTTTGGGTTGCTGAGGTACAAAAGCCTATCCGTGCTAAGACATGGACCAGCACTAAACAGGATGAAAGTCACTTGTAAGGTCAACTCAACAGACACCCAGAATCTCAAGAGCCAATTTAAAATCTCCAGTTAACTTAACCTACATATTTTTAAGTATGTAAGTGGAAAACTGGAGCATCTGTAGGAAAACCAACATGAACACTTAGATAAAGGAGGGAAACCCACATGGAAAAAAAAACTATAAAATTCTAACTCAGGATAGTGAATCTGTCACAAGATTTTTATTTAAACTAGTTGATGTTAAGAATGGTGTCCCACAGGCTTGAAACAGGGACAGATCAGTCAAAGACCAGTCAAAGACACCAATCTAGACTCCTAGGCATGAATCAATTAACTAACATATTCCCTTAATCATCATTTATTGTTCAAGACTTTACCAGCAAGTTCTTGAGGAATGTGCTGTTTATTTTTCCTAATATAGAAATCTAACAAGGATAACTAAAAGAGTATGATAGAATTATACATGCCACTTCTACAAAGTATGTCAGCACACCCAGCTGTCTATTCTTTTTGGGTTTATTGTTACATGACAGTGAAATGTTTAGCTTGAAGAACAGCTTCCTGCTATTTCTTTTTCTACTTAGAAGACTAATGCACTTTCTTATATACAAAAATGGTCAGAAGAAGCAGTGCACATATAAAAATAAGCAATATTGAATATTGAAATAGGTTGTTTAAATAAATATTTGATTGTAATTCATTTCAAACTTTCAGCCTTTATTTTACATATTATCTTCACTGTAAAAATAATTTGAAACTAATACATGATTTAGGACATTATTACTTTAACCAGAGAGTGGTTCACATTTGTCATGCATGTAGGTAAGAATTTCACTGTAGTCTGTACACTTGGCAGTGCCACTGCAGTATGATTAAGTGAAATGATCTTGTCAAAATTTCAAATAGAGGTAACAATGGGAACAGAAAGGGTTAGGAGGTTGCATGAGGTTTTAAGTGAGTTGGCAGGTTATGGTACTGTTATATGGTATATGTCTTTCTTGATGGCATCTTATATCCTTCAGTGATTGGATGACTATTCATATTAAATTCAATAAAAATTGGTTAAAAATAACATACTGTATTTTCAGCCACAATATACTATATATGTGTATAACACTTCTCTATCTATTACTTAAAACTAGAATTCCTGAAGCTTTTGAAAAAACTCGTAATCCCAGCCCACCTTAAATCCCTTCACACCTTTCCATCAGAGGATACCGCATCCTATGGACTAAAGAGGAGAGGGACCATCCGGGTTGTTATCAGTGCTCTGTTCAAAAGCCTGCATCACTGATGTTATGTGGATACATTAGTGCCCATGGAATTGGCAGCTTGCATATCTGGAAAGGCACCATGCTGAAAGGTATATACAGGTTTTAGAGTAACATATGCTCCCATCCAGATGACGTCTTTTTCAAGGAAGGCCATGGATATTTCAGTAAGACAATGCTAAACCACATACTGCATTAATTACAACAGCATAGTTATTGCCACTGTGTAGTAGACAAGTCCCTGTGCTGAATTGGCTTGCCTACAGTACAGACCTTTCACCAATTGAACACATTTGGCAAATCATGAAATGAAAAATACGACAAAGAAGAACCAAGACTGCTGAGCAGCTAGATTCCTATATCAGACAAGAATGAGACAACATTCCTCTCCCAAAAGTGCAGCAACTGGTCTATTGTTAAAAGAAGATGGGGTGATACACAGTGTTCAACGTTGCTGCCATCAAATTCAAAATGACCTTATTCTTTTCTTAAAATGGTACATTTTCTCAGTTTAAACATTTGTTATGTTTTCCATGTTTTATTGTGAATAAAA
Source organism: Polypterus bichir lapradei (assembly GCA_026402145.1). NCBI lineage: Eukaryota > Metazoa > Chordata > Cladistia > Polypteriformes > Polypteridae > Polypterus > Polypterus bichir. The sequence goes on along the minus strand of JANRMT010062848.1, from coordinate 14,683,599 downwards.
TATGGGTTAATGAGATTTGCAAATAATAGCATTCTGTTTTTCTTTCCATTTTACTCAGAGTCCCAGCTGTTTTGGAAATTTGATTTGTAGGTTCTTGAGTAAAACTATCAGGACATTTTTAATTTTGAAGAAAGGTGTTTAATTGATTAAATGTTCAGCACACTCTCTGGTAGGTGAGCAGCAAGGCAGAGAGGACTTTGGAGTAAAACTGCTGCTTCTTAGTATTGAAAAGTTTAGGTGTGCTAAGCATGTAGTTAGAATGCTCCCTGTGTGTCTATCCTGTGGGGTATATCAGATAAAAGCCACGGGAAAAGACTCAAAAGCAGATCCACTGAATGGAATAATTCTCTCAACTTACCTGAGAGTGCGTGGGGCATTCCCAGGAAAGGTTGGAAAACATTTTTGAGAAGACAGGTTGGCTTGACCTGTCTAGCCTGACATGACGACCCCACGATCTTCACGAAGAAAACCGAAGAGAAGTATATAAATGCACATAAATATCTATCTATCTATCTATCTATCTATCTATCTATCTATCTATCTATCTATCTATCTATCTATCTATCTATCTATTCAAAAAGTATTTAGACCACCTTCACTCTCTTCACACTTTATTGTTTTGTACATTTAATTTTAAATGGATATATATTTAACATTTTGCCCATCAATCTACACTCAATAATCCATAATCACAAAATCAAGGATTATTTTCAGAAAGTTTTGCAAATTTCCTTAAATTCAAAAAACTGAAATCCCTCGTTCATATGAGTATTTTGTCTCTTTGCTATGGCACTTCATATTGTGGTCAAGTGCATCCTGTTTGCTTTAATTCTTGTTGAGATGTTTTTAGAACTTCATTGGAGTCCATCTGTGGCAAATTGAATTGATTGGACATCATGTAGAAAGGCATACACCTATGTATACAGTATAAGGTCCCTCATGTCGCACTGCATGTCAGGACAAAAACAAAGTTGTGAAGTCTAAGTATGTCTCTGTAGAACTGATATAAATTGTAGTGAGGCATAGATCAGGACAAGGCTATAAAACCATTACTAATGCTTTAAGTGTCCCAGGGAGCACAGCAACCTCAATAACTGAGAAATGAAAGAATTTTGGAAACTCCAAGATTCTTTCTAGAGTTGATCTTCTGCCCGAACTATGTAAGTAACTGGGCATGAAGGGTTTTTGTCAGAAAGGTGATCAAGTATCCAGTGGTCACACTAACAGAGCTTCAAAATTCCTTGGTTGTGATTTGAGAAATTGTTAGAAGGATGACCATCTCAGCAGCACACTATAAATCAAGCTTTTATGGTAGACTTGCTAGACACAAGCCAAACAGCTTTTAAAGGACTATGAGAGCATGAGGAAATATTATCTGGTTTAAGAAGACAAAAACAGAACTCTTTGGACAGAACTTCAAGCACTATGTCTGGCACTGCTCTTTAGCTGCCTAATACCATTCCTATGGTGAAGCATGGTGTTGCATCATGCTGGCGGGTGTTTCTCAGCAGCAGGGACTGGGGAACTGGTCAGAACTGAGGAAAGGATGGATGAAGCCAAATACTGAGAGGATCTTGAAGAAAACTTGCTCCAGAGTGCACACGGCTCCAGACAGGGGCAACTGTACACTTTTCAGCATGACAATAAACCAAAGCATACAGCCACAACAATGATGAAGTGGCATCAAGGCAAGTTCTCTGACTGACCTTGAGTGGCCCAGCCAAAGCCCAGACCTAAACCCCATAGAACATCTGTGGAGAGACCTGAAGATGACAGTTCACAGACACTTTCCAATAATTCTAATGGAGCTTGAGAGGATCTTCCAGGAAGAATGGGATAAACTGCCCAAAGCTTATAGAGACTTACCCAAGAAGCAGTAGTTGCTGACAAAAGGGCTTCTACCGACTACTCAGTTAAGGGTGTGAATAATTAAATGAATGAGAGATTTCAGTTATTGATTTTTAGTAAACATGCAAACCTTTCTGTACATGTGTTTATACTTTACATTATGGGTTATTGAGTAAAGGTTCATGAGCAAAATGGGAAATGTATCAATTTAAAATTAAATCTACAACACAATAAAGTGTGCATGAAAGTGAATGGGTATGAATACTTTCTGAATCCATTGTGCCCAAGTCTGCGTTTTAATTTGTTTTTTGTTCTGCTGAATACAAAGCAAAGTTCAGTTCTTAAGAGCCAATGTGTAAATCTACAAAGCTGAATCTCTGCATTACTAAGAATAGCTTGTCTATAAATAGAAATATAAGGAAACCAACTTTGTATAACCTGTGTGGATCTATTGCACCACTTTCTAATGGAAAAACTGTTTTTGCATGAATGCCAAGTTATCCTTTTTCCTTCAAGGAACAGTGTGGGGTGCTACATTCTCATAACTTGCCTTGTCGCCAGCTAAGCAGGAACAACTAATAAAACAAAGGTCAACACAAAATATCGTTGACAGAAAAAGTACCTGCTAAAGTCTCTGACGTCATACTTATCTAAAAATAGATCTCAAAAATAAAACTCAGGAAACCACTTACATATTACTGTGGCTTGAGTAACTTTCTCTTAAAAAAACAGGGATTGGCTAAATCAAGAGCTTAATGTGAAAATAATTATCATCCAAGCCAATTTATAAGCCTATGATGATTTTGGAGTGCTGAAAAATGGAAAATCATGCATATGAATAAATTATGTCTTGACAAGGGTTAAATATCTTTCTGTCCATCCACTTACTGAACGTGCTTAATCCACTTATAGTAGGTTGCAGTGAGGTGGATCTTATCTAGGCAGTGAGCAGAACTCTGCCCAGGATGCCAGTCCATCACAGGGTACTTTCACAAGCACACCTATCACCTACCTACGCTTGCTCACACCAGTCCATTGCAGAGTTGCACATGTGTGGGATGTGTGAGAGTATTGGAATACCCAGATTAACAACCCATGAGGGAATGGGGAGAACATGCAAACTCCACACATACTATAACTGGTCTGGAATTTGAGCCCTTTATTATGGAATTGTGACACAGCAGTGCTGTCCCACTGTGCTGCCGTGCTGCTCATAGGTTAGATGCAGTGTAACATTAAAAAGTAGAATGTTTATGTTTGCTTTGTTGTTGTACACATCATATAGCTCATTACAAATAATCAAACTTCTGCTCTAATGGACTGAAATAATTACTTTCACTTGGTTGTCGTTTCACTACTGAAAACTAAATACTAATTATTTGGCTTTTTGACTCACTAACAGTAGCTTGCATTGTTCCTCCAACCATAACCAGGGAAGCATACATTACCAACACTTGTTAGACATTTGTCTTATGAAATACTTTCACGTTAATTTTTTCAATGGCATGTCAAACTGTTAAACTGCCAGTGTTGTCTATGAAGTCTGATAGAAGCAGCTGTGACACGTACTATAGCATACATTTGTGCCACCCTTCCTTATATCCAAGCTCTTTATGAAAATTATTGTACAATATAAATTAATGGTTAGGTTAACCATGGAAAGAAATAACTTAATGTAAGAAAAGAGTCAAAACAAAGCAAATCCTTTAACACTCAGAAGGCCTATGGCTAAGCAGCAGTTTGATATCCCAATCCCTGGAAGCTCTTTCTGAAACAGGAAAACCCACCAGTAATTCTGTGGTGTTATCCACACCAAGCCCTCTCTCTGCTGGCCCAAATGTGCAGTTCAAGAGCAAACCATGCTTGGTGGTACAAATGCCATCTGCTCTGAAAACTCCGCAAAAGAACTCCGTCTGCTCCATACAAAGGCCCTTTGCTGATGTAGCACATAATTACATAGACATCCAATGATTTCCTTAATATATTAACAATTTTCGTGCAGCAGCTGCAAACCCATTTTATCATTATAATACATGTGACTTCTCCATTTCCTAACTTATTAGACAGACTGCCTTCCCTCAGCTTTTTGCCCATACTGTCCATACTATGACAAACTCTGTTACTAAAATCCAAGTTGTACCGGGTCTGCCTCCTGTTATCTTCCCAGTTTGCTGACCTTTTCAGTTCCTGGTGCTGCCTATCGAGCCGGGCACCCTGTCACGCAGTATAAAGTTAATGACTTTTAAATTAATCCCAAGCATTTTTGATAAGACTGAATCAAATATTAGTAGTTATATTAGAAGTAGTAAAGTTTTATTATCTTATTAGATTTATGTGCTAGTTTAGTGGAGGAAATAAGAGTTTGACGGCAGGCTGGGAGAGTGCTTCAAAATATTCCTTAATCGCTGGCTTACAGCGCTTGACACTTTACTGTTTCAATTCCAAACTACATTTGTAATTTATTCCTAACTATTCTAGTGAAAGTTTTCAAACCAACATCTCTAAATTGTGCAACATGCTGACTTTATATAAAAGTATTCACTGTTTGGAAGTTTTCACATTCTGTTATTTTCCAACATTTTCCAAACAGATCTCTGCAAAGCAATCTAAAATAATTACAAATATAAATTACAAAGTAACTGATTGCAATAATATTCACAGCCTTCAAGTCAGTATGTAGTAGATCCTCCTTTGGCAGCCATGACAGCCTTGAGTTTGTGTGCACAGGTCACTGTCTGCTTTGCACATCTGGGACCTCATGTATAAACAGTGCGTACACACAAAAATGTTGTGTAAGCCTGTTTCCACATTCAAATCGTGATGTATAAAACCTAAACTTAGTGTAAAGCCACGCACATTTCCAAGGTAGCTCATACCCTGGCATATGCAAGTTCTGCGCTCGGTGTCAAAGCAGTGTTACTGTTCCTGTGTGGTTACCCTTTCTTTTTTAGATCCATATCCTTGACGCAGCTTTATAAATACACTAAAATTAACCACATATTGTTTATTAGTTTAATGCATCTGATTGTAATTAACCTGCAACAATATAATGGTCCACGGAATGGCCAAACTATTTCAAATACCATAGCTGCTTTAGCGTTATTACTGTCACTGCACCTTCTTTTTCTTTTTTCAGCTGCTCCCGTTAGGGGTTGCCACAGCAGATCATCTTTTTCCAAATTACTCTCACTGCACCACTCGGAGCAGCTGATCGGAAAGACAATTATCGGTATACAGCATCAAGCACATGCTGCCTCAGCCATGTTGCCTATTTGAACTGCTCTCACACGGCAAACGCTTCAAAACCTTTCCTGTATGGACCTTGCAGTTCAGAAACAGTTTCATCCCAAGAACTATAAACACACTCAATCAGTCCATCAAGTGCTCCTTGTAGAACTGTTTGTACTTATAAGTACAATCATCTCACTGTAAACTTGCACTGCAGTTATAATATTGCACAACCTGAGACACTTTATAAAGCGCGTATTTACATATGATGACCGTATCATTTTTAAGATGAAATGCAGCAAAATATGTTTATTATATTATACAGATGAAACTTTAACTTCATTTACATAATCTATATTGTTAATAATTAAACATATGAGGACACGGTGTCGCTGCGCTAGCAAGGATCTGGCCCTCCGTTCACGGATTGTTCCTGCCTCGTGCTGTATGCTTGCTGGGACTGGAGTGACACTGGAAGGATAGAATAATTGAATAAGTACTACAAAGTATTTCAATGTTCCTTAAAGGTTTTGAAGAATCTGCGTTCTAATCTTGCAGATGGCTTAACGTCTATTACAGAGCTGATTGTGTAGCGGTTGGGTATTTAGAGAAAGAAAAGTAAGGACAGGAATAGGGGGTTAGTATGTTTGAAAGAGACAGTACTGCTGCAATAAATTATTTCATCGAAGGTCACGCACAATCACTGTGCCACCGTGTTTCCAAGTTTAATAACATGCTTTAACTCCTTTCATTATGAAAATGATATCAAGTATACATCTCAGTATTTAATTATTCAGAGAGCTGTAATATTACGAATGTAATGCATTATGTGTCCTGTCGGAGGAAGAGAAAGCCCAGAAGCACGTAGTGATTCACACACATAGAGCACATGGAAAATCAAATACAAAACAAAGCATTTAACATGCTACTTTAGTTACGATGGGATCTGAGAGTAAACGATTTTAAGATATAGTTTATGATGTTCTAGTTTAATTTCAAAATAAACTACATGATTAAAGTGGAAATATCAAGATTAAAGTTGACATTTCAAGCATTTTTCACCCACTGTGTGCCTATTTTTTTTTTCTCTGTACCCTAATAACCTTTCATATGACTCTCAGACGGTGGGCTACAACTCGCCATTTCACGGCGACTTTGATATCTGACAACTTCTTTTTTATTTCGGGCACTGTGCGCCTTTGTGAACTTGAACTTTCGAGTTTCTCCGACACTCTGTGTCACTCGATCAACTTGCTTTCGTTATTTATACCACTGTTTAAACCAACAAATAGTACGTTTTTCCTTGCCTCCACTTGGTATTCGCTGAACTTCTTCTATTTTTCCCGCCCCATTATTTATATTGATTTGCATATTCTAAGAGGTGTAATTTTTGTTGGGGTTGGGACAGCAGGCCCGTTCACGTGCGTTATTTTTCACGCTGACCCCCACAGGGGTAAAACCCAGCCGCACGGGTTAGCTACCCAAAAGTCAATTGGTGAACTTGTAAGCTTGGCCTAGAGCGCAAAATAACCTAGCACTGGCACTGATTGCATGTGAACAGCTTTCTTCATGTTGTGGGTGATGGACGGCATCCTTACCCGGCAGGGATGCCCTTAGGATGATAGGACAGAGGGAGACGGGTTACACAGGGCTTTATCTCCACCAGAACGCACACATGGATGCCTGCAGGACATGTCAGGTATTGTAGTCTCAAGGGACAACCCTGTTGAGTCCTGTGGGGGCTGCAGGACTGGGAAGCCCCTATGTTGTGGGATTTCAGCCTCACCCGGAAGTGCTTACAGACATATACAGATGATCAGAAGCACTTTTGGGGTGGCTAAAATAAAAGGAGCTGTCAGCCTCGCTTCATAGAGTCAGAGTCGGCAGGAGGTGGGCAAACTTTTTTGGGAGGCATAGAGGAGGCAGTGACCAAGAAAAGACACAAAAGACAAAGTATTACTGCATTATGCTGTTTATTGTGCTTGTGCATACTAGTGGCTGTGGTGGGAAACACTTGGGGAAGAGTTTCCCACAAGAAAGACTCTTTATCTTTTAACTTGTGTTGTATCTCCTACTGTCCACAGTGTCCAGCCAAAAATTCTCAAATGGATTAAGATCTAGACTGTGACTCTGACTCTGCCTCTCCAAGGGTCTCATTTATAAAACTTTGAGTGGAATCAAGTGTGAAAACATGTATATGCCAAAAATAGGAAAAAGCAGATGCCTAGAAAAAAAATTATTAAACCTGGCATGCACACATTTCTAGGCAATTTACCTTCATAAATCACAGTCATCTTGTAAATGTGCATATGTGAATGTGACTTGAACTCCATCTGGTTGCTGCTCTGAAACAACTATACATGGAGCATGCTATTCAACTGTATACAAGTGGAATCACAATGCTGCAGAGCTTCATTAGCTGGTAAAGCAGCCCCTCCTTTCTGACCTCTTCACCTGCATTCATAAGTATCAGGGTGCAGCATTACATTGCCTCTCTTCTGTGTTTTGGGGATTGGGAATATGCATAAGCGTTCAGCAACTGTGTGGGTACCTGGCATGTGTGATGACACGATTGTTGTTATGATGAATAACTTATGAAAACAGAGCACTGCTGTAAATTCTCTTTTTATTTTGGCTGAGAGAATGAAAGTGAAAAAAAATGCTAACTTTTACAAGTACTAAAAATTTACACCGGCAGTTACAGACACAAATCAAATGTATGTTTTTATTGTATAATATTATCAATAAGAGCAGCTCACTACTCAAAACAGTAAATTTGCGAGGCAGCCAGGATCAAACCGGGGGTGTCTTGATTACAAGTCAGCAGTTCTTACCACTGCACCACGGAAGCTGTCATATTACACTTGTACCTTTTGTGAAAGTGTTTATTTGATATTTGGACTTCAGCCTTCACACATTATACTGTTCATGTCTACATTTTGTCATTTATTACTAAAACATGAAAAATGTTTCTGTTTTAACGATGTGTTTACATAGATTGTTGTAGACACGAAACACACATGAAATGTATGTTTTCCAAATGACGATATATTATTTACCCTCTACTACTCCAAGCAATTCACTCAAACATAAACACTGAGAAGGTTATTTGCAAATTGAGCTGCGGTGGTGTGTGGGGGGAAGGTATAGTAGGCTGCTTGCTGCTTGTGTTGATCGACACATTTACAAGACAAAAGACGCTGACGGAGAGGTGTGAAGGGATTTAAGGTGAGTGGCCGGGATTTTTTTCGTAGGCTTTGGTAATTCTAGTGTTAAAGGTACACCTGTTCAGTTTTCTGCAAAATTAGCTCCAAGATGGACCAGCAGTAGTGGAGATAAAACTGGGGTGTATAAATTACCAAATTAAATGGGTAAATAAGTGCAGATGTGACTGTGAATGTAAATGTGTGGGGAGGGTTATGCAACCAAGCTACATAAACTGTGGGGAAAGGGTTAGTATATGTGTGTGCATATACTACATATATAATATTTTATTAGATAGTTCTTTTCTGATTATTACTTACTGTATACTCAATAGCATTTATTTTGGAAACTGGTCCTTTATGAAGCATACCCATGGAGCAAATTTCTGTTGACATTTTTTACAGTTGCATGGATGGCAGAGTAAGTGGTTTGTGCAGGGTCATTGTCTGTAGGAATCTGTGATTGAACTAGTAGGCTAGGGTGTCTTAGCCATGCCTACCGAATGGAAGAATGTTATTGATAAAAAAAACTATGTGTTTTTATATTATTTAAGGTGGTATAACAACATAGAATACTGTTGTCACCTCAAGTTCTTTTGCCCTGGTCCAGTTTATAGCTTGGACTACTACAAGTCATAATTAGCTTGCATGTCTCCTTTTTGCTAGAAATAGGTTCTCAGTATGGACTAACTTCAGATAGTTGGAAGGCATGCTGTTAGATCAATTGGAGTGACTAATTTTGCCCAGTGTGAATGCCTCAGAGCGCCTTAAAAAATACAGTAGTGTTGCCTGCCTTCTGCCTGTAGTAACCTACAGTAGGAGATGGAGCTAAGCTGTATTAAAAGGAAAGGAAAATTCATGTAAGCGAATTCATTTTTTTTTTTTGTATTTGATCGGAGTGTTTTAAGAGTATGATAAAATGCTGAACGATCAAAATTTATTGTTTTAGCAATTTGTTTTTTCACAGAACATTTTGGGAAGTGTGTCTCCTAAATGAAAAATAATAATAGCAATACCCCATCACATCTAATCAATTAAACTGGCTTAATAATGAATGGCACGTGTGACACGTGCATCTATGGATCACCATCAGGACTCCTCTAAGGTATGTGATACCACCCCAGGCCCGAGAAGGGGTGCTGTTGCTAATTATATCCTCTCTTATTCCCACAGCACTAAGAAGACACCCAGTGAGGGCACCTGACTCTGCCCTTTCCAGTCCCCCGCTTAAAAGTGATGAGTGGCATTACTCTGTGAGTAGAGCACAGCACAGGAGGGAGCTCCTGTGCGATTCACCTACCTGAGAGATGTAGAACATGGCTACCTTTTCAGTTATTTTCGTTGCCTCCATGCCATCAAAGACTTGTACTTTTGTTGCTTTTTGGTTTGAAGTAAATGGGAACAACCGGGTTGGCGCCCCAACATTTACTGGACAAGACTCCCCACTCGACCACAGCGAATAATAATCATAATAGTAAGATATCCCTGGATTTAACTTCCCAGACATGCAGTTTTGCATGATCACAACAATGGGGTGTTTGGAAGTGAATAAGTTTTTGATTGGCAGATTAAAACCTATGTTTAACATGTAAACTGCAACTATGAAATTATCCATTGTTTGCAAACAGCAGTGAGGAGCTAAATGCATTGCTAGTGATTTAGGGGCAACTTGTTGCACCCAGGAATATTTTGTAATACACTGAACCAAACAGAAAGCACATTGAACAAGAGGTGATAGTCTTTTTGGCTATTTAAGGATGTCCTTGGTAGTTTTTTTATTCATTGATTTTTTTCCCTAACATATACTGTAGTACAGCTGCAAGAAATTCAAAGCTGTTAATAGTCAGAAAAAACTGGAATGTTTTTCTTGAATTTCTGCTTAAAAAGCCTTCATACAGGAACCCAACACCCAATTGCTTTGCACAACATTGCTCGTTCTTCTACTGCAAATCTTTGTAAGGTTTTTATTAAAGTCCGTCTTGCTGCATGCAGACATTTTGAACTTTGTTCAGATTCTAACGATGATGCAATCATAATTATAAATAGCACCTTTCTATAATGAATGCCAAATTGAGGATGCTTTAGAAGAACATGACCTACAGTGCAGTTGTTTTCTTGTTTCTGAAAACTGAAGTATTGGAAAGTGGTGTGACTTGCTTCATACAGTAACAGGTATTTAACCACTGACCTTGGGACCTAAAATCCTTCTGCCATTATTCTTTATTGCTTTCCTGCTCAGTAAGACAAAGAGATATGGTAAAGAACACATGTGTTAATTAGAACCTGGCTGAATTTTATTCTTTTATATGCTTGTCATCAAATGAGCTACCCCCCACCGCCCCACACTGTGTCAGCCAACAAAGGCACACCATGAATATTCCATCAAACAAGGCATTGTCCTATGCCAAATGACAATTACAGTAAGCTCTCCAGCAAATTATAGGCACAATTTAAGTGTTCAATACTCTCCACTAATACAAGGTACTATGGTAATCATTAATTTTTATTATTATTGCCACTACAAGTGGGCACATAAGACAGTGTTGTTTTCCCACACTGCACTCCTAGGATCATAATGAAAATTGTGAGACGTAGAGTTGTCTCTTCCTGCAAAAGCATAACACCTTCTTACATTATACCAAGTAAAAAGGAAATCTGTGGAAAAGAATACATTTTAGAAAGAAGTTCTCTGCTGAAGCAATGAAATGAAAACACCACATCCTGTGATTTTGCATAGGTAGAGTATTTTGTTAGGACCAGTAATGAGCAGTCATAGCCCAGTGCTCACATTACAATGGTATTTTTTTCCAGGTACATATACCATGCTTTATGTAGTGTGACCAGACAGCCATGCTTAGTCAGCTGGGCAGCTAATAAAAAGCCGCACATAAAAAATGACAGCATGTATAAAAATAGGACCACCAGAAAACTAGGCCCCTGAATACATTTCTTAAAAGCTCATTTTCTTCCTCTGAGGGGAGATTCCTGCTTGAAAAGCAGCAGGACAACAAGTTTACATTTGAAGGTCTAGAGATGGAATAATAGGACAAGCAGCAGGAGTGACTTAACTGCCAATAGTGAAGCTCATTGCACCCCAAAGTGGCTCCCAGAGGAAACTTAGGGCCCTCATCCCCTTCCCAGAGAACAGAATCTACCATGAAAACAAAAGCCAAAGGGAAGTGGGAATATCAACAAAATCAAAGCTCTTAGGTACAGATTAATTAATTAGACTGACACATTTTTGTTGTTTAAGAAAGTTCTTAGAAGGTAACAAGGCGGTGTCATTTTATTAATGCTTAAAAGGTTTTTTTTGGGGAAGATGTCAGTTTGCTGTATTAAGTAGAAACTTACAATCCCCAATTGTTTACTATCCCTCATTTACTGTATGTAGGGGCCAAAGTGAAGAACACATGTTACAGCCGCAGTGAGCTAAAGAGTGCCAAGAAGCCATTCTTTATGAGATACTAATAGAGACCAAGGGGATAACTGTCCTCAAGTGTGTTTCAGTTCAGTAAGCAGTGTCTTAAAATGTGAAGTTAACCTACTGAATAACAGTAAGCAACTGCTCTTTGGGACTCTCCCTAATAGTAAATATCCCCACCCAGCGGTTCTGCAAGACCTTGTTTTTCTTCTAATAACCAGGATCATGAGTTTACATTATAAGTAAAAGTGATTTGGCTGATCAGGTATAAATGCAAGACAACCTCCATAAGGCAGGCAGCATTGTGTGACCCTGAGCAAGACACTTCACCTGCCTGTGCTTCAGTTGGAAAATCAAAAGAAATGGATCTAGTTGTGTCATAAATGTGATTTGCCTTAGATAAAGGCGTCAGCCAAATATGTAAGTATAAACCTGCAAATTACTACTGTTCAATTTAACTTTTTACTCCAGCACATTATACAACAATTACAAATACTGCACAATATACAACTTATTTTTGTACAGCTCCCTTCACTGAGTGCAGGCACAGAGTACTGTGAACAAATTCTCAGATAAAAGACAAGTACAGATTATATTATTTAGAAAATGCAAAATTTGTACATATAGAGATGCAGATTTTTTTTAAACCACAGAAAACAAAGTAGAAACCAGTTAACATAAATATGAAAAGGTGCACTATATAGACATAAACAAAGAAACATAAAAAGCACAATATACGAAAACATATATACTGTATATAAAATATATATCCATATATATACAGTACATACAAAATAGTTTTACGTCCATTACAACTTTTACTCTTACTATATTACATACTATAAGTAATATATTACTGATAAGTATATTTAGCCTTATTAAACAGGCTACATAATAGCACTCTAACTAATGACAAACACACTCTCCTGTGAACACATTCACTTTAAGACTGACTATATTTTATTCAGTTAAATATTGTCATATTTGTGGTTAACAATAGCAACACTTATATCTAACTAAGAAATTTGTGAAGAAGTCACTATTTCTAAAAATGGCACTTAGGTTAACCACATGGCCACCGCTGTATATTTGTTTTTGCCACTGCCCCTTTTACTGCCAGTCACAAAAACTGGAGCCTATGTTCACACCCCATCCTGTGTCTTGTTTCAGCAACAGGTGACAGGAGCTAACAAGAAATGATGACTTCAGCCCTCAACTATGATGTCAACCTGCTGTGAGTCTGCTTAACAAAACAGTGTCAATTCCCCCAATTAGACCTCTCCTCACTGGCGTCGCCCACCTTGTGACTCAGTCTGCGTAATGAGCACTGTCTAATTTTTTCCAGCCACCCCGCCCCGGCACTGTGTTTCTTAAACCTGTTGACAAGGAGGCTCCAAAAGGTTCCCAAAATATTTGAGGTGCTGGGCAATGACATAGACAGCACAGTTTTACAATCCATGAGCACACCGTCTAGCTTTCACTATAAACACTTAAAAATAACAGTGGTGTTGAGTGTTGGGAGATTTTTCTTACAGCCATAAACCTTTCTTTTTCCATTACAGTGACACACTTTTCCCTTTAGAGCCATCATCATACCTTTTACCAATATGGCTGCAAAACACCTAAGTTAATTGAGTAGCAATTTATTTAAAAAATTGGTTACTACCAATTATATTTTATTTCACCACATTTAATGGTACAGTGGTAGGGTGTTTATGTACATTCAATATATCTAAAAACATCTTTCTCAATTAATTTATTTTTATATAGATTAATTTCCAATTATGAGCTCAGATAACTATACAGAATTTTATTTCAACTAAATATTAATTTGTTCTTATATAGTTCTCTTCTCTAAATCAGGCTAAGAGTGTTTATGCATATTTATAAATATACTCTACAAAACAGTAACAAAATGTGAAAACAAACCCATTTACTTAAATTATTTATTTAAAATACAGGAACAGCTTTATACCATGATCAACATATTTTAATTTTTCTCGAATACTCCCAAATAAAATTTTACAATATGAAGAATAGGCCATGTTCATGTATTGAAATAAGTGGCCTTGGAAAAAATAAATAAATAATGAATAACCATCAAATCACTTAGATGCAGAAACGATTTGAGAATATTAAGGAAATCAAGTGAACAGTAGATCAGTCCAGTTTGCATCATAGGAGAAGAAAACAATAAATACACTTAACAGAATTCTTAAAGAAAATAAACCTCATGAGGAATTCAGTCTTTTGCAATAAGCAAAATAGAAGAGACAATGAATTAGGGTCTGCTCTCAAACAAAAACAGCATTTATAGCTTGACTTAAAATACATTTAACTGTATGCACACACACACACACACATATATACAGTAGACCCCCGCAAAGTCGTGGTTCAGACTTCGCAGCCTCAGTCGTTCACGGATTTTTCCTTAGAATCTAACTAATAATTGTTAGTGGAAACCACAAATATTCTCCGCAATTTTTGTATGGCTTTTTTTGTGGCAATACTGTACTGTAGAGAGAACACAAAGCAACCGTAGAGGAAAACGCAGCTTGGGATGGTGAAGGTAGCCAATCCAAGAGACTTACAGTATTCATTTCACCTTGCTGCTGATTGGCTGCTGCCCTGTGACACATCTCCAGCAGATGCAGCCCAGCACTCCCACATCATAGCAGTTTACCTCATGTAGCTATCTCAAGTGTTTCGCTGAGTGTTCTCATGTTTTTCATTTTGTTCTTCTTAAAGCTCTAAGATGCCGCCCAAACACCCTGCACCTCCTAAAGCTTCTGGCAATGAACCTAAGCACCAGAAGAAGTTTAAGACACTCCAGGGGAAGGTTGAACTACTGGATTTGCTCTGGGAACTAAAATGTTATACCGCAGTAGCCACCTGAGGAGCTGTAAATCCTCTGCTTTGCTATGCAGTCATTACCTTTATTAAATACCTTCATCATACTGCACAGCTTATTCATCATCATCTTCAATCAACATCATTCATTATTGGTGAGTACCCGTACATTTTACTGTATTTTTATTTAAATTAAATTTTTATGTATTTACCCTACTTATCTATCCATCCATCCATCCTCTTCCGCTTATCCGAGGTCGGGTTGCAGGGGCAGCAGCTTGAGCAGAGAGGCCCAGAATTCCCTCTCCCCGGCCACTTCTTCTAGCTCTTCTGGGAGAATCCCAAGGTATTCCCAGGCCAGCCGGGAGATATAGTCCCTCCAGCGTGTCCTGGGTCTTCCCCAGGGCCTTCTCCCGGTTGGACGTGCCCAGAACACCTCACCAGGGAGGCGTCCAGGAGGCATCCTGATCAGATGCCCGAGCCACCTCATCTGAATCCTCTCAATGCGGAGGAACAGCGGCTCTACTCTGAGCCCCTCCCGGATGACTGAGCTTATCACCCTATCTTTATATATATATATTGTGGAAGATGACCCAGACACAGACAGGCGGACATGTTGAAATCACCTAACACATGTTTATTATACATTATTTACACTAATAAAGTGCACCACAAACCCCTAAAGTCACCCGGATGTGCTCTAGGTGCCTCCCGACAATCTTCTGCCGGCACTCGCCAGTGTGGCGAAAGTGCCGGCTGCGCACCCGGAAGCACTCCGGGTGTCCCCGATCCTCTTCCCCCCCAGCACTTCCAGGTGTGGCATAAGTGCTGAGGTCCAGGGCTCCAAAGGCATTGGGGCGCCCCCTGGCGGTGACCATGGGCCCCTACAGGGCTGAGCTTCATAGCTCTGTACCCGTGGTCCCCATAACTACCAGGGCGGTCACCCCTACGTGCTCTGGAGGAGGCATAAGCCCTCCTTCAGTCCTCCTGGGCGTCCTGGCCGGGTTGCTCCCCAGCCACCTATGACAATATATATATATATATATATATATATATATATATATATATATATATATATATGGATGAAAATTTTGGATGAATGTATAAATAAATGTATTGTGAAATGTGACAATCTACTATATAATCACATAACATCACTGAGGCAATAAATATTTGCCAGACATCCTAACAGTATGTCTATAAAATGTAGGAAGATACCTGCACAAGATGACAGCGTCCATGAAAAACTTGACTCAAGAAGTATTATAGCTAGTGGTTAAATCGAGATGGAAGTATTATAAAGCATTAACTTTATGTTCTATGCCAGAATGACATTCTAAACCAGTGTTTCTTAAACTATACACCATAACCCTAAATTTGTGTTCTGAAAAAACGAAGAACTCTGGGTGCATGCACAGTCCGCCAAATATTAGCCACAATATCATCTGAAATGTGTTTCAAAATGTTTCCATCAGTTTGGGGGAATAGGTGAAAACTGAGCTAAACTGATTTTAAGATGACATGTGTAGCATTTTTTTGGACTGCCATGGTACAGTAATCCAGAATATTGGTAATTCTGTTGATGATAAAGATGTTTTTTTTTTTTTATCTCAAGCAACGTTTAGCTTCAGTAGCAAATTCTGAGAAATTTCTAAAGACAGTCGGCCTTGGTTATAGAAATATTGGTTAGTTGGATGTATCAGACGTACTATGTAACTAAGCAATATACAATACTGTATTTACGTGTGTACCACATGCACATTTTTTCCCGAAAATTAGCATTAGAAAATCAGGTGCGCATTATGCACGAGGAAATATAATTCTGTAATGTTTACTTCTTCTGCTTGGGCTCGCTCGCTCGCTCTCTCTCTCTCGCTCGCTTGCTCATGCATTTGCGCTTTCTCTCTCTCGTTCACTTGCTCATGCACTCGCGCTTTCTCTCTCTCGCTCGCTTGCTCGCGCTCTATCTCTCACTCGCTTGCTTGCTCATGCACTCGCGCTCTCTCTCTCGCTTGCTTGTGCTCTCTCTCTAAATGCTTCCTATACAATCACAACGCGCGTTGTACGCAGGGCAAAACGATTTCCCCGATTTTCTTTGTAAAAATTAGGGTGCGTGGTACACAAGTAAATACGGTATTTGTAGTGTTTTTTTTATCATGGTCAATATTATTAGCTCACTGGAGCAGCTTCCTATTCAACATGCTTGTTCTAGTGGCTGACCTTTGGTTTTGTTGATGGTCATTGCACAACACAATTTTACAGAATACTTTATTATTTTGAATGGACATACAGTAGGTAATCAGTAGCAATAATGGGAATTTTGGGTATGAATACAATTGGCATGGATGACAACTTTGAAGTCATGTTGGGGTGGAATAGAATCTATGAATAGTTTAAAAAATGTGTAACATTGTTTGCAGTTGTTTAATTAAGCCAGGCTTGCAGTCAATAAAATTTTCACAGCAAGAGGAATAGAGTCTCACCCAGTGTGTTGCCTTCTGGGTGCACATACGGGAGACCTTCCTGGAAGGGTGGCTAGGCTGTTAGCTGGAGTGGGGATTAGATTTAGTTGTAATTGTCCATGTTGAAACAAATGAAATGCATGTGGGTTGCTCCGGGTTGATTAAGCAATCGCCATTGCTCCCATCTGGTAATCTTTCTCAATTCACTGAAGCATGGCAACGATTCTCGAAGAATGACATCCTCCCTTAAGCGATGATCATCTGGGCATTCTGCAAAGTAATGGGTCTAGAGGAAATTAAAAAGGCAAGAATTGGTTGCGACAAAAAAATACATCAATAAATAAACGTTTACGAAATAAATATATATTCAATCATCCATCCATCCATTTCCCAACCCGTTGAATCCGAACAGAGGGCATCCAATCATTCATTAACAAATCTAATTAATCATTAGTTGGGTGCAGGAAACCAATTCTGGTAGCACTGGAAACAATAAAAAAATCACAGGGCTAAACTATTAGTTAAACATTTTTTTTTAAGTGTCATGAAAAATTCTTTATATAGAGCCCATAAAGGGACATGAGCAAAAAAATATGTATTTCTAATGTAATGTTTTTCGCATTTTCACAATATCTTTTATGTGTGCTCACAAAATCTCTTTGTGTACACACAGGGTCTTTTTTGCATGCATGTCTTCCATATCACCGTAACCCTTTTGGTGAGGCAAGACTCTAGTGCTCAGAATTTGTTTCAAATTCTTTTGGAAATGATGGGTTGCAATCATACTTGCCTATACTTTGTATAGCTTTAATTAAGCAAACTAAATAACATTTGAACTTAACCTTTATATTCTCTAGATGAACTTTATATCTAGGTCCTCTGACGAGTGGGCTGCCTAGTTGTGCTGATCTGTTACCCCATGAGTGGGCTAACTAAAGTAGCTCCCTGTTCAATTTTGTTTTTTTTTTTGTTTTGGCTTGCCAAATAGATTATCAAGAATGTACAAGACATTACATAAATATGACTAACAAACATTCTCATACATAATAAACATCATAATAGTGAATGTTAACACATATGAATCAATATTTTACTTGTCTAAATAAAATTAAAACACATATGGAATAAAAACTCTACAGATCACTAGCAGGAAAGAAAATTGCAACTATCTACTGAAATAAATCTTGTTGAACAAGTTAATATTTGATGGAATTAAACAATGTTAAACTGGAAACATTTCTATCCTCTGCATCTTGAACTTCTGACCTAATGGAAAAAGCTGAAATTCTTAATCTTTTGGGTGGATGAAGTAGGAAAAGGAACACTTTTCATTCCATACATTTTACACAGACCTGGCAATTGGGAGCATATCATTTCGCACCTACATTTGACAATCTGATTTTTTTTTGCTTTTAACCTTAAGTTTTACAACTTGTGGTAAAACTGACCCAACATTTGTTTTATTTATATGGGTTGCAGTGTTAGAATTAATCTTAAAAGGACTTCCTAAGACTGAACATGTGCTGGTGTCCCTTCTTGCTAGACAGATTCTGTATTCTGATTGAAAGTCAGTTTTTACTCTGTGGTTGTTTAATCCACTCCAATTGACAAGACCCCAGGTAGTTTGCTTACTTGCATTCTTATACTTCACTGTAATTGGTGCATTGGGAATACCATCTAAACATTTCATTGCTTCTTCCTGATTGGAGATTTACTTAAATCTGTACTGTAGCTTCAGTTTTTCATAGTCTCTGTTCTGTGTTTACTCTCCTAAAATTTCAATTTTCTGGCACTTGGTTAACATTATTGATAGGCAGACCTCACTGAATTTGCTTTGCTTTGAGTGTAATGAAAACAGAAATGTTCAGGAATTTCACACTAATTGAAATCAATGGAGAAGGAGAAGCTAAGCTAGTTCTGAATGTATTATAATGGTGCAATGGTCTTTTAACACTAGAATTACCAAAGCCTACAAAAAACCTCATGATCCTGGCCCACTTTAAATCCCTTCACACCTCTCCATCAGCATCTTTTGCGTTGCAAATGTGTCGATCAGCACAAGCAGCAACCAGCCTACTATCCGATCCCCCCGCCCACCGCCGCAGCTCAATTTACAAAGAAGGTTCTCAGTGCTAATTGTTAATCTTGGAGTGAAGTTTTTGGTGTTGTAGAGGGTAAATAATATATTGTCATTTGAAATACATGCATTTCATGTGTATTCCATGTCTACAATGATCTATGCAAACACATCGTTAAAACAGAAACGTTTATCATGTTTTAGTAATAATTGACAAAATCTTGACATGAAGTGTATAATGTGTCCAAATATCAAATAAACACTTTCACAAAAGGTACAAGTATAACAAAACATGTGTTATTCAAGAATTTAACTAAAGAAAAAGAAGTTGCCTTAGGGTAAGTCAATGACATGACTGCTTGGGTGGTGCAGCGGTAAGAGGTGTTGACTCATAATCAAGAGGTTGCTGGTCCAATTCCTGGGTCCACTGGCTACCATTTTGAGTAGTGAGCTGCTCTTTTCATTACTATTATATAATAAAAACATACATTTCATTTGAATTTGTAACAGCCGGTGTAAATGTATGGTACTTCTCAGTCATGATTATGATACACCACCACCACCCCAATCTGACGCTGTTAGTTTTTATTTGAAACTGGGAATAATTATGGATGTGAGTGGTGTTTTGAGACAATTGAACTAGAAATTCTCTGATCTGGAGGGATAAAAGTTGACACACAAACGCTGGTGAATCTGCGTTCTTGGTATCTCATTGTCACTTGAATTTTTTCAGTTTTATTGAATGTTCCTGCTCACGCTGAATTAGTATGTACCTTATAGTCCATGATGTCAAAGCTGCACTGACAAAAATATATTTGGACTTCAGCTTTCACACATTATAAACTTCATGTCTACATTTTGTCAGTTATTACTAAAACATGAAAAACGTTTCTGTTTTGGTGATGTGTTTACACAGATCATTGTAGACATACAGTAGAATACACATGAAATGCATGTTTTCCAGATGACAATATATTATTTACCCTCTACAATTCTAGTCACCTCACTCAGAGATAAACCACTTGAGCACTGAGAATCTTCTTTGCAACTTTAGCTGCGGCAGTTTGTGGTGATAGGTTAGCAGACTACTTGCTGCTTTTCCTGATCGACACATTTACAACACAAAAGATGCTGATGGAGAGGTGCAAAGAGATTTAAGGTGGGCCTGGATTATGTTTTTTTGTAGGCTTCAATAATTCTAGTGTCTATGAACTAAGCTGTATTCATTATTTTGGCCAAAAATGTGACGTGAGCTGTGAAGCATCAGTGCTAACCACTTCTGCAACATTTCTTCAAGATAAAAATACACAATACTCAGAGTCTTTAATCTCTCTCTGCATCTCCTAAGCTCCTATCACTACACCGGATTAACATCCACAGAGCCTGTGATGTGGGGGTTCATCATTATATACATTATACAGTATATATCCCTATCATTACTCTATCTATATTAAGCATTGAGGAACATAACCTGTTTAATCCAGAAGTGAAGAGACAACATGCAATTACAGAACAGCATAGTATTTTCATTATGATTAGTTAATATACTCCTAATTCTCTTTTTTTCTGATCAGGTAAGGACATCACGTATGTGTATAGGCTATAAATTATTCATACATTTGCAAAGCAGATTGGGCAGTGCTGTGAAGAAGTGTGAGGTGCAGTATGCTTACAGTATGCATGCATGAAAGTTCTACACATGCACAATGCAAATCAGCCAGGTAGCACAGATTGGATAGTGACATTTCCATCCAACATGACTGCTATAACTCTGTTATACCTTGCTTAGCTTCGCAAAAGCATCATGGGGCACTGGAAAAAAATGTGTAAGCCAGCTGCACAACAAATTTTCAAGGAAACATTAGGTGAATAGGTTCACTGATGTACCTAGCAAATTTTCTGCAAAAAATGCTTTGGTGAATTTTGCCGATCAGCACTAGTTAAGAGTTCCAGTAGGACTGGTAGAATAAGGTTCTTTAATGAGTGATGTTATTCTTCAGTGCAAAGTATTTTTTATATTTTCTTAACACAATGACCACATTGTCACTATTTTAATCTTTTATAATATAACAGTTAAATACTTATTGTATTGGCACTAATTCTTAGAAGCAGTGGGGGAAAGAAAGAAAGAAATGTATCAACATCGAGGCCTGGAATGAGAACAGTCTGAGCTCACAGGCCAGTACTGAAATGAGCAGGGTCAGTGCCAGCTGCCAGGGAAGTCTATAAAAAAAGCAAACCCACCACAGCCACATTGTCACCATATTAGCACAACACAAGAAGCAGTCTTTCTATGGAAAGCATAGTACTTAAAGGAACAATAAATTGAGTGAGAATCCATTTAGTCGCTACAGGCTGTAACAATGTTTTGTGACAATATATTTGTTTGATGCCCATAGTGCAGTGAGTATGCTAGCTTAAATGATTTTGAATTGTGTAGTAATCCTGCACCTAGAAAGCTTATAGAAAACTGTTTGCATAGGCTACTTCTTGCCATCCACTCTAGCAATAAACAGAGTGCAAACTGAATGATAGAGCAGTCAGTTGCAATTAAGTAGTCTTTATTGTATATATTGTATTTCTTTGTATGGAAAGTTCAAGGAAAGGACAGCCCACCATTAGGCAATCAATCTTAATTAAACAATAAATGTCAACCATTGAAATCTGGCCAAATGTTTTCTTGCCAGTTTGTGTTTCATGCATTCACTGGAACATAGGAAGGGGTTGGTTAAGAATGACCTGATCATTATCACATCCTCATACATTTCTCATTGTGATTGAGACATTTTTGCTAAGTAGTATAATTTCATACCAGGCATATCATTGTGTTGCTGAGCAGATTACTGAAATCCTACTACTGCATATGGTGCATATGGTGGATTATGTTCTGATCATCCACTACTAACAACTGGAGTTAGCATGGGGATGTATTGGCATCCATCTTCAACTTGAAAAAATATACATAACATACATAATGCTTTTCTTAAAATTAGTTTTTCCAAAACTGAACTTTCAATTATATATATATATAATAGATCTGCTATTTTTGATTCACACCTTACTTAGGTTTTGTCTATATAAGATATGCAAGAAAAATGTCCTACTTCAAAAGAAGTTCAGTACCTAAAAAATTAAACTTTCAGTTCAAAAAATAGAGAAAGTATTTGCCTTCAGTTTTTTCCAACAAATCTCACTAAGAAATGCAGCTACCAAAGATAGCAGATTTTCTGGTTATGAGGTTTCCTGGAAGGAAGAGATGGGTCTAATTCAATGAACACTGGAAGTGATGTCAGCAGTAGAAAAGCCATCAATCTTCTTGTCTTTAGAAGGATGAAAAAAGGTGATATTGCAGAGTGGCAACTCCTGGAGTAATGGAGAATTAACATTACCAGAACCTTTAAACTGTCCCCTATGTGCATGTATCTGACATTTTATATGGTTTTTGTTACTTTTAAATTTATTAATAAACAATGCAAAATATGTAGAAAGAAAGAAAGGGTTGGGATTTCAGGAAGAAAACCCTTTCAATACTGGTTTTGAAGATGGTGTGCAAGGACACTACCAGAGCTTGCCAAAAGCAAACACTGAAATGAACGATTCTTCTTCCACTTAGATGACCCCATATCTCCCGAAGCTCCTTTAAAAGGCATTGGTGTAGTGATGATTGGCAGGGATCACAGATCCTAACCTGGAAATATGGCTTTGGAACTAATGAAGAAGAAAATATGTATACTTCCTGGCTCTTGTGACTCATTTGAGGAATTCTACCCTTGACAACAGAAATGAAGATTCAGGACCATTAACCAGAGTTGAAAATGGCAAGTACAAATCCAGCAGTTGATGAAGGATATGACTGTAGCACACACACACACACACACACACACACAAAAGCTATTAATAAATGCCAGATTTTTTTTTTAAATTTAATGCATGAAAAGTTTATGATTTGGCAGTATGAGTTTTTTTTTTGTAAAAGACAGCTAGCATCTCGAATGATAAGTAGCTACAAATTAGTACAGAATACAATAAATAACTAATACTCAGACATTATGAAATGTATTGTCATATATGTAATATTATTTTTTCTTAGATTTTTGCTTTTGTTGCCATATTATTTTTACTAGTAATATATATTATCCATTACATATGTATTACATTAATTAGTAACCAAAAAAAGAAAATTCAGAACTGAGAATTATAGATGCAGCAACAGAAATATGATACATTTTCTTGTTTTTTGTTTTTTGTTTGTTTGTTTTTTTTCTACTTTAACTGGTTGTCTTTCAAAATTCACAGTAGTGACACCAAAACCCCAACCATGAGTAATATCTGCTATATAATAAAACACTCAGGTCTGTGCGTCTAGTCCTTCTATGCTATCTGATTGGTTTGTTTGGCTTTGGTGATATGATGAAAGACGATAAGACTGAGTATGAGATGCATGAGAAGGAGTAAAAGAGTATAAGGCACGCTGAGAGTCTTCCTCAAACATGGTAAGTATAAAACCAAACAGGAGGTGAAAAAGGCACCTCACAAATAATGACAGAGTCTGAGAAGCAGGCTTTATGGAAACATGCTTGAGAGAGACAGCACCGGTGAGCAGACGTTCAGACACATATTAATACAGAAGAAAGGCACTGAAGGTACATATAGGGAAAGAGATAGGAATTTTTTTTTTTTAATTATTCTATTACCTGTCTTCAACAGATACTGTGGGTAGTTCTTTCTAATGATGAGGAGGTTGGGAGCATGTGCTGATGAGATATTGTATTAATTACTTTTGGTATTAATAGACCTGCAATTATTATTGCTTTTTACCAGTGTCGCTTAAAGCCTAAAATTATGCAACATTCTGATCTTTGATGCTGTCCTGTGCATGCACATGTGGGAGGATAATTCGCTACTAATCCAGGGGGTTGAGATCTTTGGTACCGCTCTGTCTCACCCCCATCTGCAGACCAGAAGAATGACAGCTCTCCATCACCACCGTCACTTCTGGTGTCCATCCACCTAAACTTGCCTCATGCTGCACGGCTACCATATAACCAGAAGATCTGCCATCTTGTGCAATCACAATAGGACTCCGATCTGAGAAGACTCACTTTTTGCAGTGTTATGTGCTTTATTTCGGAAACAAAATATTTTCAAATATACAGGGTATGTAATATATTATTACAATGCTTCACCCTTATTCACTGGGTTAGTTTATCAGAAATCTTACTAGTTCAGGTGCGATAACCCCTATCTGCTTTCATTGTTTTTTTCTTTTTTTCAAGCACCATGACTTAAATGACTTAATGCAATTTTATGATCCAATAGCCATTAAAACATCTAATATTTTCCTCACATCTATTAATGCTGAACCTCACATTGAAAAAATTACAGTGAAGCTAAATTTGTGTAATTGAGAATTCAATACATTTTTCAAGGTACTCGTTATTGTGGCTTATATTTTTTCAGTTTGGCTTACTGTGCTGTCTACAGGATTTCCCTGGCAGATATAGATCCTATGTCTTCATCTTCTACTACACCATAACTGCATAGCTTAAGCACAGTACTGTACTGTATGGTGTCTATACTAGGGATGCTATATTCAGTCATATAATAGCTCAAGGTGTTACCTGTTGTGCAGTAAAAAGATAGCTTTAAAAGATTTTGATCATGGGGCGGCACGGTGGTGCAGTGGTAGTGCTGCTGCCTCGCAGTTAGGAGATCTGGGTTCGCTTCCCGGGTCCTCCCTGTGTGGAGTTTGCATGTTCTCCCCGTGTCTGCATGGGTTTCCTCTGGGTGCTCTGGTTTCCTCCTACAGTCCAAAGACATACAGGTTAGGTGGATTGGCGATTCTAAATTGGCCCTGGTGTGTTTGTGTGTGTCCTGTGGTGGGTTGGCACCCTCCCCAGGATTGGTTCGTGCCCTGTGTTGGCTGGGATTGGCTCCAGGTGACCCTGTGTTCGGATTCAGCGGGTTGGATAATGGATGGATGGACTTTGATAATTGCGTCAAACACTGCTCCTAAACTGAGAAATTGCCATCACATTACATGGGGCATTACCCAGAATAAAACATGACCTCACTACGTCTTTCTTAAGCAATATTAGGTGTGATATTTCTTTGTACTGTATATTAGTACTTTAAACTGTGGCACAGTGGTTAGTGCTGCTTCTTCACTCGTCCAGAAGACCAGATTTAAACCCTAGCCTGGTTTCTGCCTGTGTGGAGGATGCAGTATTTCTGTGTGGGTTTTCTGGATTTTTCCTACTTCCCTAAAAGGGTCTATGCCAGATTTATTTGTGACTCTGAATTTCCACAGTATGAGTGAGGGTTTGGAGTAGGTCTATGAGCTTGTATTACAATTGGCTGGTTCAGCCTCTAGGAATTCTGCCTTGTGACAAATGCTGTCAGAATAGGCTTTTGACTTTCCAAGACTCTAACAATTACATTAAGTGGGTGTATGAAATCATATGGCCCTACTCTAACCTTCTTTGGAATTTGACTAATCCCCCACTGGTGCTTAACATTCTTCAAAGGCATACCTCGGTTTCCTTGTCATCAGCTTCAGGTGACGACCAAACAATCTAAAAAAATTCAGGTAGGCCCAAGCTTTCCTAGGGTGTCATAATGTTTTACTGACTCTTCTCTCCCCATGTCATCACTAACTGGTTTTCCAAAACAAATTCCCCTTCACTAATTTGCTTACTTCTACCTCTTCTGATTTTATAGAAAATGGTTTCTGTTCCACCTCCTCCAATCAACTAGAAACCAGTTCTTAAAGGATCTGTAACTCTTATTTGCTGGAAACCATCACTCAGGATTCATCTACCCAATGCAACAAGACTGAACATCCACATCTCTATGGAACAATTATTACGCACTAATACAAAACAGAAGAACCTTAATGTACAGTATGTGGTATGGCTACAACTTAAGTGAATGGATTGGACTTTAGTTTGGAATTGCTTTCAAAAGTATTATAATTGTGCAGATAAAGACACTAATTTTATTGTGAGATGTTTAAATGTGTTACAGTGCATAAATAAAAAATCTCATTCAGGTAGAAAGCCGGGGTTTTAGAGGTTATGCTTAAACACGCCTCTGCTTTCATCTTTCTTTCAAAAACATCTCATCTTTTTTGGCCTGAACCTTGTGCCATACATCTTCTGTTTTCATAACAGTGTCTCTGGTTGCAATAATATAAGTTTAAAGGAATTTCTCTTTGTGCTCTTTATCACCAAAGAATGGTCTGAAAGTTTTATCTGTGCAGAGTGACACTCCCTTCATTTTTTTGCATTATTCTCATCAAAATGTATTACTGATCAACTGCTGATTAACTTTTTGTCCCACGTAATTTCTTCAGCCTGTGCTTTGGGTCCTTTTAATACAGTGTTATTCACCATTTGTGAAGGTTTTTAAATTTCCTTATTAAACAGGGCAATATACTAAAGAGGCTATATTAAATAGAAATTATTTGACATTATCTACATGACAGTTTAACAGCTCCTTAAGAACCTCACCCAGCCACGTTCCTCACATAGCCACAACCTGCAAAATGATCTGCTGCTGTAAAGTTGTCATGCTCTTTGAAAAACAAGTTCTGTCTCAAACACCATCTTGACCCCAACTTAACCGTCTGAAAGCATTAATTTTTTTTTATTAATTTCTGTCTGTGGTTTAGTCAACAATCTTATTTACTAAGCCTCCACTTGGCAGAGATTTGTCTGGCTCTGCCTGTACCTGTTATTTGCATGTTTCCCACAGCCAGACTCATTTTGCAGAGCGATATGCAGATAACACCTTTGGGCAGGAAGTGTGCCCTCCATGTGTTACCTCATTCTGGTTTCTTCTTTATTGAATTTTTAATTGACTTCACCCAGGGATATCATCCTGGCATTTTGTGTTCCTTTAGTTTTACCTTATCTCCACATCTCTGTAACCAAGTTGTGTCATCCTGTTTCCAAATTATTAGGTGACTAAAATTACTATTTTCCACAAGTGTGTTTTTTTTTCAACTGCTCCACCTTCCTTGGCTGTTGAGAAAAACAGACAGATCATTATTTAAAAATTAGCAGAATAGTTAAAAAATTGCTTGTCAATCTGTGCTTCAAGTCCAAGTTAAAAATCAACATAGGAATCAAGTTAAAGAATTTTCAAAAGTTGCCCAAATATGTGCAACTATCTTTTTATGTGATCTACAAAGACTTCTAATGTTTAAGTCTTTTCTAAGGCAAAGTAGTGCAATTTTGCTTTATGTAAAGGGTTGTAGGTCATCAGTCTATTTTAGCAACACAGACATTATGTGAGGCAAAAATTAACCTTGCCAGTCAAACCCAGGACACGCTCACTTGTACAGGACCCATTTAGATGAAATGTAGTACCCAGACACATGGATAGGGAGAGCATAAAGTGATTTTGCACAGTCACTTGGCAAGAGTTTCAACCTTCAAAGTATTAAGCAGTGGTGTTACCGACTCTAATAGTATGCCACCTGAGGCTAATTGCATGTATAGGAATGACGGAGAGAGACGGAGAAAGCGTGTCATGGACTAAGATGCCATATCTATTGCTGCTAATGGAAGATTTCCTTTTTTCAAGAGGTAGAAGTGGTGGCTTTTATGCCCAAGATGGGACAGATCAAAAGAGAGTATAAGCATCCGCACTGTGTGATTTCATTCTGGTGACACCGGCTTTATAGAATTGAATGGAACTTTATTGCCAGACAATGTAGTTGCCAGAAATGTCCTGTGGTGTTACATTCATACACATAACAAAAGTAAATACAGTTTACAGCAAAATATACAGTACATGACAACATCCCAACATTAATGCAGATATAGAGAATAATAATATATTGCCCAAAAACACAAATATATAAATCAGTTTGACCATGTGGAATTGCGTTCATGCCCATTGTAATTGCATTTGTCGAGGGTTTCCAAACCGTTCAGAATAGTTCACATGCAGCTACCAGAAGGACATTCCAGCTATAGTGTGACTCGTACAAAAAACGTTAAAAGATTTTAGTGAAATCCAAAGTAATCAGTTCTCACAAAACATGTTGATAATATACAGAAAACAGTGAAAAAGTTAAACTTCTCGTCTATTGTAGGTATCTAGGTTATATTTCTTAGGGTTTCTATCTGCTGCGGTGGGCTGGCGCCCTGCCTGTGGTTTGTTTCCTGCCTTGCACCCTGTGTTGGCTGGGATTGGCCCTAGCAGACCCCCGTGGTTAGGATATAGCGGGTTAGGATATATCCTAACCCCCTGTGGTTACGATATAGTGGGTTAGATAATGGATGGATGGATGGGTTTCTATCTGCTATTTCATTCACCACACACGTACACACGGTCAGATAACTCTATGCCCCTGATTCCTAATAATGTAATGTCTAAAAGTTCTTGGTTCTTTCTAGTTGCCTAACTTCATTCTAAGAGCTAAGCTATTGTCACATAGAACAAACATTAAGAACATTCCATTACCTTTAGCTTAGGGGGTGGAACAGAATCTTCCATTATCTATATTAAAGATACATTATATTCACATTCAAACTAAGCAAAAACTATGGTAAATGTACCATTAACATTAACTTAAAGGATGTTGGCTCTTACACCCATTAACACTACTCCTGAATAAGGAGTAGCATTGCACATGTACTGGAGTAGCATTGCACATGTATTTTATTAGGAAAATAGTACATATTTTGGAAAATATCCCAGTCGTCCCACAGGAGAAAGACTGTCTAAAACTGTGGTCATAAAGCTTATGAAACCGTTTCTGGACAAAGGCAGAACCATAACAACAGTTGCATAGAGTGCAACAGGAGCTTCCACCTGCAGCTAAAATCACTTCAATACACATGTACTTTGTGAGCATGCCCTTGTTGATCAAACACAGGAAGCTCGTCAGTCTACTTGTGACTTTACACTGTAGGAAGATAACTAAATAAATATAGGTAAATAACATTCAATATGGCTTTCATACAACTAACATATACATGATTTTTATATAAAGACCATCACAAAACATAATCACAAACAGAACTTTGCACGATACCTTGGTGAGCTCTGTAAGCCATGCTGTTTCATTGAAGAACATGTGTGTGTCAGATTCACTGGAAGGATGACACCCGACCTGTTGCTTCATCCAAATGGCACCATCTTTTACCTTCATGCATAGTGCAGCTGTGTTGTTCTTATGTGTGAGTGGCCATTTCTTACGGGGAGGGTTTCTGTTCTCTTTTTCTGATGTAGAACTCTCATCCTCATCTGAGTTCACCTCTGTTATAGAAGTTATCTTTATTTGCAAACTAGCAGTGTCAGATCAGGGCAAGCGTGAACGTGACTGAGAGAATAAAACGGAATAAAAAAAAACAAATGCTATCTTTTACAAGTACCATATATGTACACCGGCGGTTAAAGACTCAAATCAAATGTATGTTTTTACTCTGTAGTAGTAACAATAAGAGCAACTCACTACTTAAAACGCATGTGCCTGGGTTCGAACCGGGAACCTCTTGATTACAAGTTAGCAGTTCTTACTGCTGCACCACCCAAGCAGTCATGACAGTGTTGTACCCTAATCTGATTTCTTTTTCTACAGTTATATTCTTGAATAAAAGTGCACTTGTTTTTTTTTATACTTGTACCCTTTGTGAAAGTGTTTATTTGATATTTGGACTTCAGTCTTCACACATTATACACTTCATGTCTACATTTTGTCAGTTATTACTAAAACATGAAAAACGTTTCTGTTTTAATGATGTTTACATAGATCGTTGTAGACACGGAACACACATAAAATGCATGTGTTCCAAATAACAATATATTATTTACCCTCTACAATTCCAAGCACTAGACACAACCAGATATTCAGACTTTAGCTCTGAGAATCTTCTTTTCAACTTGTGATGCATCAGTCTTGAGGGGGGAGGGGCAAGGGGATGGGATAGCATGCTGCTTGTGCTGATCAACACATTTACAAAACAAAAGATGCTGATGGACAGGTGTTTATGGTGGGCTGGGATTTGTTCATAGGCTTCAGGGATTCTAGTGTTAATAGATCATGTAAAATAATATATCATGTGTGGAGCTTGGCCCGGACAGAGACAGGCAGGCACGTTGACGTCACCCAATACACGTTTATTATACATATTTACAGTTAAAGTGCACCTCAAAACCCCCAAAGTCCTGGCCACAACACAAATGCCTTCACTTCACTTCAGGCGGCCTCCTCGCCTCCTCCCAGACCTTGTCTTCCTCACTCGTGACGCCAGCCATCGAATGGAGGGAGGCGGCCCCTTTTATAAGCACCAAGATGTGCTCCAGGTGTGCTCCGGCAATCTCCCACCGACACGCCCCAGTGTGGCGGAAGTGCCGGCTGTATCCCCGGAAGCACTCTGGGTGTCCCTGCACGTCTTCCCCCCAGCACTTCCGGGTGTGGTGGAAGTGCTGAGGTCCAGGGCTCCCAAGGCATCGGGGCGCCCCCTGGCTGTGACCACGGGCCCTTACAGGGTTGAGCTTTAAAGCTCTGTACCCGTGGTCCCCATAGCAACCTGGGTGGTCGCCCCCACATGGTCTGAGATGGCCGTATGCCCTCTTCCGGTCCTCCAAGTGTGTGACCCCCATGTTGCTACTCTTCAGAGAAAATTAAAGGAGGAGGGAAACTTACAATTGACCCCCTTAAATACCCTTTCTCATTATAGGATTCACCTGTGTATGTAGGTCAGGGGTCACTGAGCTTACCAAGCCAATTTGAGTTCCAATAATTAGTTCTAAAAGTTTTGGAATCAATAAAATGACAACGGTGCCCAAATTTATGCACCTGCCTGATTTTGTTTGAACAATTATTGCACACTTTCTGTAAATCCAATAAACTTCATTTCACTTCTCAAATATCACTGTGTGTGTCTCCTATATGATATATTTAACTGACATTTTTTATCGTAACAACCAACGATTTATACTGGAAAATAATGAGTATTAACAAGGTTGCCCAAACTTTTGCATCCCACTGTATAGAAGAACTGAGGACTCTTTCAGTGATAGCTTGATACAACTGAACCAGCACTGTTTGAGACAGGTTAAACATTTTACATTGGCAGAGAAAAACATATGCTCCTGAGCTTTTTTTTCATAAGAGAAGTTATGTTTTCATCCCTGTTCAGACTGTAAGTAATAGTGCTTCCAAGAACGTTAACTGATTCCACCTTGTTGACAGTGATCATTTTTATCTGGGGAAATAAAAGGGAGGAGTGTCTCATAAAATCTATAGCCATTTTCACCGTTTTCAGAGTATTTAAAGATTGCTGAGGATGTACCGACTAGCCAGCCGATCCACCTCCTTGGCCCCATCTGTAGTTAGGGCAGTCAGGGTGGTGTTGTCTGCAAACTTTATCAGTTTTACTGTTTGGTGACTAAAGGTCCATTCATTGGTGTAGATGGAGAAAGGGAGAGGAAACAGAACACAGCTTTGAGGGGACCTTGTGCTCAGGATATTTGCCCAGCTTCACTGTCTGTCATATGGTCCTTAAAAAATCAGAGATCCAGGGACATGTCTCAGAGCACAAGTTCATACTGAGAAATGTGCCATAGAGATGATAATTGTGTTAAATGTAGAGCTGAAATCCACAGATAATATCCTGGCATAAGTAGCTGGGGAGTCTAAATGCTGCATGATGCAGTGGAGAGCCAGGAATGATTGTTCTATGACCAATCCATTACTCATCCTGCTTCAACTAATTCATGGTTTCAGGGCCAAGAGCCTATCATTGCAGCACAGCAAGCAAGGCACAGGCTACAATATATTTATGTAAGTGATTTTGCATTTGCTACTATAGATGTTTTATTTTCTGTACATATAAAGCTTAATGTTCTAATGTTTTAAACTTAGTTACTGTGAATACAGTTATTTTACCTGCCTGTTCAAAAAATACACATATCCAGATCTCTCTGTTCGAAAGGCACTATATCACTCTTTTTTACATTAATATGTAATTTTCTATACATTGTAAAAAGCAGATATTGTGTGATTGTGCAAAACATTAAATTTACAAGAAGACATTAGTGCAGGTTAGGAATTAAATGAGCCCTTAAGGTTACATGGAGACATTTCACACTTCTCTTAATTGAAAAACACACAGTTGACTTTATGACAACAGCTTGTTCTGACTCAGCTGCATGAGACAGGGATCCCAATTACGTTATTTGTTGTTATTTGTTACTGCATAAAGACTTCATTATGATTTTGTCACACTTAGCTCAGTTAATCCATTTAAAGGAAGGAGGAAACTGGTTATTAGTTATTACAGTCTCTTTAGAGGAACTTAAAAAAACACAAGTTAGTAGTGCAATTTTTGTAATGCTCAATGTGTGTTTAGAAAAGGTGCTTAATTATAGAAATACTGTATACCTGGATTTACCATTCAGCAGTCTCTTGTGGTTAAACTTTCATCAGCATCAAGGGACTTCCTTCTACCACATCGACACCTTTTTGAAAATGTGTGGCTGTTCTTTGGGTGGCCCGCATTAAAATCATAATGATGGTGAGCAGTGTGAAATACTCTGTAGAGGCATTCATGTAAAGAGTACTGTATGTGTGTGATCTTAGGCACCATGGAGAGAGCTTTGGACTGACTGCTTTTTATACCTGTTGTTGTGCATGTCCATCATGAACAGCACTATATATTGTGCCTTAAAGATGAGATGTGATAACTTAGTTGAAGGAATGTTGGATACTATACTATATTATGTATAAAATAAACAAGAAGATATTTCAACGTCAATTTCTTTATGTGGAAAAAAGTGTGAATATGTGACAAGTTAAAATATGATTTTCCAGGCTCACTTTAGCCCTAATTAAAGTGGAATTCCTTACTTTTTTTCTCCATCAACTCAGTCACTGCTAATCTAAACATGTTTCTTTAAGAGATGATTGTAAAAATTCTAAAAAGATTGTTATTTAGACCTCATTAATCCAATTACTACACCAGAGAAATGGTGTTACCTATCAATGCCCACTGCTGTGGCCCACTCTAAGAAGAGAATTATCACCATTAGGCTACAAATTATAATAATAAGAGAATCTGACATGCCTCAGTGGAATATAAAAAAAATAAGATAACATAAGTCTTGGTGCCAAGGACAGGACAAATTATGACAAACTATATATTGACCGCTAAAACAGAAACAATGTGAGGTTACCCCAAATTGCCAAATGTTTTAAAAACAAAAATAATACAGCTTTCACATTAGAAAAAAACTTGCATATGAACATTATATTTCTCTGTATTGCTAACTTGTATTTCTTATGGGCTTTTATTTGAGTTATGGTTAGGCATCAAGAATGAAAATGAAGTTTAACATATTTCTTTTCTTCTGTAAATTTTGTAATAGTCAGGTTTTTTTTATCCTTGCAGAGACAGGTGGTCAGAGAGGTTAAAGGTTTTTCCCAGATCCTATAGCTACAGGATACTGTATAGTCACTCAAGTTATCTATGGGTGGGCCTCACTTGTATATGAGTCCTTATACATACATTCCAGCAACAATTCATTATAAGTTAAGAAAAAGTGTTGTCAGAGCAAAGAGAGCACTCAGCTAGTGTCACTCGGAAGTGCTTCATATGAATTGTTGAGAGGTAATCCTTGCACACTCAAGTGTAGGAGAGTGGTTGGCCGTCAGTAGTTACCACAGTGCAGATGTCCAGACTACAGATTGTGATGTGATTCCATGACAGTACATTTGATCAGTTGGAGTTCCATCAAATAAAACTTTAATGGTAATAGTTGGTCAGCACAGTATAGCACATGCCTAAAGTAACAATGCTCATAGGCACAGCACTACACACATTTTTACCATGTACTTATACTGTTCTTTAAAAACCTCATTGAAATACATGTTTTATTTATAAAATAATACATATTACATAAATGATGTTGTAGCAATGCTACCGATGGAAAGACTCCATTTCCCAGGAGCCCCAAAGGGCATTGCCCTCATTGGATGTCTGAAACAGGCCCAGGGGCTGCTGGGGACAAGAAGGGCCAGTGGGAAACTTGAGGAGGGGCTAGCAAAGCAGCAAGTGAGAGATTGGTGTTTCTGTGTATCCTGTGTGTCCTGTCCAACGTAACCACTGTAAAGTCATTTGTACCCTGGATCATTTCCCACTAGGATGAATGGACTGTCTTGTGCCTGCCTGTCGTGTGAGTAGTGGTGGATTAGTTGTCATGCATCTTCACAGGGAGCGCTCCTACAAATCTCCCCCCTGGCAGCTCAGGACATTGGTAAGACTGTTTAATTCATTTATTATGGAAGCTGTTCCTGGGATTTTCATCGTAATCTTTACACCATACCATTTCATCCGTTTGTGCCGCATTGATTGGAACTGTATACTGACATTGTTGTGAGTGTTTATTGTCATAGTTGATCATTGTGTTACAATTGTATTGCTGAAGGAGAAGGGGAGGGTTGTCTGATTTTTGTTGGTTGTATTTGATTTTCCATTTAAAATATTATTTATTCATTCGTTTGTTTCATGTCTCTGTCTGTGAGTGTGTGCGGATCAGGCCCAGACAGGTTGCATTCCTGGAATCCCCACAAAAAAAAAAAAAAAAATCACCGTCCTATTGACAGTGTGAATCTGATGGACACTGGACTTCTACAATGTACTGTAGGTATAAGGTTTATAGTATATAGGTACTTATGTGTTTGTATACCTTTATATATAGGGTGGCATTGACTTTAAAACTCAGTGCTGTGGCTCTTAAAGAAATATAACGTGTTCTTGTATGGCCCTGTGCAATTTCATCATTACACTAACTCGGACTCCTGGTATCTAGAGTCATAGCTTAACAAGCAGGTGGTGAGAAATTGAGAGGAAGACACACAAGATGTAGAAAAAAGAAAAACTGTTTATTTTCAAGTGCCCAGAAATCACAGCCTAGTATCAAGCATTCAGTTATCATCAAAAACAGTTCTAGTGCAATGACACTATCCAAAGAAAAAAACAAAGTTAAAAAAAGAATGACTCTCTCTCTATATATATATACTGTATATATATGTAAATAGTTGATATAAAAAGTCTACAAACCCCTGCCCAAGTGGAAGGTTTTGTGCGCACACCGCTTAAAGTAACACTTAATTGAAGCATCTCTTGATTTTATTACAGTACTCAGTCAATTTGGGAAAAAGTCTATCAGTCTGGCACATCTGGGGCCTCATGTATAACGCTGTGCGTAGAACTCACACTATAACATGGGGTAAGCACAAAAGTGGGAATGTGCGTACACACAGAAAAATCCAGATCCAGGAATCTGAGCGTACGCAAACTTACAAGTTCTTCTGCTACATAAATCCCATGAAAAATCAGTGTTAAAATTAACGCACGTGCACGCGCCTGCTGTCCCGCCCCAACTCCTCCCAGAATTATGCCTCTTTGAGTATGTAAATCAATATTAATAGCCCTTAAGCTCAGCGTTCTGTGAAAAGACAATGGCAAAACCATGAAAAATAGAACAATTTCAGTACATACCAAGTGGAGGCAAGGAAAAACGTACTATTTGTTGGTTTAAACAGTGGTATAAACAAGAAAAGGAAGCTGATCAAGTGACGTAGCGTGTTGGAGAAACTCAAAAGCTCAAGTTCACAAAGTCGCACAGTGCCCGAAATAAAAACAGAGTTGCATATCAAAGTCGCTGTGAAAAGGCGAGTCGTAGCCCACCGTCTGAATGTCATATGAAAGCTTATTAGTGTACAGAGAAAAAAAAAGGCACACAGTGGGGAAAAAGCACGAAATGTCAACTTTAATCTTGAAATTTCCACTTTAATCACATAGTTTATTTAGTCATTAAAGTAGAACATAATAAACTTAATCTTAAAATCATTTAATTTACTAGTTTCTCAAATCCCATCGTAACTAAAGTAGTACGTTAAATGCTTTGTTTTGTATTTGATCTTCTATGTACTCTATGTGTGTGAATCATTACGTGCTTCTTAAACTGGCTTTTTCTACCTCCGACAGGACACAGAATCCATTACATTCATATTACAGCTCTCTGAATAACTAAAATACTGAGATGTATACGTGATATCATTTTCATGATGATAGGAGTTAAAGCATGTTATTAACCTTCGATAAAATAATTTATTGCAGCAGTACTGTCTCTTTCAAACATACTAACCTCCAATTCCTGTCCTTCCTTTTCTTTCTCCAAATACCCAGTCGCCACACAATCAGCTCTGTAATAGACGTTAAGCCATCTGTAAGCTTGTAAGGCAGATTCTTCAAAACTTTTAAGGAATATTGAAATATCTTCGTAGTACCTGTTTAATTATTCTGTCCTTCACGCCAGTCCCAGTGAAGCATGCAGTGCGAGGCATGCAGGAACAATCCGCGAACTGAGCACCAGATCCTTGCTAGCGTAGCGACACTGTGTCCTTTAATTATTAACAATATAGATTATTTAAATAAAGTTCAAGTTTTATCTGTATAATATAATAAACATATTTTGCTGCATTTCATCTTAAACATGATATCGTCATCATATGTAAATACGCGCTTTATAAAGTGGCTCAGGAGACTGTATAACTGCATCGCAAGTTTACAATGAGGTAACTGTACTTATAAGTACAAACAGGTCTACAAGGAGCAGTTGATGGACTTATTGATTGTGTTTAGAGCTCTTGGGATAAAACTGTTTCTGAACCGCGAGGTCCGTACAGTAAAGGTTTTGAAGCATTTGCCGTGTGAGAGGCAGTTCAATAGACAGCATGGCTGAGTCAGCGTGTGCTTGATGCTGTATACTGATAATTATCTTTCCGATCAGCTGCTCTGAGTGGTGCAGTGAGAGTAATATGGAAAAAGATGATCCTCTGTGGCAACCCCTAACGGGAGCATCTGAAAGAAGAAGAAGAAGGTGCAGTGAGAGTAACAATGCTAAAGCAGCTATGATATTTAGAATAGTTTGACCATTCTGTGGACCATTATATTGTTACAGGTTAATTACAATCACATGCATTAAACTAATAAACAATATGTGATTTATAAAGCCGCGTCAGTAATGTGGATCTGAAACAGAAAGATAAACCACACGGGAACAGTAGCACTGCTTTGACGCTGAGTGCCGCCAGTCTGCAAAACTGAGCAGAGAACTTGCATACGACAGGGTATGAGGTACTATGGAAAAGTGTGTGGCTTTTACGCCAAGTTTAGGTTTTATACATTGTGATTTGAATGTGGAAACATTCTTATGCAACATTTCTGTGCGTACGCACTGTTTATACATGAGGCCCCTGGACTTTTTTGCCCACTCCTCCTTGAAAAAAATTTCCAGATCCGTCAAATTCCAAGGTCATCTCCTGTGCACAGCCCTCTTCAGGTTACCCCACAGATTTGCAATTGGATTGAGGTCTGGGCTCTGACTGGGCCATTGCAGAACATTGATTCTCCTCTGATGAAGTCATTGTTTTGTTGATTTTGATGTATGCTTTGGTTCATTGTCATAATGAAAGGTGAAGTTTCTCTTTGTCTTCAGCTTCATGGCAGATGCTTGAAGGTTTTGTGCCAAAATAGACTGATGCTTGGAGCTATTCATGATTCCATCCACCTTGACTAAAGCCCCAGTTCCAAATGAAGACAAGCAGCCCCAAACCAGGATGCTGCATCCACCATGCTTCACTGTGAGTATGATGTTCTTTTGTCGATATGCTGTGTGATTTTTGCGCCAAAGATACATTTTGGAATTATGGCCCAGTGGTTCAACCTCGGTCTCATCAGACTATAAAACATTTTTCCACATGGTTGTGAGAGACTGCTTATAACTTTTTGCAAAGTTTAGCTGGGATTGAATGTTTTTCCTTTTTGAGAAAGGGCTTTCATCTTGATACATTACCACACAATCCCAACATATTAAGAATGTGACTGCTTGTTGACACACGTAAGGAACAACCAGTGCTTGCCAGGAAATCCCATAGACCCTTTAATGTTGCAGTAGGCCTCTTGGTGGCCTCCCTAACCAGTATTCTCCTTGTCTTCTCATCAATCTTGGAGGGATGCCCTGATCTTGAGTCACTGGTGAGCCATATTTTCTCCACTTGTTGATTACTGTCTTCACCAGGCTCCATGGGATGTTTAATGCTTTGATTAATACCTTTCAATGATGAGATCCCGTTCATGTTATAAAAGCTCTTTGCGGACCATGGTTTTTGGAGTATGTTGCAACCAAGAGGGTATCAGAATAATCCTGCAGGAACAGCCAAACTTTATCTTTGCTCAATCAGATCCACTTTAGTTGATGTCAGGTGTATAGTAACTACTATTTGAGGTGAGACGTATTGTGATTGGTTGATTCTAAATGCAGCCACATCCTTGGTTACTAAAGAGTGTACACTGTAATGAAACCGGGTTTTTGTAGTTTGTTTTTTTTTCCTTTTTTACTAAACAGTTTCTGATTTGTTTTCACGTTCTTTAATTAGATAGCAATTTTGCAATAAAGGTGGAATTTAACACAATTTCTTGTTTAGTTATAAAGCTGAAATTTGGCAAGATTGTACATCTATGGCAGTAGGAATCTACTAGGAAAGGACATTTCAATATATCTGTATTTAGGGGTAATTCTCCCCCCATGACAGAAAATCTAAATACCCAAAAATCTCAAAAATGCTTTGACTGATTTGATCGAAATTTGAAATTTAGAAATATGTTATTTGTTGATATTTATTAATTATGGCTCCTCTCCTCAGTGTTCTGCAGATCGTTGAAAGGTGTACGGCAGAGGTATCAAACTCCGGGCCTGGAGGGCTGCAGTGGCTGCATGTTTTCATTCTAACCCTTTTCCTATCAATGACCAGTTTTCACTGCTAATTAATTTCTTTTCCTTTTGTTTTAATAGCCCTATTTTTAAGGATTCAGTCCTTTAAATTGATTCTTTTCTTCATTAAATGACAGCCAAACAGAAATGAGACCAGAAATGAGACCAGAAATGAGACCTGAAATCAGTTGACAGATGATCAGCTAAATTGGGGCTTCAAACTCCAACCAATTTCACTCCAACCAGTTACTTGAGGAGAAGCCGATTCTTGCTGGTAATTAAACCCGTTATTTAATTCCACAGCTTATTGCTGCTCTCATTCTGCCATAGCAGACATTTCTAAAACTGTCTATTTTCTGTTTTTTCTAAGAACATTGTCAAAATGTTTTAGTGAGCTGAGAGATCAGTTTTACTGAGGCCTTCACTTTTCTTTATTTTGAGATATTGTGTGATGGGCACAGATGAGCTGGTCATGTGGTGTCTTGTTTTGTTTCTCATTATTGTTTGGCTTATAATTAAGGAAAAAGAAACAAAAAAGGGGCCTGAGTAAAGTTAATTAAAACTAAAGCAAAAGAAGTTAATTAGCAGCAAAAACTGGTCACAAATTATGAAAATGGTTAGAATGAAAACTTGCAGTCGCTGCGGTCCTCCAGGACTGGAGTTTGACATCCGTGGTGTAGGGTGTTAGCGTGTAAGCAAGTAGCCACTATCACCTGGCACATGTTTGCTATTACAATGAATAGTACAGGCCATATGAAAAAATGAGGGTTCAGCCAGGCAGCACATATGGCACCATTATATCTGTCGGTGCCCTCAATTCTATTATGTTCTTTCCCTTACCCAACCAGCAAACAATCTGGTGCTGTTTATCCACACTGCTGGAGCAACACCAGAACATTGTCACTTCCAGCCTCAGACAAGTATATAACTTGGTAGACCCCCTGAAAGAGTACAACTGACAGAGTGTGCCTCCATCCAATCGCAAACCCATGCATCTGCCCAGCTGCGTCTTACTGGTACCATACACTGCATTCCATCATATCACCAAGGTAAGTGCTTTCAAAGCTATTTGTATAAAGAAAAGAAAGCTATAATTTTATCAACACAGTAAAACTAAGTCTGAACTAGTAAGTTGCCTTGAAAAAAGCTGTCAGCCTTTAATAATATATTGCATGGTGTCTTTATGTTGTTTGCATTTTTTTTTATTAAATTTACCCTTTAAAGTCAACCTTGTTTATGTCAATGTTATGCTACTTTAATTTAATTGACTATAGCGTCATGACCTTTGACTTAATATTCATATTCTTCCCCACAAAACAAAGGTGAGACTTTTCTCTTTCAACAATTTTACACCTGAAGAATTTGTTGTGTTGTACACATATGTTACAACAGAATATGTTGGAAAATTCAGTAATGTTCTCACCAACACTTTGAATGTAATTCTTATATCCATAAGTGTTGGGATAAGCTTCCAAACACCATAAAATTAGTGTATTTGTCAGGATCACCCAAAAATTGTTATGAAGTATCTACAAGTAATATGTCTAGTTTTACTGTTTTGAACAATACAAAAAACAAAATTCATTTTCTCCACTTTTACTGTTTTCAAATAAGTATTGTGCAATACCGGGGGCGTACAGCTCCCCAAGCCCGGACAGAGACAGCCGGGAAGCAGTACGCAACACAAACTTTTGTTTACAGCTGGGGAGCACTTTTCTGTGCACCCCACAGTACAGCAAAGCACCAACACAATCCCTCTGCCACCTCTTCAGTCCTCCATGCAGGCTTTGTCCTCTTCCTCTTGACTTTGGCCCCCAGTGTGGAGTGAGGTGGCTCCTTTTATTCAGCACCTAGGAGTGTTCCAGGTGGCTCATCATGATTATCTGGAACCACTCCCAGGTGTGGTGGAAGTCCATTAAAGGACTCTGTAGCTTCCCATGGCAGCCCCCACAGAATCCAACAGGGCTGCACCAAACTCCAGCTCCCAGCATGTGGGAATCCATGGTGCCAAAGCCACCCAGGAGGACTGCCCACTAGTTTCCCAGTAGAGGTATTACCTCAGTGATCCTCTCTACCCCGGCCCTTCCATTCCATTGGCCATCCGTCACAGTATCCATAGTATACATATTATTGAAGACCCCTGGCCTAAGTATCTTTTAGAAGGGCAGATCTTACTCTGACAGAATATATACTGCTCAAAGAAATTAAAGGAACACTTTTTAATGAGAGTATAGCATCAAGTCATTGAAACTTCTGGGATATTGATCTGGTCAGTTAAGTAGCAGAGGGGGTTGTTAATCAGTTTCAGCTACTTTGTTGCTAATGATGTTAACAACAGGTGCACTAGAGGGGCAACAATGAGACGTCCCCCAAAACAGGAATGGTTTAATAGGTGGAGGGCACTGAAATTTTTCCCTCCTCATTTTTTTGACTGGTTTTTCACTAGTTTTGCATTTGGCTATGGTCAGTGTCAGTACTGGTAGCATGAGGAGCATACCTGGACCCTACAGAGGTTGCACAGATAGTCCAATGTCTCCAGAATGTCAGACACATCATTGCCAGAAAGTTTGCTGTGTCTCCCAGCACAGTCTCAAGGGCATAGAGGAGATTCCAGAAGACAGGCAGTTACTCTAGGAGAGCTGGACAGGGTCGTAGAAGGTCCTTAACCCATTAGCCGGACTGGTATCTGCTCATTTGGGCAAGGAGGAATAGGATGAGTACTGCCAGAGCCCTACAAAATGACCTCCAGCAGGCCACTGGTGTGAATGTCTCTGACCAAACAATCAGAAACAGACTTCATGAGGGTAGCCTGAGGGCCTGACGTCCTCTAGTGGGTCCTGTGTTCACTGCCCGGCACCGTGGATCTCAATTGGCATTTGCCATTGAATACCGGAATTGGCAGGTACACCACTGGTGCCCTGTGCTTTTCACAGATAGAGCAGGTTCACCCTGAGCACATGTGACAGACGTGAAATGGTCTGGAGAAGCCGTGGAGAATGTTATGCTGCATGTAACATCGTTCAACATGACCGGTTTGATGGTGAGTCAGTGATGGTCTGGGGAGGCATATCCATGGAGGGATACAAAGACCTCTAAAGGCTAGACAATGGCACCTTGATTGTCATTAGGTATTGGGATGAAATCCTTGGACCCATTGTCAGACCCTATGCTGGTGCAGTGGGTCCTGGGTTCCTCCTGGTTCACGACAATGCCAGGCCTCATGTGGCAACAGTATACAGGCAGTTCCTGGAGGATGAAGGAATTGATGCCATTGATGCATCCCCCACGCTTGCTTGACCTAAATCCAATTGAACACCTCAGTGGCATTATGTTTCAGTCCATCTGATGCTGTCAGGTTGCATGTTAGACTGTCCAGGAGCTCAGTGATGCCCTGGTCCAAATCTGGGACGAGAACCTGCAGGACAACATCCATTGAATCATTGGCAGCATACCCCACCCCGACATTGTCAGGCATGTATACAAGCATGTGTGGGCCATACAAACTACTGAGTACGATTTTGAGTTGCTGCAATGAAATTTTGGCAGAATGGACTGGCCTGTTGCATCACTTTTTCACTTTTATTTTCAGAGTGTCTTTGAATTCAGCCCTCTGTAGGTTGATAATTTTCGTTTCCATCAAATGACGTGGCATCCTTTTGTTCCTAACACATTAGCCAATCCATATCATTAGAGATAGTCAGCAGTGTTACTTTAATTTTTTGAGCAGTTTGTATATAGTTTGTAAAGAAAATATACTGTGTCTCCAAATTACAACACCAGTAGATGCAAGATTCAAAAGTGTCTTCACAAAAAAAAAAAAATTCTGAAATTCAGAAAGTGGAAAACACAGAAAGTGGAATGTGGTGTCATTTGGAAGTTGAAACGCCCCTCTTATTTTGTAGATAATAGGCTATGTGTCAAATTGTACACAAGTGAATCAAAACATTCAAGAATGTCACAGGGGTTGGTGGCAGGTGTTGCTGTGATGCAGCAGTTCAGACATCTTTGAAGGACGAAAGGAAAACACTGCAACATGGAAGTGGTATGGAACATGTAATGTGGCATTTTAATAACAACACACTGAAGTTTTAGGAATTAATAATTTTATGCAGTTTTTTAAAAAAATGCATTATTGTTCAATCTTGCCGGTGTATCCGAAACAAAGGGGCTGAGTTAAGAATGTCTGCGGCAGTATGAGAAGCGTCCATCCACCCATCCATTTTTTCAAGCTCACTTTTTCCAGGACATGATGATGGTCAGCAAAATCTACCCTGCCATCCCTGGAAGCAATTCAAGAAGCGTGTGTGGACAAGACACAAGGCCTGCTGACACTCAGGTGAGATCAATTCCGTGAATCCAAAAAATGTAACATTTTCACGTTTGAGATATGGAAGAAAACCCATAAAAAACACCAAAACAATGTAAAATCTACACACAGGGAGTAACGAGTCCTGATTTTCAACCTGGGTCTCGCAAAATGTGAGGCATCTCACTTATCCAGCCAATTGGAAGAATGACATTTAAGATGAATAAATAAATAAACTGAAATGTAACTAAATAGCATGGTATTTAATTCTGAGGGCAGCTTGGGGGATTCAGACAACATGTGGCAAGCAACGTTACTGAATATGAAAGACATCATAGTTGAGAACAAAACAAGGACCCATCTACTAAAAAG
Source organism: Polypterus bichir lapradei (assembly GCA_026402145.1). Classification (NCBI taxonomy): domain Eukaryota; kingdom Metazoa; phylum Chordata; class Cladistia; order Polypteriformes; family Polypteridae; genus Polypterus; species Polypterus bichir. The sequence goes on along the minus strand of JANRMT010062848.1, from coordinate 14,640,035 downwards.
TGTCAACATTGCATAGCATAAAATTCTCAACTTTTAATCCATTTGATGGTCATGGGGATTGGGGCTGAAACCTATTCTGGCTACAAGGGCTGCAAAGCAGTAACCAGCACAGGAGTCCATCAAGAAAGATATTATACAACACACACTTAGTGTTTAAAAACAAGTGCTTATTATACTCAAAGCCGGATGGTAAAATGAGAATCAACAACATACATAGGATATCAAACCATATCTAACCATATGTGATACCATATGTATGGCCACTTATTGTTCTCTTTCACAGTGCTGAATGAGGTGGTGGGGGAGTGACAGACAGTAGCAACATATTTAAAACAGAATGCCTGGACTGAGAGGGAGAAGGCTTCAATTGTTCAGGATATTCATTCTGCCATGGTATGATATAGTCAGAGTGAACCTGACCGTCCTTCCTGAATTTATCTGTAGCGTATTTACAGCAAGTCATTGCTCTGTAACTATTCAAAAGCTCATATTGCCACTGTATGTTTTCTTGTGATGTTTTAAAATTCACCTCTGTTAACTAACTATTTATCTTCAGTATGTTCGCTTACTTTGCTTATTTGATAGCCTGGCTGGCTGCCAAGAAAAAGTAAGAAGGTTGGAAAAAAAAAAGTTTTTCATTCATTTCTAAATGGCATGGGGTGTGATATATAAAGATCTACAGCCCAGCTTCGTCCTTTTGCATCAGCACATGGCAGAAAAATATTATTACACTTAATGTATGTTAACCAAAGCTCCCCTTATTTCACAATATGTCCAGTATTTCTGTTACCAGCCAAAGGAAAGATTAAACAGAGTGCTTTAACTCATTGGCGCCTGTTTTTAGTAGAAGGCAAGTCCAGCCCTGTTTAAGTAAACTATCAGGCTTTGCCCATGAACCTGTGGTTTCTGTGGAATCACAGCGTCCATTCAGAGCAGCAATATTGTTTACTTTTGGACCTATTGTAGAAATCAACTTAACCTTATCAAATTTGACAGGTAAAAAGTATTTTCTGAATAAATGAAAAGAAGCAAAAAAAAAAAAAAAAAAAAAACCTGAGAGAAATTACTTTAAAAGGCTCAAGCAACATAACTAGAAACTACAGGTTCTTTTT
>JANRMT010062848.1:14597271-14638523 GCA_026402145.1 Polypterus bichir lapradei | reverse complement strand
ATAATTTTGTTCTTTAAGCTCAGTAATTAAAAAAAATATTAAATTCTTCAAAAAGGAGCTCCTTCTGAAATAAAATGCGGTGTATATTTTAGGCTATGCATGTGTTTTATGTCAATAATTTTAGATATTTTTAAAATTCTTTTGAGTGATCAAACCTATGTCAAGTATACCAGGGTCATTCAAGTCAGTCCTGGAGGGCTGCCATAATTCATTTCAAGAAGTTTCAATGTAAAGGAGAGTCTAATTTGCACCTCTTATTATCAAATTAAGGACTTGTTTAATTCAATTGCCAGTTTCTGCAGCCAGACTTTGTAATGATCTGTCAACAGATGTGAGGACACCAAATGGGTCTCAAAAGAGTCATTATTTTAGCACAACCTGCTAGATCTTCTAGTACGGTGATCCATGACTAATAATTTGTTCATTTTTCCATTTAAATATACATCTTTTTCTTTATGGTAGATTTCCTTTTAACTTATTTCTTTTTTGTTTTTATGAAAACAACTAGTAAAAAATCTTCAGGTAAACTGGTACTGTGGAAGACAAGCTGAGGTGAGCAGTGCTGCCTGACATCTCTGGAGTCCTGGGTTTGAGCCTCAACCTGTCTGCCTAGGGTTTAGAGGTTCATCAGAATTGTTTTTTCTTTGTGTACTACACTTTAAGGCATGCATGTTTGTTTGCCTGATGACCATAAACAAGTCATGAATGAGAGTATACATGTGTCCTGCGATGGACCAGCACCCTCTCCAAGCTTGGTTCTTAGCTTATGCTGAATGTTACTGTGTTAGTTCCACATACTGTCAATCTAAATTTGACCAAGCAGTTTTGATAATGGACAGATGCTCTGATGGTTGCATAGCTGTAGAATGGTTTCTGCAGCAACCATATGGCTTGCAGGTACCTAGTGAGTCACTGTCTTTATGCAGTTTGGACATTGTACCTCTTCTATGTCGCTTAACTGCCATATGCTAAACATTAAATGAGGTTGAGTGTGTGCATAAGTATACCCTGTGAAGGTTCTTGGCTTGCACCAATGCTGCCAGGATAAGCTATAGTTCCTTCCTGACCTCTCATAAAAAGAGGCCCAAAAAGGGATAGATTACAGTTAATTATCATCATAATGCATGGAACACTATAAAAGAAGTTACAAAATGTACACATGATGTAACATTCAGGTGCCTTCGGCAGCTACGCTAACAGATAAGAAAGCTGTAGCCATGTCCCATTTTGGTTTTTTTAACCCATCCAAGAGTCAGATAACACATTTTTGTTTAATCTTTTTATAACAATGAGTCATATTCTAAAGTAATAGCAACAACAGAATGCAATTACATGCATCAGTAAACGACAATAAGTACATGCTTTTTAACAGCACTTAATGGAGTTTAAAACAGAGTACAAATAGGATTGTGGTGGCTCAATAGCTTTGATGCACAGCAGAGTCCAATTCAAGTGATGTAAAGTGGTATCGATGGATGTGTGTTAGTGCTGGAGGGTCTGTGACCAATTGGTGTTTAATTTTCTTAAAAATAATATTTTTGAAAGTATATCCAATAGAGTAAAACCCAAAAATTAGTAATTGAAAAATACTCATTAATACAAAATGACAAGTATTAGCATAAAATCACTAGCAATATTACCCTATGAAAGTAGGAAAGCAACTAAAATACATTTTCCATTTGGTTAATAATATTAGTTAAAAGTGAAATTTTTTAAAATTGTATAAATAAGAAGTTGGAAAGGAACTGATTTATTGTATGATGGGAGTATGAAAGGTGACAATTATCTTAAAGTTTTTGATTCCTGTCTGAAGATACAGAGAAGCAGCTGTTTGGTACAGATAAACCGTAATGAAGTCTGTTGTTGCACTCTATACCACTAAGTAATCAACACAGTGCAAAGTATAATCTTGCCCAGTCCTTGTTATTATACTGCTCAGAAGCTTCAGTCTTCTGCCCGCAGATCAACTGCCGTTCTCTTTCTAACCTGGTCTATGTTTATATCAATTAGGGCAGCTGCACCTTTCCTTCACTCTTAAAAGTAAGTGGTGCCAGAGTGGTTCTTCAGAGTGATGCCATAGGGGAACTCATTTTGGTTCCGAAAAGACCCATCCATGTGAAGGTACAAGAAAGAGCCTTTATTTATTTAGATCTTTAACAGGCTCCATACATTAAGTAACCATGAATAGATGGTAACAAATCTGTGAAATACCAATGGCTAATTATTTTAAAAGGACTCTCACTGCATACAATAACACAGGCTAAGTCCTGGTTTTCTTAATCTGTTAGTGTTAGCGTTCTGCTAGGTATGGTACTCTATATTAAAGACTTCTTTTTTTTTCTTCATATTAGGAAATTTCTCAAAGCACATAGAAACAATTTCTTATGCAAATATCCCTAACCAGAATAAAATGGTGCTTTGTCAAGCAATAGTTCTATGAAGAACCATACAACCCAATAAAGAACCATAAATTGCCATTATTTTAATGTGTGGTTAATTAGTGTGTGTGGTTAATTAGTTTAAATATCATCACCTGCAAATTGATAACATTGGTTGTTTATAATAATAATCTACAGATAATATTAGTTCAATCAGTTCAGTTTTAGTTATGCTTATGCTATTACTCTCCTCTTCCATTTATTTATGAAGAAGTGACTTTTTTATTTTTGTACTTCTAACTTACTTAAAGCAGCCAGAGAAGGTGCTGTTGTGTGCATGAGCTGCTTGCACATCTGAACATCTGAACAGCTGTTAGACGAGTAAACGAGTAAAATATACCCAATATACAAGTTCAGGCATCCTCTCTCAAGGTTAAACAGAAACAGTGTACTAATTCGTAGCTGAAGTCGCACACAATGTTTCATTGTTTTAAAACTAATGCGTTCACAAATTTACCAATACTTTTCAATGGCAGATTTTGAAATTTCTACTGCACAATCTGTTTGAGATTTTGTAACAATAATAAGCATTTTTACTTCTAAAAAGACAGAAGAAACTCACTGATCAAGGTCGAAACTTGTCCACTGTGACCTCACACATACCATGCTTCCACATGTACACGGGAAAAGTGTTAAAATTTTTACTTACATTTGAACTACACTCAAGAAAAAGGAACATTAACTATAAACACAAAATGACCCACACTGTATAACACATGTATGCAAGTGGGTTGCTTTCCAGGCTCTCCTAAGGTATGTGGTATCACCCCAGGATGAGAGGGGGCACGGTCACTAATAGTCTTGTCTCCTTTTTCCCTCACAGCCTTGAGAAACTGCCCCTTGTGGGTAATGAAGCCAAACAAGCCACAGGGGAATGGGGCATCTTATTTCGTACCTGAGCTGAAAGTGGAGAAAGTACGACAGGAGAGAGCACTAATAGAAAGGAATTGATTCTGACAGTGAGTGTCTGCAAGTGCACAATTCTCATTATTTTTCATATTTTTTGTTTGGAATTGCATGGGGTTTTGCCTGAGTCGCACCCCACATGCATTGGCCTTTTGCCCTGCCTTATCATTAGCTTATCTACAACAACATACAAGAACCAGCCCCAGAGTTATACTCGCATTTAAGTTCTCCCGCGGATAAGTCGGGACTTGATTTTATCATATAATTTCCGGTATTTTATAATGTTGGTCGTATAAGTCAAATGTGGAAAACTTGCGCTATTGTTCCAAGACATTATGAATTGCTAATGCCCACCTGAGAGAGTAACCATGGAGCACACTGCTTTTTTTTTATTATGTATTCTGCCTACATGACCACACGGTAATACCCAAACTATTCCGAAGCGACGTTTGCACTGATTTGTGTGTCTAACACCCTCATACACCTTTATCGTAAGAACATCCCTTATCTACGATGGAGTGTTCAATCAGAAGAAAATATGAAGCTGCTTTTAAATGAAAAGTTGTTGAAGTGCCGAAAGAAATTGGTAACTGCGCTGCTGCAACAAAATTCAATGTGTCTGAGAAACTGGCGTGAGATTGGAGGAGACAAGAAGATTTAAAAAAAAAAATCCAAGTGTCGTATTTTTGAACAGGCTTACAAGTCGGGATCTGATTTCATGATCAATTTTTAGGTTTTCAAGACTCAACTTATATGTGAGTATATACTGTATATTTAGGAGTTTACATTTCCATGACATTCTCATTGATTAAGTTGTGTTCAGAAGGAATTAAAAAGCCAAATTAAATGTTTGGGTGTATTATAATTGCACACTTAATAATTCACATGTGAAGTTGCTTCTAGAGTAATGTTTGCAGGTATGGTCTCCATTGCACCAAAAAGATATAGCATCTCCAGAATCTGTACTGGGATGACCAACCAACAGCATCACTAGATGCAAGTGCACATTCTATTTTAAGGGGATTGGGGAATTAAACATCTTTAGGGTTGAGTAGAATAAGGCAATGTGGGGCCTAACCCATTTCTCAAGAGCATTCACTAAGTTATCCATCAGAATACTTTCAACTAAAAAGTGAATCACATATATGAGGAACAATACAGTAAAGGAATGTTCATTTAAGTTTGAAGTCTGGAAACCAGGGCTGTCTTAACAGCATTATAGGCCCCCAGGAAAAGTAGTGCACTGGGTCTGCTACCTAGACAACCACTCAGCAAGTCACAACATACATAGATTAGCATGGGGCCCCTATGCTCGTGGGGCACCTGGGCAACTGCCCAGCCTGCCTATGCATTAAAACGGCCCTGCAGGAAACCATTCTTCACACAAATGAATATGCGAATCTGGAACAAACTACAGAGCTGTGTATTTGGAAGAAAAACTAAAATATTGGGCCAGGTGGCATTGTGGCATAGAACTAGCACTGCTGCCATGCAACAAGTAAATTAGGGTTCACATCCCATGTTCTTCTTTCAGCTCAAGGGTGAATCACATACTCAAGGACTTCAGTGAAAATTTACTGGAAGTGCACTTAAAACTGAAGCTAGGAAGAACATATTTACTCAAAGAGTTGTGTAGTTGAAGCAGAAACCTTGACAACCTTTAATAAATATTTTGATGAGAAATTGGGACAGCTTAGCTATTAGCTAAACAAAAGGGCTTGATGGACTTAATGGTGTCCTCTTGTGTGTCAGATTGCCAGATTTCTTATGTTGTTATGTATTGTGTTTTTATGGGTTTTATCCACAGTCCAAAGTTGGTGGACTGGTGCAGTGGGTTGGGGTAGGCTCCTGCTTTCCCATGACCCTACTCTGGATTAACAGGTATAAAAAATGGATCTTGGGACAAATTAACCATTAGCTATCCAAATGGACTGAATGGACTCCTTTGTGCAGCAATGCCTCAGCAATATCTCCATGGCATGCCATCTTAGAGGTCAAAAGCAAAAGGGAGTTTAGCAGCTCTAAAGAAACAATATGAAAAACATTGAAAACAAACAATAAAATACACAAAGGTGCTGCACAACCCGGCCATCCATGTTGCTTTCAACAGCCAACACTTTTCTAACTGTTACTTAGCCTGTTGCCTTTTTTTTTATTTTTCACTGTATATTGCACTGCCTTTTTATGTCAGCCATCCTTTTCCCTAACACACAAGATCATTTACAGGGTTACAGGGAACCAGCACCTACAGTATGTCTCAAGTACCAGTAGGAAGCAAGCAGCCCTGGATGGTACAACTGACTATTAGAGGACTGCTGTCACAAGTGTCCATTCTGACTCTGCTTGTCTACCTCCCATCCCTTGCCTTGCCAGACATGCCATGACTGGACAATGTTTTGCCATCCTTACTCCAAAGCTGTGGAATGATATCTCTACCTATTCGAACTGTACCCAATTTATTGTCTTTAAGTGTCTTCTGAGAATACACCTTTTCCTTACATATTTCGGAACTGAGTTAGCCACAGGGCAGCTGTTGTTGTACTGACAAAGAGTTTATGATACTGTTTTTTGTCTTAGTCTTGTTGTATATGCTAAATCATAATAATAATAATAATAATAATGTACATCTACACTCAGACTTACATATAACTGAGCCTCTAATTTTAATGCTATTTAACACCCAAGTCTTCAGGACATTTGAAGAGAAAAAATCTATAACATCATGAGAAAAACATATAAATTCAAAGAATATGGCAGGTGTAAAAATTAAAGCCAGGTCCATGAAGCAATGAGATAACACTATTCACAACTGTGCCTGCATACAACCAAACCCATGATCTAACCTATGTAAAATAATCTGAAGAGATTAAGCTTTATAATCATTTTAATAGGGCTGACTCAGATCTAAACTACAAAATATAGGAAACCATCATATCTAAACTAACAAAAAATGGTAACCTCAACTTCTGGATATAGCCTTGCTGATTAACAAAAAAGAGCCCTTAGGAAGTACTGACAAGTAAAATATATTAAATAGCCACATCACCCACAGAAAGCTTTCAACATCTAGTATTGGCCACTTTATCTAAAATTCAACAAATGTAAAGAAGGCTTTCAATCTTCCCATCTGTCTCTTGGGGTCTTCAGTAGTGGGGGATTTAATTCAATAATCTAGATGTCACCACTAGGAGCAAGATTAGGATTGTCCTTGGCAAAATGAAAGGAGTCAGCACGCAGGAGGGAGTCAAGTTGTACATTTGCAGTTGGCTCAGTCTATACTGCACAAGGATGCAAGATTATTAACATAAACAGTAATTTGCATATTGTTTTCTGATAGGTCAATGCAGCCTCCAGGGAGAATTATTTCTGAAGATTTTCCAGATAAAAAGTTAGTACTGTTCCCTAGTCGTTCCTAATTTTAACAAAATATGCTAAAACTAAACCACTTTGCTCCACTCCCCCCACTCATCCCTTCTGTCTCACAGCTGTTATATCAATATAAAAAAAGAATTTTTTTCCATTAAGCTAGTCGCTTAATTTTCTGCAAGAACAAGAATTACAAATTAATGCCAATGCCATGTTAACAATTTCCTAACAAAGCACCTGTGTTAAACAAACTGTGAACTTTGTAATATTTTAAACTATATGTGGTACTATGTATTTGAACCCTGGAAGACTGAAATGTATGCAAGAAAACAAATTAACAGTAAAACTGGCTCAAAGTCATGTACTGTATATATATTTTAAAACTAGTAATAGCTGTCCCTGCTAAGTCAATGTATGACACTTGAGGGTAACTCCACCAAAATAAAAAGGCCACCCAGATTTTTTTACCTTTTTAAAATCATTTTAAGTTTAGCTTTACAGTTCATGCAAAGGCCTGGGTTGATGGACTATATACTGTACAGTATGTGCTCTGCTATTCAACCGCCTATGAAGATAATAAGTTTTTAAATGTTCATTTTCTGGGCAGCATGGTGGTGTAGTGGTAGTGCTGCTGCCATGCAACAAAGAAACTAGGGTTCAAATCCCAGTTGCTACCTGAATGGAATTTGCATGTTGTCCATGTGGGTTTTTTATTTTCCTTTCACATTCCAAAGACATGCAGGTTAGGTGGATTAGTGAGGCTAAATCGCCCCCTGATGTGTGTGTGTGTGTGTTCACTTTGTTCACTCTCCAGGGTTTTTCCTGTCTTCTGCTAGGTAGGCTCCCGCTTTCCTGCTACCCTGTTCTGGATAAACAGGTTTAGAAGATGGAGGGATTGATGTTCCTTTTCACATAGGTACAAATATAATTATTCAGTTGATTTTTTACTTATTTTGTAAATTAAATATTTAGGTATTGAATGGCATAATTTGCCACATCTGCCAAAGTGCTGTTCATTCAAGATTTTTTTTTGTTGTGCTATTTTAATACTTATTAGGTACAGTTTACAATATTAAGGGCATTTGAAAATGGTAAGTCAAAGTTATGCTTAGCCCTTGCATAATAAAACTGTCTATCATTGAGTGGCATGGTGGTGCAGTGGTTAGCACTGCAGTGTCACAGATCCAGCATGCTGGCATAGATTTCAGTGCCAATAGCTGTTGTCTGTGTGGAGTATGCATATTCTCCCCACATCTGTGCAGGTTTTCCGGAAGATACTCAGATTTTCTCAAACATTATAAAGATATTCATGTTAATTTAGCTGAAATTCTAAAAATTGCCACAGTCCAGTCCACAGTCGTTCCCTGCTTTCCATCTAGCGCTGCCTAGATTATTGAAATAAGAGGGTCTGAAAATTGTATTGGAGACCCCTACATAATATTCTGTAGAGGGTAGCATATTTTTGCATTCCTTTATTACCGTTCATATACAGAAGGTATACTGATTTACAGTAAATATTAGTTTTCAGTTCAGTTTTTTTTAAAAACTATGCAGCATTTATTATAGTAAAGATTTTTAAAGTTAAAACATTTGCCTATTATCTTTTAGGCAATTGAGCATTGTGGTGCTGTTGTAGTGCTGCTGTCTCGCAGCAATGAGACCAGGGTTCACATCCCGAGTCCACCCTGTGTGGAGTTCACATGCTCTCCCCTTGTCTGTGTGAGATTCCTCTTGGTGCTCTGGTTTTCTCCCATTGTCCAAAGACATGCAGGTTGAGTGAATTGGCGACATTAAATTGGCCCTAGTGTGTGTTTTGTGTGTGTGTGGCTGTTTGCTCTGTGAGACCTGTTCAGGGTTTGCTCCTGCCTTACACCCTATATTAGCTGGGCTAGGCTCCAGCTCCCCATGACCCTGGTCTGGATTTAGTGTGTTAGAAAATGACATGGCATTCTAGGTAATCTGGCTGTTTTATACATCATGATTTTGTTCTGGAATTTAGCGGCTTTTTTTCTGCAGATGAGGGGGTATCTTATGTACCTCAATTGGCTGATTTTAGATATCCTAAATTGTGTTCTCAAACGAGGGTAAAAGGAATCATGACATTAATAAAAACATTGGTACAATTCCAGCTAAGGCCTTGAACAGAAATAAGAGTTTGTGTAGAATACTTAAGTCATTCATATTTTGTCCTTGCATTTAGAAACTGTTTGCTTGTCTCAGATCTAACAGCGGCGTTATAAATGTCCATTGTTCAAGCATCTTCTCTATGTAAATCGATGACTTTGTACTTTATTTCCAGTGTATTAGTCTGCAGTACGAAAAGCGTTAACATAAAAAAAAAATTGTGTGTGCTCAGACATAGCGCCTGCAGTGTGTTCATTTAAAATCATGCAATCTGAAGAGTTATATTTTAAATGTTATTTTAAACTAAAGCAATTCCAGACACTGTTTGATTAAAAGGTCCCATTACACCACTTACTAGTTATACAGGATTGAATTTCTTCTAAAATTAGCCATCAGTTTCAATTTATTACTCCAATTGAGAGTTACAAACAGTCTAGTCACCTCTTCCCAGTGACGCAAAACTGCAAGCTGTTAGCGATATAAAGTTGAATTTTACTTGAGTAGAAAAAGAAATGATTTACCTCTGTAAACTGTGTGCCAGGATGGCTGGCTTGTTAAAAAGTGATGTTAGCAGAAAAACGGTTAAAACAAGGCAATTCCTCAAATCTGGTGTGTTCAAATGAGTTTAACCATGTCAGAGACAGACAGAAACCATTTTCTTCATTTCACACTTGAACATTTGAAAACAATTACAACTAGTTTAACAGGCAGATAACTGATGCGTTCCTTTTCAATAACTGTCAGCCTTCGGGTAATAGAGTGGTGCATTTGAAAACTGGTCACTGTCCATGCAGAGTTTGTACAGTACATTCTCCACTTGCCTGGGTTAGGATTTTTCTCTGGATATTCCAGCTTGCCTCCACATCTCAAAAACAGATTCCGGTGCCCTGTATTCCTGTATTAGAATCAGCAGGTCCAGAAAACGTAAGTATGAATGTGCATTTGTGTTAACTCACACAACAACAACAACATTTATTTATATAGCAGATTTTCATAGAAAAAAATGTAGCTCAAAGTGCTTTACATAATGAAGAATAGAAAAATAAAAGACACAGTAAGAAAATAAAATAAGTCAACATTAATTAACATAGAATAAGAGTAAGGTCCAATGGCCAGGGGGGACAGAAAAAACAAAAAAAAAACTCCAGACGGCTGGAGAAAAAAAAAATAAAATCTGCAGGGATTCCAGGCCATGAGACCGCCCAGTCCCCTCTGGGCAATCTACCTAACATGAATGAAACAGTCCTCTTTGTATTTATGGTTTTCACGGAAGGACTTGATGATGATGATGATGATCACGTGGACTTCTGGCTTTTAGTCCATCAATGCTGGGGCATCATGGTGCTTTGAGTAGGTTGGTGGTGGCACAGGCCACCACCACAGAGAAACCGGAAAAAGAAACAGAAGAGAGAGTAGAGGTTAGTACGGAATTTAGAGCCACCATGAATAGTTATTATGATGAATTGAACATACAGAGTATCAGGATTAAGATAAAGTGAAGTTATGAGAAGGCCATGTTAAAGTAATGTGTTTTCAGCAGTGTTTTAAAGTGCTCCACTGTATTAGCCTGGCGAATTCCTATCGGCAGGCTATTCCAGATTTTGGGTGCATAACAGCAGAAGGCCGCCTCACCACTTCTTTTAAGTTTAGCTTTTGGAATTGTAAGGAGACACTCATTTGATGATCTAAGATTACGATTTGGAATATAGGGTGTCAGACATTCCGATATATAAGATGGAGCGAGATTATTTAAGGCTTTGTAAACTATAAGCAGAATTTTAAAGTCAATTCTGAAAGACACAGGTAACCAGTGTAGCGACATCAAAACAGGAGAAATGTGTTCGGATTTTCTTTTCCGAGTTAGGATTCTAGCAGCTGCATTCTGCACTCGTTGCAAATGATTTATGTCTTTTTTGGGTAGTCCTGAGAGCAGTGCGTTACAGTAATCTAATCGACTAAAAACAAACGCGTGAATTAATTTCTCAGCATCTTTCAATGATATAAGAGGTCTAACTTTTGCTATATTTCTTAAGTGAAAAAATGCTGTCCTAGTGGTCTGATGAATATGTGATTTAAAATTCAGGTTACAGTCAACTGTTACCCCTAAGTTTTTTACTTCCGACTTAACTTCTAATCCTAATGCGTCAAGATTATTTCTGATAACCTCACTGAATCTGTTTTTGCCAATCAATACAATTTCAGTTTTCTCTTTATTTAACTTGAGAAAATTACTATTCATCCATTCTGAAATACCAGTAAGACATTGTGTTATTGATTCGAGAGAGTCGGTGTCATCAGGTGCTACTGATAAGTACAGCTGTGTGTCATCAGCATAGCTGTGGTAGCTCACGTTGTAACTTGAGATAATCTGACCTAATGGAAGCATATAGATTGAGAAAAGAAGCGGACCCAGGATAGAGCCTTGTGGAACCCACACTGCACCGATTTCTGTAATTTTCATCCATCCAACCATTTTTGAACCTCATAAGTCCAGTTAAGAGATTCGGCCTATAAAGTAGGCAAAAAAAGTACATGGTAGAACTAACACTGGACAGAGTGAAGGCAATTCATGTACAAAACAGTGTATAAAATCAACAAAGTTAATCTGTTATTGAAGCATTTCGGGCCATGTCTTGGTACACCAGAATTCGAAAATTACTGTAAAGCAAGGCACTCAAGCATTGTCCACAGGAGTGGCTATTAAATAGCAACACAGATTCTTTAACTGAATTTTAATGAAGAAAATGTACATTTTAACACTTTTCTCCTTCAATATACTCTCCTCCTGTATCAGCACACCACAGCATTTTGGGCATTCGACTGACCCAAGCACTGCTGTAGTTTATCTCTGTCATTTTTTTCTTCACCTCAGTAATTGACTAAAAATGATTTCCCTTGAATGCTTACTTGCCTTTAGGGAAAAAAAATCAAAATGGAGCAAGGATAGGGTGAATAGGGAGGGCATTCAAGCACTGTGATGCATTTCTCAGCCAAAAACTGCTTCACTGAGATCTCTGAGTTTTCCCGCAACTGTAACTTTTTTCTTCTGACCCTTTCTCACAACATGTCCAGAAGCTGTTTGTAGTTGTGTTGGTTCACTGTTCCTCCATCTGGAACCCACTCTACCAAAATTACACCATTAATGTCAAAGAAAACAATCAACATGGCTTTGAATTTGAAATTTCAAATTGATGTGTTGCTTAATTTTCCCGCGGCTGATTTTTCTGACACACAAGAAAAACATGTGTACTTCAAACAATGCCTGACAGCAAACTAATAATGCAACACAATTGAGATTTGCAGCTTGTTTATGCTTGTCCAAGACCAATGTCTCCCAGTCAGTTCCAGACTACATGATGTGATTTAATCCACAGATGCCCAGTTTCATTATTTAATAGCTATGCCTTGTAGAATATGCACGCACACACACAAAGCTACAGCAAATTATAATTTATTTATCATTACACAATAGCCATAAAATCGCTAAACTTACCTCAAAAGAGTACATATGTAAAGAGAAGTAGAAGGTGGAAGTAAAAGCCAATTGTCATTATTGGTATTATCAGAAAATCAAAAGGCATACTTTTTATTTACTGTTTTTGAACTTCTGATAGCCACATTCAGAGGCTCAATACCTGCTCATTGAACATCTTCCTCCCCTTATATTTAATTCTATCGAATCCAATTCAGAGTTGTAAGCAAGTACAAGATTTAGTGAATCCCTCCACCACAAATCATAAAAAAGGAAGTGCCATCCTCAAAATCACAAGTCAGACAAGAACTTAACCTTGGTTTGGCTTTGCAGAATTGGCCTCACCACTGGCAGTCAAGCAAACAACAAACAAGAAGGAAATTCACAAATCCTGTTGATTTTTCTTCAGCTTTGTCCTGAATACTGCTGTGGTCATTACCCCAGATGCCTAATTATGTGTCCTACCTCTTTTGGCTCTGCATACGTTAACAATACAATACAATACAATTTATTTTTGCATAGCTTAAAATCATACAAGGAGTGCCACAATGAGCTTTATCAGGCCCCCAGCCTTGACTATCTAAGAAGACTAGAAAAAACTTTCAGAAAAAAAAAACTCTTGAAGAAGAAAACAAAATAGAAAAACCTTGGGAAAGGCAATTCAAAGAGAGACCCCTTTCCAGATAGGTTGGGCGTAAAGTGGGTGTCAGAAAGGGGGGGGGCGGTAAATACAATACAATACACAGAACAGAACACAAGTAATCCTCAATACAATACAATAGGGCAACAATAATATTACACCTGCAGGGCAAAATTCAGCAGTAGATTATATCACATAATAGGATTCAGACTTCTTCAGAGTCCTGGAGAACTCGGCCATCAAGATGCCCCCTATTGGCCAATCCAAAGTTGAGTCAGTGCTGGACCAGCCAATCTGATGAAAGGACCCCTCTACCCAATGATTCCTGTGATCCTCCATCAGAGATTACTTTACGTTTGGCAGGAGAAGCAACTTGGCAGTAGGGTAGTGGCACCAAGTGCCACATTTGAGTACCGAGAAGAGTAACAGAATAGGTGAGGGTTAGTAACAAATTATAATTATCATGTTACTTATGTTTTAGTGCTAATGACTAACAACAAAGATGCAGTCTGCACAGTGAATCAGCAGCTCTAGTCTGGGTATACTAAATTGAAGTAGTGAGTCATCAGCCAGGATTTGAAAGCTGAGACCGAAGGGGCATCTCTTATAATAGCAGCCAGACCATTCCACTGTTTAGGGGCCCTGTAACTAAAAGAATGCCCCAACCAGTGTTATTTTATTAATCCTTCTTAAGCAGACTGGCATCTTCAGATCTTAATGTGCGCTCTAGTTTGTAAGTCATGATAAATTCAGATAGGAAAGCCGGACCTTAGCCATTTAAGGCTTTATATGTTAAAAGCAGGATTTTGAAATCTGTTAACTAGGGCAGACAAGGATAAATAAAATACATACAGAAAAAAAAAATAATAATGACATATGAAAAAAATAACATTTAAACAAAAAGATTAAATAAGGAATAAATCTGAACCACAGCAGCAACTCTGACTGTAGAATAACAAGATTTGGTCAAACCATACACAGGGTGGCACATTTATGAATGAACTCAGCAATTCAAATACTTCTTGCTTTTGGGATATAATATAAAAACTAGAGCTGAGTATGCAGACACAGGAAGAATGTACACATTCTACATAGTGAATAGGAGTAATTTAAACCAATCAAACACTACACCATCATGTCTCTTGAAGTTACATGTCCTCAATGTTAGTTCAAAAACTGTTGACTGTTATGATTCTTCCATCCAGCCTATCCCTGTTAAGAGGTAAGCTAAGAGACGTGAAAGTGGATGAGCCTATGATATGCTGAATAATAGGTAATCTGTCGGGCAGACCGCAGTTTATAGCAACACTGGACTGGAGCAACACAAGGAACAGCCCTGTCTCAATTTCTTTTCAATCTGTATATCTCGGACTATAAATATAGCATCAGGACATATCACTTACAGAAATTCTCATATGATTCTGCACTTATGGGGTGTATTGATAAGGGGGTTGAGACAGAGAATAGGAGTCAGGCGGAGGACTTTGTTTCTTGGTGCAAAGAGAACTGTCTGCATGTAACTACACTAAAACTAGTGAGATGTGCTCAGATTTTCTTTTTCAACTTAAGATTCTGCACTAATTGCAACCAATTGATGTCTTTCTTTGGTAGTCCTGTTAGGAGTGCATTATAGTAATCTAGTTGACTAAAAGCAAAAGTGTGTACTAATTTTTCAGCATCTTGTAAAGTTATAAGAGGTCTAACTTTTGCAATATTTTTTAAGTGAAATAATGCAGTCCAAGTAATTTGGTTAATATATGATTTAAAGTTTAGGTCAGAGTCAATAATTACCCCAAAACTCTTTACCTCCAGCTTGACTTTTATATCTAGGGGATCAAGTTTATTTTGAATACTCTCACTATATCCATGTTTGCCAATCACTAAGATTTCTGTTTTCACCTTATTCAGTTTGAGAAAGTTACTACTCACCCAATCGGAAATACAAGTAGGACAATGGATCAGAGAGCCAAGAGCATCAGGACCATCAGGCACTATTGATAGATAAAGCTGTGTAACAGAAAACAAACTCTTCTATTTCTCTGTGCATTTCTAAATAGGCATTGAAACATCATCCATCCAGTCATTCAGCTCCTGATTTTACCGCACTTATCTCTCTCAAACTCTCATCTAAGACCGTTCTTTTTCTTCCAATAACTGCGACTATGCCCCAATTCCACACATTATATAAAAGCCTGGAGTTTTTTCTGGTGCAATGACCAGGATAAGGTATACCCATGGTAAATCCCAAGACTTTCTTCTCAGAGGTTAATCTGGTAACCCTAGTATCCTACTTTCCTGAGTCCCATACCTTTTTTAAAATGGCAGGCACCCCTAGTTTGTTTATGTGTTGCAATTTGTCAAACATTTTAAGGAGACACACAAGTAAGAATTCCATTGTACTATGCACACATGACAATAACCTTCAAAATAAACCTTCTTTTGTCCACATACTACGTCACAGGGCAGTAGGATCAAGTGGGACTAATAACTTTTGGTTCACTTGTCCTCAAGCACCCTGTGGAAACATTTTACTTCTTAATCCTTGACCACCAATCTCTATCTTATTTGTGTTCCAGGACATCTAGGACACTTGCAGGGGATATTGTCCCCATTCACCAGTTTACCTACACTGGCACTGGAAGAAACTTTTTCATCAACATCATTCCATCTTATTCTTCAGGACAAATGTGTCTAGTCCAACCTGTTGTCCCTTTCATTATTGGTGCCTCCTTTGTATAGCAGCATACCTGAAGCACACAGATTTGGATGAAGCATTTCTCACAGAAAAGAAAAGGTAAATCCATCCATCCATCCATTATCCAACCTGCTATATCCTAACTACAGGGTCACGGGGGTCTGCTGGAGCCAATCCCAGCCAACACAGGGCACAAGGCAGGAAACAAACCCCGAGCAGGGCGCCAGCCCACCACAGGAAAAGGTAAATCCTAGCTGGCAATTCCATTACCTCGAGCTGCACTGAACTGATGAGTGGTGGAACTTTTTGAATTATGAACAGAGATGACAAGGTTTCACTAATCTGAATTGTGGAGATCAAATGGGAGTGGATTTAATTTATAATGAACTGGCCTCCACTTGAACTTTCCTTTAAAAGGATCAATGAATTAAATACCACTGGTTTAGAATACAATTGAGCAAAGTTGTATCATATTCAAGGCATTCATGAAAACTAAACAAATAATCGGTCTCTTATCTTGATGAAAGTGAGAGTATACTACAAAGCGTGCATTTGCAAACATTTGCTTTAGTGTTAGCACTTTTTCCACTCATTACTTAATGACATCACAGCGATACACTATCTCCCTCAAATTACAGTAGGAGTGCAATTAAATAAGGTCCACTAAATGCTCCCTGTTAGGAAGGTAAAGTGATTATGATGCTAAATTAGCTGTAAACATGAAATGTATAAACTGTAATCATTACCATCTGCAAATGCTTGTAATTACCTGGAGCTTGCAGCTGGAAATTTGGGCTATTTCCAGATTTTTAA
This sequence comes from Polypterus bichir lapradei, assembly GCA_026402145.1. Taxonomy (NCBI): domain Eukaryota; kingdom Metazoa; phylum Chordata; class Cladistia; order Polypteriformes; family Polypteridae; genus Polypterus; species Polypterus bichir. The sequence continues at coordinate 14,622,069 of JANRMT010062848.1, read as the reverse complement.
ATGATTCATCTCTGAATGCTGCCGAGGTACATGGAATCTATTTTATTTGAGCCAATAACATTTGGTCCAAAACTTATTTCCCAAGCATGAACTGGAAAACTGTCTGCTTAAAATTAATCTTAATTAGCTAAATAATATATATATATATATATATATATATATATATATATATATGTGTGTATTTATATCTATATATTTATGTGTACATATGTATATAATCCAGAATAATAACTGATTTTCACAACAAATTAATAAGAAGTGAACAAACGTTGGCATAATTAGCTGATTTGTAAAATCCCCTCATTTTTTTTAAGGTGTGGATTTTATTAAAATGACTTTGGCCTCGGTCTCATTTTTCATATTTGCTCTATAATAACATCTCAAATGTTATATTACTGGCCTATTCTTAGTAAACCCTGCAGCCACACCAGTAATATTTTTAAAGATTATTACAGTATTTTGTAACTCCCTTTCCCCTTTGGCTTAAATCCGAATCTTTTTTCCCCCTTCTTCTCAATAGCGATCCCTGGTTGTAAAATAATAGACCATCAGCCAGCAATAATTTGCTATCCAAACAGACTTGACGCTCTCTGACATTTATTGAAACCTCATACTTTGCTTGCTGGTTTCACTTTTCCCTCCATTGCCTATGTTTTTACAGACAGACCCAAAATGCTGGTGATCAGGTTTAATAATGAAGCAGGTTTTCGTCTTGGCTGTGCTTTTTGCTTGTGTTGGCTGGCATTTGGAAGGCAGGCTGCAGCAGACGAAACGCTTGGACTTAATTATTGTCGATGGCAAGAAACATTTCTTGACCCTGTAGGCGGTAGAAGCTAATGTTGTGCATGGTGGTGAAATTGCCTTCTTTAGTATGTGCAAGTGCCATTTCTTTCTGAAAAGATAGTAACACTACCACTGGTTCAAGGTTGACAAGAAGGGTACCAGCCTGAAGCTCATATTCAGTTCAAAATTCCTAAAAGTGTTCAATGCATTAAGCAAATATGTAATCGTGAAATCTGTTCACCAATTTATGAGAATTTATTGAAACCAATTAATCTCATTTTCACATTGCAGGAAATCAGAGCCTATTTAATCATGTAATATCAAGTACAAAGCAGAAACCAACCCATTTCTTTGAAGGTTAGACAAATACATGTACGCACACCACTCTCTCATACTGTACCAGTTTAGAGCTGCCAATTCATCTATTACACATACTTTTGAAAAAAAGAAGAAACCATGCAAATATAAGGGGGACTCAACATCGTCAGTAAATAGAGCAGGGCTTTGGACTCAGTCTCCTGACAGTGTCAGACAGTGACGTTAACCACTGCAATAACTAAATGGGAAATGCACATCCATCAATAACAGATGTAAGTATTTGAGTATTTAACCTATATTCACTTGAGATCTTAATGATTAATTGCTACTTATGCATTATACACTTGTGAGGGCAACATTTTGCAATATATCCCAAAATTAATGTAAAGCTTTGGAAAGAAAGGGAAGGAAATTAAGTAGGAGCCTTACTAAATAATTGAATTAATTACTGGCATTGCCGAAGTCAAAATTGATAATTGTTTGACTTAAATCTTTCTTCCTTTCCTCAAACAAGACCTTATAACATTGTAACCTTTTGTACAGTAAGTGTGTAAGGACTGAAATTAAAACATTATCTTCTATGTTGTTGTCAATATAAGTGTTTCTGTTAGCACTCCCCATCTGCTTTCAAGTTCTTACACAATATCTAATTTACTTTTTTTATGCAGGACTTTATATTAACATGCAATAAACTTGATTTGCTAAGTAACTAGCAATATTTGACTTTTTGCCAGGTCTTACAAAAAGCATTCCACTATTTATATGATATCTACAAATCTGATAGTTTTTTTGTATCATTTATTTAATCTTTATAAAAGAGTATCTCTGCTCTCCTTTGTACAACTATAGTTTTGGCCTAAAAACATTCTGAAAAAAAAGATCTAGCCTAACTTGACTCAATACTTTTCCCAGACATTATACAATTTCATATTGTTGTGTGCACTCTCTGGTTTATTGTGAGAGATGAACAGCAATGTCCCACAATGAGGTCAGGAAGTCAAAGGTCAATTTTGTGAAAACAAAATAAATCCCAGCACCAAAATAAAGTGGAGAGCCAAAAATGGTCAAGAAAATGAAGACAAAATCATGTTATCGTAACTCTCTACTTGGTTTTAGAAAGTTAAGCAACCATGGCTACTGCATCATCAATGTAATCACAAACTACTGGAAACTACTAACAAGAATCTCAGATGAGTATGCAGTACCCACTTTTAAAGGTTCGAGCCATGACATTACATGACACGTGACACGGCTTCCGGGAGCATGGCCTAGCAACTGGGTTGGTACACTGTGATAAGAGGAATGTGGTGACCCTCATTTTAAATAAATAATCATGCGTCTCTCCAGGGTTGATTGGGGTGCTTGGCTAGTCGCATACTCACATGCGCATGTGAGCGGATTAGTCAGGAGGAGGCCAAGTACCACACCTTTGCCCAATCAGACTGTAAAAAATAGATCTTGCATGGCAGAGAGGAATAGAATGATGAGAAGAAAAAAGAAGAATAAGGATAATAGGAGGGCAGAGGTTAAAGGAATAAAACTGAAAGTATAGACAGGCAGGATTGCAGAGGAGCAGAGGCAACATTAGAGAAGCCAGCGCCAGCACTTCATGGGTGTAGCAGCAGGTTTGGAGTGGCAGGCACCCCATGGAACGCTGTGAGATTAGCAGTGGGAACACAAGTCAGGAGTAAGGGTTGTCTGTGTCTGCTGGAAGACGTCTCCTTGGCTTACCCTTAATAGATACCTCAGCATGAGGAGACGGAAGCACCATTTCTTGGATTGCGTTTTAAAGACAGGATTTTTTAACCTTGTTTTAATGGATTATTTACTGAACCTTTTAACTTCCGTGTAAACTTATTTTATGGATTATTTATTTTTGGATGAAGAATTTTTGCACTGCACTATTGGCCACTTTATTTTTGTTTGCTTTTAATAAAAGCACTGAACCACTTATACGCCAACCACTTATTGAATGTATGTGTCTTCGTTTGCCCAGCTCCTTTCAGTTTATGACGGTTGTGGGTTCAAGAGAAACCTGAAAGCACCAGGGAGTGTGGAGCCATCTCGAACCGTCACATGCCCATGTATAAATACATAACAATATTTATTGACACATGTTTACAGACAACAACTTTAAAAAATATCTATACAATGAAACTCTGTCATGTCCAAAGCTTTCCAAATGTCAAAAGCTTGGTGCCATTCCTCTAATTCCAAGGTGTTTTTCTGCCCATGGAAAGACATCTGAGATACTAGGAGCCATGGAATCAACGGACAGAAAGATTCTGTGATCAGAGATAGTCCAGCACGGATTTTACTGTAGAATGCCCAGGAGAAGGTGGCAGGCTATTTGGCCATGGTCTCCAGGCCTGTGACTGTGTCTGACTTTCTCTTTGATTTTTCTCTCTTATACTTGACCATGGACCTCCAGAAGTTTATTTTCTTCACAGATGCTACTGATTGGAATTTTTGTTTTTTTTCTCCTCCTTTGTCAGCTGGCCAAAGTTTAATGACAATGTTAATGGGCAGATGTTATTAGGTTCCATTTATTTTAATCAGTTTGGAACTGTGTTTTTTTCTGTGTGTGTAAAAAAAATATGTGTCTTCATGCATTGTGCAGTTATTTTTAAAGTTTGTAATTTCATTTTACTTTAATTTATATTCAATTAACATATAATAAAATTTAGTTTTGGTAGAACCTCTTTGCACTTTAGAGGCATTGTTATCCATTTATGAACCATATAATCTCTCTGGAATGTTTAAAAACACCTTTCAACACAGAACGGCATAGACATTTATCAATGAAATCTGCTATAAGGTGAAACAAACTATGAACTGTTTTTAAACATTATTTGTGTTTTCATGAACATCAACTAATCTACATTTTACGTAATAATATCACATTGCCTCTTTCTTAATGCTAATGAGAATACAATGGAAAGTAACTCAATATAACTACAATAGGATTGGTCTGGTTGGTTTAGGTTTATTTGTCATATATAGGTTAACACAGGGTCAACATACAATGAAATGTGTATGACGAGAAAAACAAGTCACTCAGCCTAAGAAAATAAATAATAACTTAGAAAATAAATAATAACTTATGACTCAGAGCTCTCGTCGGTGCAACCATCTTACGGCGCAGCCAGGTGTGATCATATAAGCAGAAGATCCTGAATAATAGAAAGAATACAAACATATTTAAATGCGTACTTGTATCCTAAGGGTTCAAGAAATTAACTTTTTACTGTTTTTTTCACTTTGCTTGTATATGCTGTATTTTAATCCAGATATATTAGAAAAGGTTTATTACAATTGAACTTGCAGATGATTGTCTGTCCCCAGTATCATAGCATTAGGTCCCTTGAATGTTGGAATGTGCCCATCAGACTGTTTGAATAATTTGTTATGAAAACTTCAAAGTGGAACATATTGAAAATATCTACACTCAATGAGCAAATCATTAGGAACACATGTACAACTGCTTACCAATGCAATTATCTAATCAGCCAATCATGTGGCAGCAGCACTATCCACAAATCCATGCAGATACACACGTTCAGTTAATGTTCACAACAAACACCAGAATGGGTGTCAGTGATTTCAATGGTAGCATGAGTATTGGTGAGAGAAGGGCTGGTTTGAGTATTTTTGTAACAGCTGATCTCCTTGTATTTTCACTCAGAATGTTATGAAAAACCAAAAAACGTCTAGTGAGCAGCAGTTCTGTGGATGTAAATGCCTTATTGATAGAGAGTTCAGAGCAGAATGGTCAGACTGGTTCAAGCTGAGAGAAAGGCTAGAGTAACTCAGATAACTACTCTGTACAACTGTGATGAGCAGAAATGCATCTCAGAATGCACAACACGTTGAGCCATGAGGAAATAGGGTACAGCAGCAGAATACCACATCAGTTTCACTACTAACAGCAAAGAACAGAAAGATGAGGCCGAAGAGGGCACAGACTCACCAAAAACGCACAGCCTTGTCTGATGAATCTCATTGTCTGCTGAGGCATGCAGATGTTAGGGTCAGAATTTGGCACAAACAGCATGAATCAATGATTCCAACCTGCCCCGACTCAACATTCCAGGCTATCGGTGGTGGAGTGGGGAACATTTTCTTCACACGCTTTAGGCCTGTTACTACCAAGCAATCATCTCTTGAATGTAGTGGCCTTTTGTTTTATTTAATTTAATTTATTAAAATCAAATAGCATTCCATACAAATAACTCAAGTTTTACAAAAAAATGTTTCAAAACAAATCAACCCCCCATGCCTAAGACAGAGAGATAGGTCAACAGAGTAAAACTTTAAGCTAGTAAAAATAGGTAACTAGATAAATAAATAAACAAGTAAAGATAAATGGAGTAAAAGAGGGGAGAGAACCTGCTTCCTCAGTTTAAATGCTTATTCTAAAATGTTACTGATCAGATCCTGCCAGGTTTTGAAAAAGTTCTGCACAGATCCTTTAAGTGAGAATTTGATTTTTTCCAGCTTCAAATAATATATAACATCAGTTACCCACTGACTTAGAATAAGAGAGTTAGGATTTTTCAACTTGAGCAAGATAAGTCTACATGCCAATAGTGTAGTAAAGGCAATTACTGTTTGTTTGTCCTTCTCCACTTTAAGCCCATCTGGAAGAACACCAAACACAGCTGTTAATGGGTTAGGAGGGAGTGCGACACCAAGGCTGTCTGAAAAGCACTTAAAGATATTGGCCCAGAATGATGTTAATTTACTGCACTCCCAAAACATGTGGCCCAGTGAGGCTGGCACTTGATTGCAGCGTTCACAGGTCTGCCCTGGAAACATTTTGGACAATTTTAAACGAGAGAGATGTGCTCGATATATAATTTTGAGTTGAATAATTCTATGCTTTGCGCATATGGAGCGCAAGTGCATTCTCTGAATTGCTACTTTCCACTCCTGGAGGGGATGGAGAGGATATTTCATGACGGTATTTAATTTTGCCATCATCCTCTTTTCTACCACAGCTTCCAGTGTGTCCAGGGTTCTCCTGGTGATGGAGCAGGCTTTCATGATGATTTTGTTCATGCATTGTGCTTCTTTTGAGGTCAAGTTGCTTCCACAGGAGACTGCAGCGTAGAACAACATACTGGCTGCTATGGACTGATAGAACATTTCCAGAGGCTTGCTGCACACATTAAAAGACCAAAGTCTCCTTAGCAAGTACAGTCTGCTCTGGCCCTTCTTGTACATTGTCATTGTACTGTCAGACTAGTCCAGTTTGCTGTTTATGTGAACCCCCAAGTACTTGTAACTCTGCACCACTTGCACATTCTCCCACTGAATGTTGACCAGTCTCAGAGGTTCCTTGGCAAGCCAGAAGTCCACCACCAGATCTTTTGTCTTGCTGATGTTGAGTTGCAAGTTGTTTTCTCTGCACTACAAGATGAAGTCCATCACAACCTTCCTATACTCATTATTAATACAGACTATGATGGATGCATCATTTGAAAAACATTTCCAACATGAATGTGCAGCTGAGAAATCTGCGGAAATTGTGTGATGTAATCATGTCAACATGGACCAGAATCTCAAATGTTTCCAGCATCTTGAAGAATCCCTGCCATGAATATATGAGGCTTTTCTGAGAGTAAAAGAATGCCCTATCCAGTATTAGTATAGTGATAGTAATAATTTGTAGTTATACTTGTGATACACCATTTAGGTAATACATGCATTACAAAATACATTCCAACAGATGGTGCACCACAAACGTTAATTCTGAATGTATTGAGGTCTACACTGATTACTTAAATTTCCTGTCATAGAAAGGTATACGACTAGGAAGGAATTATAAAGCTATATTTTCTAATTGGAGTGATGACCCTTGTAGCAGTATTTTGAACAATATAGGATAAAATATAAGTATTTGTACAGCCTGACTGAAATTAACTACAGTAATCTATTCAGCCTGAAGCAGTTGAACAAATTGCTGTTGTGTAATCCATCTCACTTTTCAGTAATTCTGCACTTGAAAAAACTTTTAGATAGTGTAAAAATGTGATAACTAAAATTAAGACTGGTGTCTAAGATAACCAAGTTCCTTGTTGATTAAGAAAAGCTAAAGTTTAGACCTTTTAATTTATGTAATGTCGATATTGTCTTGCCATTTTCAGAGCAAGCACATCTCTATATATATATAAAATCCAATGTCTGTGTGTCTGTCCGCTTTTCACGAGAGAACTACTTAACAGATTTAGATTGGGTTTTTTTCTATAATTTGCTTGAACATTCCGCTTTTTGCAACTTCTTTCATCGCACTAAGTATCATAGTTCCCTTGCAGGAGTAATTTATTCTCACTAATCAGAGACAGAAGCTGCAAGCCGAGGGGAGGGGGAAGCGAGACATCAGGAGTGGGGATCCGAGTGGGGCCCTCCTTACTCACGCACCAGCCTCCGTTCGAGTCAGTCTACCTGTCTCTACATTTTGGAGTGTACCTTGCCTCTGCTTAGCTAGCGATACATGTTTGTTAATTGGTTTTTAGAGATTGTTCTGTTTCACTACTATGTGGGCGTAACTGCGGAGGACAGCTAGTACATTATAACTTAAAATGTTGAAACCTGCTTAATCCAATCCAATGAAGCACTTTTTAAAAATATAAGAACCACTAAATACCACAAACAGGGAGGCACAGTGGTACCACTGCTTCCACGCAGTAAATAGACCAGGTTTTCACGTTCCAGGTCCTGGAACGTCAGAATTTTTCCTACTGTTCAATGGACATGTAGGTTAGAAGAATTGGAAATGCTAAAATGGCCCTATTATGTGTTTGTTGTGTGGTTGTGTGTGTGTGTGCATGCTCCTGTCCAAGATTTGTTCCTGCCTGGTGCCCCATGCCAGCTGGGATAGGCTCTAGCACAACCTGGTCTGGATTAAGTGGGTTAGAAAATGACATGACATAAAAAACACTCATTAATTGTTTCACTTTAATAATTTAATAGAAGCATCAGTAGGTCTTACTAATAAATGCTAGTAATACAAATGAAACTACATACAGTATTAGTATTCTGAACTATTTTTCTTACTGGCAAAATATAAAGAGAAAGGAAAAAAAATCCCATATACCAAACTCTGAGGGGGCACCATTTTTAGTTTTTAGGAACTTGATAAGCATGAAGTAAATCAGCTAATACCCGTGCATAGCGGTCTAACTTAATTCAAAAGCCAATGTACTACAGTGCTATGGTTAAAAAAATAAAAATAAAAAATCAAACCATAATGACTGCAACATTTCCTGCATTAGAGGGTATCGGAATATTACTGGCAACATGAGTGACAGCTGTTTCTATGCTGTGACTCAGGTCAAAGCTAGAATATCATTTTCAAAAAATTGTGTTATTAAGAATAAGGTAGGAGTTGCAAGATTATACTATCTTCTAAGTCTTCAGAATGAAATGGTAAATGTGAAACCCATCTATAACTATTCATAGAGCTATAACTGCTTTAAAAATAGGAAACCTGAAATAAAGGCAACCCAAAAGGTTTATTAACTGTATTACTGCTCTTTGTTTACTTATAAAAGAAATATGAGGTTATTGTAAAATTGAAAATGGTCTCTTTCAGTATATACTGTATATCATTAAAAAAACACAGATTGACAGATTAAGAAAGGTTGGGGTCCCAAAGACCACCCCATTTAATGTCTAGGCTGAGGAGAAAAAAAGTAAAGAAAATATTTGTGTTTTCAACCTACAGCTATTTTGCTATCAGGAGGTCCAATCTACTTGATACCTGGTCTCAAAGTGACAATCAGTGGTCAGTAAAATCTTGAAAAAGGGAAGCAGGCAGAAGGAACAGGCCACATTGGGTTTCCGATAAGGGACATCACATTTTTTGTTTTGTAGGTGTTCCTCTATTCTAGAAGAAAAAATGAAGAAATAAGGCAGAAGTTAGGGTTGGTGTCCCTTTACGAACCTTCTCCCTTTGTTTCTCTTGACACAAACACCTATAAGACACCTCAATGCTTGCATCTGTGACAATATATATATATATATATATATATATATATATATATATATATATATACAGTACAGTACAGGCCAAAAGTTTGGACACACCTCCTCATTCAATGTGTTTTCTTTATTTTCATGACTGAAGGCATCAAAACTATGAATGAACACATGTGAAGTTATGTACTTAACAAAAAAAGGTTAAATAACTGAAAACATGTTTTATATTCTAGTTTCTTCAAAATAGCCACCCTTTGCTCTGATTATTGCTTTGCACACTCTTGGCATTCTCTCGATGAGCTTCAACAGGTAGTCACCTGAAATGGTTTTCACTTCACAGGTGTGCCTTATCAGGGTTATTTAGTGGAATTTCTTGCTTTATCAGTGGGGTTGGGACGAGCAGTTGTGTTGTGCAGAAGTCAGGTTAGTTGGACGATCATTTATTTTTCAACAGGACAATGACCCCAAACACACCTCCAGGCTGTGTAAGGGCTATTTGACCAAGAAGGAGAGTGATGGAGTGCTGTAAATGGTCATGAAAATAAAGAAAACACATTGAATAAGGAGGTGTGTCCAAACTTTTGGCCTGTATTGTGTATATATATATAAGCAGGTTAGAAAATGGCATGACATAACCTGCTCAATATGTATGTATATTGTAGATGCCACATGGGCTAGATGGGCATCCCAAAGGAGATGGTTCCTTACCCGAAAAGGCTCCTAACAGGCAGATAGGCATCAAGGCTGGGTAGGAGAAAGGGTTCAGACCTGGAAGGAAGGCCCAAAAGGGATGGACAGACAGCCCACTGAAAAGAGATGATGTCGCTGGGGTTATTTTAGTCTCCCAGCACGCTAGCCCTGGATATCAGTGCGCAGTGGGAAGTTAGCAGGGCATGCCGGGAGATTTAGTCTGGCAGAGAAGCCCTGCTGGGGTCACTGGGTGCAACAACAGGGTGTTGCAGGGAGGCAAGCTCCTTGTTATAATGGACTTTCACATGGAAGTGCTTCCATCAGGCAATCGCCCTGGCACCAGAAGTACTCCTGGGTTTGTAATAAAAGGGACCGCATTCCCTTATCCAGGTGAGTTGGAGCTGGGAGGGTGTGGAGCAACACTCAGTTGAAGGAGGGCAGTGCGGTGGTAGTGACAGAAAGGTATTGTGAAGAGAGAAATCTTGTGTCTTTGTGCTTTTTGCAACTTTGTAGAAGAAGTGGTTTAATAAACTTTCCATTATTTGAACTCGGGACTCGCTGTGCATTTGTGATTGGTGTTTTGGGGCTTGCTGATGCTCCTGGTTCCATCACAATATATATACTGCATATATATACAGTATATATATATATATATATATATATATATATATATATATATATATATATATTCATAGCATTCGTAGTCTGAGTCCTGATCTAATTGTATGGGAGGTAACCAACCAGGTAACGCATGTGGTTGGTCTGCCAGTCTATATATATGAATACAGACACACACACTAGGAAACCTCCTAAGATCAAGGTTCCAGTCCCATGACTTTGTGATTATCAGCAGGTTGCCACACTATATGTGCTTGACACACAGTAGATGCCAGAGCTGTCATTCTTGTCTTCCTGTCACATAATAGGCTTCTGAAATTTGCTTCATGCTCAGCAAAAATCACTGCTCTTCTTTTTCTTTCTGCCATGTCACCTTCTTGGTCAGGTTTTCTATGCAGTTTACCATAACAAAGACACAAACCTCATAACTTCACAGAGGTTGCCACTACCCCCATTTTTAGCTCCACTAGTATTTATCACATAATAAGCCGTTAATTCATTTCAAGATCAAGGTTCTAGCCTTAGGAGTCTTGAATATTTGCATGACGGACATAACTCTTAGCATTTAAAATATATATATATGGGACAGCTCACTTGGTAGCTTCTTGGATTCCTGTCCCCTGTAATATACATTAGGAGCTGATCTGTTTCACATGGGAAGCCTCTGCTTACAGGGTGACATCTCTGGAGTATTTTGCCAGTTCCTACATTTCATCTCTCTTACTTCAGTGAACTAAGAGTAAGTGCTATCTGGTCATTCTTTCAATGCTTCCCCCCATAGCGTTCCAATCGCTATACTACCATGAGAACATGTTCTACTATTGCTAGTATATATTTTTTTAATATTTTATATGGCCTTGCTTTGTTCTGTATCTGTCTTTCCGCAGCTATTCCTGTAGTCATTCCCATCAACAGCTCATTACAATATACTGTATATTTAGGACTTTTTAAACAATTGCTTTTTGAGATCTTACACACATCCTTCTCAGTGTGTTTGTTCCTCTTCCTGATTTTTCACTTCAGTGTGGATAAGTCTTCATGTCAATCAATAATTATATAATAAAGATCTGAATATCCAACCAAACAAATGAGTTTCAGAACCTGCATACACCCTCATTTTGAAAGCATCTTTAACAAGTTGACACAATACAATTTAACTCATAGTAGATGACCTACAGCATACACAGATGTCACCAATGATTTATGTCTTAGACCATCTTCAGGGCTGTAGCACCAAATCCAAGCATATTTGTGAGTAACGAATGTAAATAGAAAATATTGGGCATCTGAAATAAGAGTGAAAAATCAGTGTGGCATTATAGACAGAATAATTCACTTTCAGTTAGTTTTTTCTGCCATATTTTAGATAACATTTGTTTTTCACAAATGTAATTGACATATGTAGAATTACATACATCTAAATATCTCTAAATAATTAGCATCTTACCACCACAAAATTCAATGCAAGGAATTGTGCAAGATTTAACTTGTTATACCCGGCCGAGTTATCGCGCAGCTGGAATGCACAAAGACCTTACTGTTCCATGTGCCAACTACAAGATAACTCAAACAGATATTTAGCAGTTTTGCACAATATCAAAATGCATTTAATTGGAATATTAAAATAACAGCCTGATTTTATACTGGCATCATCAAAAATGTTCCCATTTTCACTGAGGCAGTCAACATGTTAAATTGCAGTTGAAGATATGACATTGTTGACTTGAATTTGGCTTTTAGCTCAGAATGCCTCAAATCTACTTACTGCAAGCTTACTGTCATGAGAGAATCTTAGGTTAGGTTTGACTGCCACTTCTTTTGTGATAAGTATATCAATTTTTGGTTTGTCATTTTAAAAGGAAAGCGACTAGTTTTACGGCTCATTGCCATTACAAAGAGCATTTTAAAGCATGTCTAATGCTCTACATATTTAGAAGCTTTATTCCAGTGTAAATGCACAAACAAATAATACTAACCAAATGATAACAATAATTCAAGACCAGTTAATAAAACACTGGTTATGTCCTTGTTTACAGTTTGACTCTTAAATCATAAATGCTTATGTTTCCAGACAGTGAGATAGCAGATTTCAATCTTCAGTCCACTCCATGGGTACTTTACCAAAGCATTTACCTTAATTGATTCTGTAGAATCCCACGGGCCCCTCAAGTATGATGTAGGAAAGTGCCGCCCTTTTTAATCTGGCACTTTGCTTGTAAGTGATTTATACGCACTTATGCAGCTGGGATTGTGCCAGGGTCAGTGTTTTGTTCAGACTCACACAGTGAGTCAGTTGTAAGAACTGAAATGCACCCTTATGCTGAACAGCCCAACAACCACTAGTTTCTAATTTTAAAATTTGATTTTTTATTTTAATTAAAAGTGTTTACTATTAAAGCTTATTTATGCCAAACATAAAAATCTCATTATTGTGCTCATTTTTTTTAAATAATGCTACTTATTAGCAAAGTAATGAATTATTTTTTGGATTAATGCTATTACATACAGGTATAGTATATTTTGCATGAATAAGCTTCCAAAGCATTTTGTCATCTTATATTTTTTCTTTTATACCTCAAGGTATTTACCTACATAGACAAGCCTGTTAGTCTTTGAAGAATATTGGGTATTCATCTATATTGACTTTGAGTAGTTTTACCTACAGTATGTAGAATATATGATTAGGACTTTTTCTGCATTTAATTAAAGTTAGAATGATGGAGGGCAATTGTATTTATGTCATTTTGTCAATGAATCCAAATCATATTATGTGATATCATCTACTGTTAAATTCTGCTCCATACTTGTAATATTTTTAATTTTATACTGTATTGAGGATTTGTTCTGTTCTGTGTATTGTATTGTATTGTATTGACCCCCTTCTTTTTGACACCCACTGCATGCAATTATGAAAAGGCGAACACATCGCACCAGCTGTTCGACTGAAAACCGTCTCCCCGCCATTTTGGAATGCAGGACAAGTGCTACAATTTATTGGCAACAAAAAGATTTTTTGTGAATTTTCTATGTAATAAACTTAATAAGTTATAGCGTAATGAAAATTGCATAATTAGATCTGGACCACCCTATATTTTATGACATATATAGTACTTAATAATCCTTAAGCTACTTTATTTTAAAAGATTAAAATAATATTTTTTAAGTAATATATAGTAAAACAGTACAGGCAAAGAAGAAAGTGTGGAATCTGCTGCCTTTTCCATTGTGCATTGGACTCCACTGATGCCTGCCATACACTAATCACAAGAGGAAAATTGAATCTGCATACTTCAGAAACCCTAAATCATGACATTAATAAATTTATAATCACAAATTTGAAGTTCCAAAAATCTAAAAGCAATTAATGAAAAAACAAATCAAAAACATTTACATCCAAAACAAAATGGTTAGAAGACTGCAAGACATAACTAGAAAATAAGAAAACAAAGCAACCAAAAGAACACAACACAAAGATTAATGCCACTGCTCAGAAGGTACTTAATGTAGCCCTCAAGATCAACAATAGACACCTAATGATTGTAACTGATGGGGAGAAATGAGTTAAGTATGAGTGTTGCCTCTCAACTGTTATGGTTTGTTGAACACCAAATAGACAAATTGGGTTCAGGGCTCAAAATATCCAAAAGCCAGACCAATACTCCCCTGGTTTAAAGGCATCACTCCAGGAAGCCTGGCTTCAAACTCAAGCAAAAGGCTTCTAAGCAGGCCCCCAAAAGGGAAAACAGGCTTTTAAAGTTCAAAATACCCTTAAAGTTCCAAACACTTTTAGGATAACTTTCACAGGAGAGAAACCATGAAAGCTTGTTTGGAGAGAGAATGTGCCACAGTATTTTATAAATGATTATATTTATTCCAAAAAATAATAAAATTACAGAAATGCACAAAAGTGTGAAAAAATGAGTTGCCTAAAAGCAATCCAAAGAAGAACAAGACCCAACAAATAACAAATATCCAAGGCCAGGTCAGGTCAGGTTAGGGAGTATGTACCAGTACTCTGAGTTGCCGCACCCACCACACGACGAAACAGCTCAGGATCCTGGTTGGCAACTCACCAAAATGACATGCGATCTGGTCCACCCTCCAGAAATGGCCCTCTATCTGCCTCAGCCAGGTGGGTGTCCCCTTGGCCTGGTTCAGCCACTCATGTCCTCAACAATGAGGATCTTACGAGCCGGATCATCCTCGGGGAATCGTGACACATGGCCATAGTGCCATAACTGACACTCCCTCACAATGCAGGTAATGTGCCTCATTCGGGACTCCATGAGCAACCTCTCATTCGACACAAAGTCAAACCAACGGTACCCAAGGATTTTCCAGAGAGATAGTACCGAAGGAGTCGAGTCTTCGTCTCAGATCACTGGATAGCGTCCATGTCTCGCAAACATATAGTAAGACAGGAAGCACCAGGATTCTAAAGACCTGGACCTTCGTCCTTTTGCAAAGAGTGCCAGACACCACTTTCCAGTGACCTCATGACATCCCCCCTCCCCCAATGCTCTCCCAATCCACCTACTGACCTCATAGGAAGAGTTACCAGAGGCATAAATGACATTGCCAAGGTAAATAAACCTCTTGACAAGGTCGACACTCTGTCCGCAGTCATACACACCGCTGATGGTTGTGTCCAAAGGTCATTAAATATCCAAGAACTAGAGCAAAAGAATCAACAACCCAGAATATCAAACAAGGAAAACAATACTCACAAATCCATTCCTTCCACTTCAATGCATCACTCCTAAGTTCTCTTTTTCCTGAGCTTATATAGCCAGAGGAAAGTCCCTGTGGCACAGCCTCTTGGGAGTAACACACACAATTTATAAGGGACATAGGAGAACATTTCATATAGAAACCCAATATGTACAAATTAAACAATACGAGAAAATATAATTAAAAAACCCATAATTTAATATGAATCAAGAAAAGAAAAATCAATATTGTGAACATGATAATTACCATAAAAATGACAATCAAAAATAACAAAACTATTAAATAAACAATGAAAAACTTGATTCAGGGCTAAAGACATAGATATTCCATAACAACCTATCAAGAAACAAAACAACATATTGTAAATAACCACATCCAAAACAGAATTAACAGAACTAACAAAAGGACTACAAAGATAATAATTTCATTTTCAGAACAAAACAATTAAGAAAATAGAGAAAAAAAAATACAACAAAACCAATAATCCAATTTCCAAGTAATTACTCCCAACAGACTGTAAGAAAAGTCGAGTATGTGGCCCCAGAAAACAGCAGAAGGACTGAGAGTAGTGTGGAAGGGCATGTAGCAGAGAAAGAGATGGTTACCCTGGAACAACAAGTGAGACTAGGGCCAGCCTAAATCTTGGACTTTCACCAGGTTATCTGCTTCAGTGCACTCTCCTGTAGTTCCGACACCAGGAGTGGCAGGGACTACAACAGAGCTACACAAGAAAATCAATATACCCCTTCGGCACCTTGACTTACCTGACAGTCTGGTGGTCAAGTATTTCATTTACAATACAATATCACTTAGAAACAAATATCAGTAAGACATACATTTTTTTTGTTTCTTAATTCTACACCTTCTATCATATATATTTTTTACAGATGTTATTTTATGTTGCATAATTTATGTTATCTTAATTGTTAAAACCAAGTTGAGGTCACTGTGTTTTATCTGAGTTGGTAACTTCCAGACTGCTTACGCAAAAGATGAATAGGTTAAGCCTCCATACCAGGCCTCCCATACTTTTAGGTTACAAGGTCGGCCAATGTGACATTATAAAAATATGACATTGTATAAATGTTTTGTCAGACCAGGCAAGTTAAATAACATATTCACCTGTAGCCAGCTCCAACCTCTCTCTTCAATGCTCAGCTTTTAAGTCACTTAGATTTTCTGATCTTTTTGTTTATTTCAAATATTTGAACAAAGTAGCCCTCTCTTAATACATATCTCGAGAATGCAGCTAATCTGCAAATCTGTGTATTATTAACAAATATGTAACTTGTGCTTTCTTTAGAAACCTAACTTGTGCCAGTGCTGTTTAAAATTGCTGTACTTAAGGAAATTGACTGGGACATATTATTAGACGAAAGAGCGTAAAATACAGGTGAAAACATTAATGACATGATTAGACTATAATT
Organism: Polypterus bichir lapradei; assembly: GCA_026402145.1. Taxonomy (NCBI): domain Eukaryota; kingdom Metazoa; phylum Chordata; class Cladistia; order Polypteriformes; family Polypteridae; genus Polypterus; species Polypterus bichir. The sequence continues at coordinate 14,605,519 of JANRMT010062848.1, read as the reverse complement.
ATAATTCAGAGTGCTTATAGAAATTACATGTATATTATAATTCACCAAGGGGACTACTGGCATTACATCATTTGTAGAAACAAGCAATTTAGGCTATAAATGCTGATAGAGATTAATGCATTCAATTATTTACTGGTAGCTTCTGGACTCAAATATAACCCAACACATTACACTGAAAACAGAAATTAGGTCTTAACAGCTACAGCCCAACATCCTTCTGGTCCTTAGAATCACTGTTTTTTCCTATGGCCCACCATGAAGGATGATTTGACAGTTTGGTATTTAGAGCATCATCTCAAAACTTTACAGCTGCCTGGTTAGAGCTGCATTGTTCTTGTTTTTCAAAAGTGTTGTGTGTCACATATCTTCTTAGCAGCTATCAACATATTGTTTTAGGATTAGTGTGCTTTATCATATTATCTTTAGGAAATACTGAAAAAATCAGAAATATAATAACCTTAGATCTTCTTATGTATATAACATTAACCGTCACAGCGTCTTTGGGTTGCATTTGACCAGTTTTATTGTTTGAAATCAGTAAAAGCACTGTAAATTTCATCTGATCAGGATAAAAACCTTTGATGTTTCTCACCATGTCTTTTGGATCAGTTTTGACCCTCCATTGATGGTAATGGATTTTCAGCTGCAATTAGGGTAGCTTGGTTGTTCAGTACCCATAAAAAACACCTATTCACCTCAAAAATGTGAAATCTTAGCAAGCTGAATAGATTTTAAAATAAAAGGAAAAACATTTCTAAATGTCTACTTTTTGTAAAACTGCTGTACATTTTGAACACAATCATTGATTATGAGATCAGTTTGACCTACCATTCACTTTCATGCATTTTCAGCTGCATTTACAATAGTTTGCTCACAACCCACAAAAACATCCTAAACATCATTTTTTTCAGCTCTGAAGTACTCTAACTTTACAGAGAGCAAAAAGGGTTCCAAATGTCACATTTTTATAGCTACTACTTACTAATACTAGTAGTCTTTAGTGTCAGTTTTGACCCACCATATACTTTAATGGATTTTACTCTTCATTTACAATGCTTTGTTAATGCTTTGTCCACACCCTAAATGTCATCTGTTCAGCCCAGAATTGTAAAGCGTTTCATGTTTACATTTATTCACTTAGCAGGTGCTTTAATGCAAAGCGACTTACAAGAGAAATCAACATAAGTGACTAAAAATTAGCCTGGGGCACTGTTTTGAAAAATCTATCACAGGACAATGTTACAAAATTGATCATCACAAGAGCTTTAAACAAAGCAGAACAACACAAGATTAGTTAACCAATCAAAGCAGTATTAATTAGACAGATATTTACAGAACAAGGGAGTCTTCAAACACTTCTTAAACACTCTGAGCGAGTCAGAAGTTCGGATGGAGGTAGGCAGCTATTCCACTACATGAAAAGAATTTAGATTGAGATTTGATGCCACACAGAGCTGGCATCACCAGATGTCATTCATTTGCAGACCTGAGTAGGTGAGGAGGAGCATAGGACCTCATGAGTGCCTCCACTTATACTTATGTACTGTAGGTGCTAACCAACTGACTAATCTTTAGAAAAGCATCAAGGTTTTAGCAAAGTGCCATAACTTCGAAAAAGCAAAACATTTTCCAAACGTTACATTTTTGTACAGCTGATACACATTTTGAACACTGCTCCCTTGTTCGCGCCTGAACTTTGGCTTTTGAAAGCCAAAGGCTGGCAACTTGAACGGTTGTATAAAAAACTGGACTCTTTGTTGACAAAGAAATGTATAAAAATCATTTACTATATTACAAGGACTATATTGCTCAAACAAAATCTAACTATTATACTCACATAATTTCTTCCAATAAAGGTAACACCAAGTCATTGTTTTCACTGCTCAATAATATCACACAACCCCTGGATTCTCTACCTTTCTCTCACCTCTATTCAACTGATTTTTGCAATTCTCTTTTGTCCTTTTTTAATGAAAAAATCCAGAGGATACACCAGTCTCTCTGTACGGATTCCTCCAGTACTTCATTTGAATTTCATCCAGCTACTCAGTCATTTTCCTGTTTTCAGCTTCCTACTTTCCTGAAAATCTCAGATCTCGTCTGTAAGTCTAAGACATCCACCTGTCAACTGGATCCCCTCCCCACAGTTCTGTTTAAAGCATGCCTCCCTTCTTTGGTTCCTCTTATTTCTGCTATAATTCACTCCTCTCTAACCACTGGTACTGTTCCTTCATCTTTTAAAACTGCTGCAATAACCCCAATACTGAAAAAACCTGATGTTGATCCTACTAATTTCAGTAATTTTTGTCCTATTTCTAATCTACCCTTTATTTCCAAAATTCTTGAAAAAAGAATTCAACTTCATTCTCATGTATTCAAAATAATCTGCATGAACAGTTCGCCCCCTCCATAGTTCAGAAATGGCACTTATCAAAATTACTAACAACCTCCTTATGGAAGCTGATTCTAGTTTAATTACTGTTCTCAACCTTCTTGATCTGAGTGTGGCCTTTGATACTATTTATCGCACTATTCTTCTTATAGATTATTTTCGATTGCCGTTAACCACACCTCACTAGATTGGTTTAGATCCAGTCTCTCAGACTGCACTCAGTTTGTTCAGCTTATAACTTTCACATCCAAACCCACTGCTGTTACTTCAGGTGTGAGGTGTGTACAGAGCCCTGGGAACCCCCCCCCCCCCCTTTTCATTATTTACCTCCTTCCCCTTTCATAAATATAACATTAGCTTTCACTGTTACAATGATGTCACCCAGCTCTACCTCACTAGCAAACCTACTTTTTCCTATCCACCCACCTTGCTTATTGACTGCATAACAGAAATTAAATCCTGGTTTTCTTCAGGTTTTCCTAAATTAAATAGTGACAAAGCTGAGGTTCTCCTCATTGGTACAAAATAAACATTATCCAAAACTCATAATTTTTCATTTGAAATAAATAATTCCTCTGTTCCCCTTCCCCACAGATTAAGAGTCTGGGTGTCATCCTTGATAGTACTCTATCTTTTCAGTTCCACATCAATAACATCTCCCTGTCTGCAAATGTTCATCTGCATAACATTAATTGTATTTGCCCCACCCTCACTCCCCTTACAACTGCTATCCTTGTTCATAGCCTTGTCACTTCTCATCTGGATTATTGCAATTCCTTTTTCTTTGGTCTTTCTCGCAAATCTATATATAAAATTCTTTTCGCGTTTGAAACGGAAATTACGTATGACCACACGAAACAGAAATTACGTATGACCACAGAAAATAATACAGGAACTAATCACTTCGTTTGTGGACGCCATTTTTATATCGTCTTTATGAATTGTTATTATTTGTGTGAGAGTTACTTTACTGATAGTGAAAAGAAGTAAACACAAACACTCTGATCTATCCCATAGAAGTGCGCCAGGCGTCACCCTCTCCCAGCCTTCCTCTCTGGACTTCAGCGCTGACCCGTTCGCCACCAGGCGCGTTCTGACAGAGAAGTTTTATTTATTCGTCCACGTGACTGTCGCAGAATCTGCCACATTATAACTGTTTTTTAATTGCCAGTACTTGATAGTAGAAGAGATGAGGAAAACAGCTTTGCGTCTTTCTACTTTTTAACTGCGCTGAGCTGTAAACAATGTGAAGACAAGACCGCCTTTAGTGGTGACGGGTCGTGAGAACAAAGTGGACGCTGAAAGGCATGGAATGTCAGGCTCCTCCACCGGGTCGAGAGCTTTGCAGTTTCGGGCAGCGTCTTCTCTTCCCGCACTGTTTGTGACACTTCGAGTGCCCCGTCGGCTCCTGGGAGAGTGGAAACCTTTGCGAATGAGTGTAATTGGTGCCATCGAAGCAAGACTCTCTTTGTAAATTGCGCTGCACGACTACTTACTGTCCCTTAAGGTGAGTTCGGGTCACTAAAACCCCGCAACATTCAGGGTTGCTTTTGTGATGAATTCTTTTAACAACATGTAGGGTTTACATCTAAGAAGATGTACCGACCTCTTCATGTAAAGTGTTGGACTTGGGAATTGTTTGGACCTTCTGCCCATTAAGCACGGAATGGCAGCATCCACATTTCTCAGAATAATTTTTCTCTTAAATCACAGGCACATAGTGCAACATTGTCAGGCAGAAATTTGGAGGATCACATACAAAATGTTATTTCTATACCACACCAGTTATGTAGCGCCTTTCACAAGGGATCACCTACCGAGAGATGATCCAAATACATTTAAGCTGCTGTTAGTACTACTTACCTGTTGTGTTATAGTGCCTTTAAATTGTACTTTACCCTAAAGCACTCCAGTAGTGCTCAATATATCTTTACTTCTTAAATGTTAATGTTTTACTGTTTAATAATTTATATACTACATTTTATTTTTTTCCCTTGCACTCAGTGAGTGAAGCCACTGGGTAATCAGCTAGTCTCTTTATAAGCTTCAACTGGTCCAGAATTCAGCCGCCCACATCATTACTAGAACCCCCTCTACTCACATATCACTCCCATCTTGCAGCAGCTTCTGGTTAAGATCATTTAAGGCTATCCACAACCTTGCCCCTCCATATCTGTCTGACCTCCTCCATGTTGCCATTCCCTCCCGTATCCTTAGATCCTCTTATTCCATCCACTTGACTGTCCCCTTCATCCATCTTACCACCATCTCTGAAACTCATTACCATCCAAGCTTAGAAATATTGATTGGAGGAGTTGGTCTCGTCCGTTGTGAGAGATGGACGTCTGAGCTGAGCTCCGTTAGCAGCGGTGTTATTTTTTATATTATTTCCTTATTATCCTGAGATATCCTGTATTTATCCAACCTGAGGGTTCTACTACAATATATGCAAGCATATATAAACATGGGCGGCAAGAAAGGGGCTCAGAAAGAAATGGAAAAGAAAACTTAAGCTACATCCAAGCCCAGACCGACAAGTCCAAGTTCAAGCTCAATTTATGGCCTTTCAGAGACTGACCTGGAAATGATGGGCGAAAGCCCAGGCTCCTTGGGACCACAGTCCGCTACATCGTCTCCAGTTGAGAGTGCAATGGGGAGCGAATGTGTGAGTGATGCAGGTCAAGATAGCTCGCCAATTGGAGAAGTTCATTTGAAACTGGAAAAGACCTTGCAGTCCGCGCTTTCACCTACTCCACGCGAGCTGGGAACATCGGATGTAATAGAGCTCGCCTATTCACCTGCAGCGCACGAAAGCAGAAATGATCTGTCCGAACTGAAGGTGATGATCGCTGAGCTCAAGCAAGAGATAAAGAAAAGCGAAAAGGCCAGCGAGAAGGCAAGTAAAAAGCTACAGCAGGAGCTGCAAGAGCTGCAACAGGATAATAAAGACTTGGAGAAACGCGTATACATTCGCTTTGAGGCGGCCTTTAAAAGTATGCTGGATAAAATAGAGGAGCACATTCAGGAAAACGCATCTAAACTGAGCACACTTGTCGATCAGCAGCAGGATGTTAAGCAGACATTCACGTCTCGAATTGAAACAGCCGAAAATCTAGCATCCACCGCTGATGGAAAAGCAAGAGCTGCCAATTCCTAATGCAAAAAACTCGGAGACAGACTTGCTGCTCTGGAAGATGGAAGCAGAAGGAATAATATTAGAATCGAAGGTCTACCTGAGAATCATGAAAGTCCAAACCCAGTTAAATTCGCAGCTAAACTATTCTCTAAAATAATTGGAGAGGACTTTGAATTAGATACCGAGATAGCAGCAGCTTATCGCATACGCGGATCAAATACCTTTAGGCCTAGGTCTTTTATTATCTGCTTCGAGAGATTACTACGTAAGCTAGATGTGATGGCACTCCTCAGACACAAGCAAGAGATTATATATGAAAATAACCACATTCGTATTTTCCCTGATTTCTCTCCCGCAACAGCTGCCAAACGTGCAGCCTTCTACAACATTAAACAGCGGTTACGGCAAGCCGATATCAAATACAGCCTCTTGTATCCTGCCAAACTGAAAATGGAAGTTCAAGGCCAATACTACGTCTTCTCCAGCAAGGAGGAAGCAGAAAAGGAACTAAGAAAGCTGATCCGACATTATTCTGAAAAACAATAGTGAGTCGCATCCTGTCATGGCATGGCAAGGATATACTGTATACCCTGCTGTCTGATCCACTTGTAACGATACGGGTATTATAATTATACATCCTTTTCATTACTCAGATGCTTTATGTTTATGTTTTAATTACAGTTATAGACGTGTGTGTGTGGAAGAAATTAACTTTTTTTTTTTTTACTACCCTAAAGGAGACTGTTTAACATCATACCCTTGGTTTATTGTTATTGTTATTATTGCATTAAGACTTACTATGCTTATCCTGGACCACTTTCTAACACCATTCCCTGGGTTTATTATCTTAATACTTTAAGATTGCTGAAGATTATATTTTATGCTTATAGTTTGTTGATTATATTTTAGGCATATAGTATTTAGACTATATTGGCAATAGATATCTCTACTTTTAATCCTAAAATGCCACTGTGTGGGGGCTTGTTTTGCTTTGGACATGCTCTGTCTCTAGGTATGTCAGAGGACAGAGACTTTGTGTAGTGGGGTCCAGCCTCACATGGGGAGGCAAAATGGGAGGGAGAGAAAGAGAGCAGGCTATATCTAATCTATCCTTTTAATCCTTATAATTATAACTACCAACGTAGCAATAGGCTGCATGGCAATAAATCTTGGGGAAATAGGAAATTAAGGTTAAAGCTGTCTCACTTTCAGTTAAGGCTATAAAATGACATCAAAAATACAGAATCAATGTCTCCATGATGGGACAGTTAACTTTGTGAGCTGGAATGTTAAAGGCCTAAATCACGAATTAAAGAGAAAGTACTCTCTCGCCTAACAGGTTTAAACACTAAAATAGTATTTTTACAGGAGACCCACTTACTAAGCAAGGATCAGTTCCGGCTGCAAAATGACTGGACTGGCCAAATGTTTCATTCTAGCTTTACAAAGAAAACTAGAGGTGTGGGAATCCTCATACATAGAACAGTCTCATTTGTAGCATCAGATGTAGTATCTGATCCTGAAGGGAGATATGTGATGGTCATGGGCAACTTATTTAACTGTAAAATGATTTTGATAAATGTTTATGCACCTAATATCGATGATAAGGAATTCATACAAAATGTATTTGCGTCCATTCCCAAAGTGAACACTCATAAAATTATAATAGCTGGGGACTTTAATTATGTTTTAAATCCACTCTTAGATAGATGTCATCCCCCTTGTGACAGGAGTCCTAACACTGCAAAGACAATTACAGTTTGTAACTGACCACAACTTATCAGACCCCTGGAGGTTTCTAAACCCAAACTCAAGAACATATTCTTTCTACTCATCAGTACATCATTGCTGCTTTCTTTATAAATAATAATTTCTTGCCTACGATTAAATCTTGCAAGTACAATGCTATTGTTATTTCTGACCATGCACCTCTGATCTTGGAGCTAAAGTCACTATGCCCTACACACTCACCTCGCAGATGGTGTCTTAACCCACTTCTATTAGCAGATGAGAACTGTACAGAATTTATTTCCAAACAAATCAGTTTCTTCCTAGAGACAAATACATCCTGCAGGAATACTATTTCATATCTCTCCCACAGGAATAAATTAGAAACCAAGAAATTATCAGAGTTAAAAAGCGAATTTACTAGAATAGATGAAGAACATGCCAGGCTTCCAAGTGAGGCTCTACATAGGAAAAGGCAGGCTCTGCATTCAGAACTCAACCTCTTGACAACTAAAGAAACTGAACGACTAATTTATAAATCCAGACCTCATTACTATGAACACAGAAAGAAAGCTAATAAGCCCTTAGCTCAACAAATCCACAAGCAAGAAGTTCGCAATGCAATCCCAGTAATCACCAACACGAACAGAGACGAAATCATTGACCATAAAAATATAATGCACACATTTAGAGACTACTATAAATCCTTATATTCTACTGAATTTAAAGAAGACAACACACAATCTAATATACAGTATTTCTGGATACATTGCAGATACCACAAATAGATACTTCTACTGCGGAGGAACTGGATAAACCTCTGCTGCTATTAGAATTACTGGATGCTATAAAGTCACTTCAAGGCGGGAAAGCAGCAGGCCCTGATGTCTACTCTGCAGAATTTTATAAGAAACTAGCAAAATACCCGCGCTTCGCAGCGGCGAAGTACTGCATTAAAATTTTTATTAAGAAGAAAATTTAACCTTTTTAAA
>JANRMT010062848.1:14575205-14587271 GCA_026402145.1 Polypterus bichir lapradei | reverse complement strand
TATTTAAGGGGGTCAATTGTAAGTTTCCCTCCTCCTTTAATTTTCTCAGAAGAGTAGCAACATGGGGGTCACAAAACAACTCTCAAATGACCTGAAGACAAAGATTGTTCACCATCATGGTTTAGGGGAAGGATACAGAAAGCTGTCCCAGAGATTTAAGCTGTCTGTTTTCACAGTTAGGAACATATTGAGGAAATGGAAGACCACAGGCTCAGTTCAAGTTAAGGCTCGAAGTGGCAGACCAAGAAAGATTTTGGATAGACAGAAGCGACGAATGGTGAGAACAGTCAGAGTCAACCCACAGACCAGCACCAAAGACCTACAACATCATGTTGCAGCAGATGGAGTCACTGTGCATCGTTCAACCATTCGGCGCACTTTACACAAGGAGATGCTGTATGCGAGAGTGATGCAGAGGAAGCCTTTTCTCCGCCCACAGCACAAACAGAGCCGCTTGAGGTATGCTCAAGCACATTTGGACAAGACAGCTTCATTTTGGAATAAGGTGGACTGATGAAACTAAAATTGAGTTATTTGGGCATAACAAGGGGCGTTATGCATGGAGGAAAAAGAACACAGCATTCCAAGAAAAACACCTGCTACCTACAGTAAAATTTGGTGGTGGTTCCATCATGCTGTGGGGCTGTGTGGCCAGTGCAGGGACTGGGAATCTTGTCAAAGTTGAGGGACGCATGGATTCCACTCAGTATCAGCAGATTCTGGAGACCAATGTCCAGGAATCAGTGACAAAGCTGAAACTGCGCCGGGGCTGGATCTTTCAACAAGACAATGACCCGAAACACTGCTCAAAATCCGCTAAGGCATTCATGCAGAGGAACAAGTACAACGTTCTGGAATGGCCATCTCAGTCCCCAGACCTGAATATAATTGAAAATCTGTTGTGTGAGTTAAAGAGAGCTGTCCATGCTCGGAAGCCATCAAACCTGAATGAACTAGAGATGTTTTGTAAAGAGGAATGGTCCAAAATACCTTCAACCACAATCCAGACTCTCATTGGAACCTACAGGAAGCGTTTAGAGGCTGTAATTTCTGCAAAAGGCGGATCTACTAAATATTGATTTCATTTCTTTTTTGTGGTGCCCAAATTTATGCATCTGCCTGATTTTGTTTGAACAATTATTGCACACTTTCTGTAAATCCAATAAACTTCATTTTACTTCTCAAATATCACTGTGTGTGTCTCCTATATGATATATTTAACTGACATTTTTTATCGTAACAACCAACGATTTATACAGGAAAATAATGACTATTAACAAGGTTGCCCAAACTTTTGCATCCCACTGTACTAATGAAACAAAGTCAAACACCACAGAAATATTATTATCATTGGATGCAGAAAAAGCATCTGACAAAATTGAATGGAAATACCTTTTCACTACATTAGAGAAATTTGGGTTTGGCCTGAACATTTGTGCATGGATCAAACTACTGTATACCAATCCAGAAGCTTCAGTTTGTATTAACATTTGTTCAGACTACTTTAAACTAGAACGTGGTACCAGACAAGGATGCTCCTTGTCACCACTGCTATTTGCAATCGCCATTGAACCACTGGCAGTTCACTGTCGAAATGCTTATCAGATAAAGGGGATTTTCAGAGAAGGACTGCAACAGAAAATTTCTCTATATGCAGATGATATGGTACTGTATATATCAGACCCACAAAATTCTGTGCCTGCAGTCTTAACAGCACTTACAGAATTTCAAAAGACCTTAATTAAAGTGTACTCTTTCCAGTGAATTCTCATGCATACAATATTAGATTAGACACTCTACCTTTTATCATTGCAGATCAGTTTAAATACCTAGGAAAGTGGTTCTCAACCTGTGCGGCGGGCCCCCTAGGGGGGCGCGAAGTAACAAAAAGGGGGGTGCAAAGATGTGAAAAGAAGAATCAAAAATATGAAAAAAACATCTGTTAAAACCAAAACAAATTAACTTAAACTACTGTACATTCTGATACTAGAACAATAAATATAGAGTTAGATAAATATCAATAAAAGTTAAGTAGGTATAATAAAATTTGCATCTACATTTCAAAAAAATGTTGGGGGGCGCGATTAAAACTGTTATCAAAACTCGGGTTGCAAATACTTAAAGGTTGAGAAACACTGACCTAGGGGTTAACATCACAAGTAAACACAAAGCTCTTTATCAACAAAATTTCGCTGTCTGTATGGAAAAAACTAAGCAAGACTTGCATAGATGGTCAACCCTTCATCTCACTCTAGCTGGAAGAGTTTACATTGTTAAAATGAATATTCTTCCTAAGCTTCTTTTTTTATTTCAAAACATTCCAATATACATCAATAAATAATTTTTTAAGCAATTAGATTCAACAATAACCTAATTTATTTGGAACTCAAAACATCCATGTATCCAAAGAGCAACCCTACAAAGACCTAAGGCAGAAGGTGGCATGGCTCTACCCAACATTCACTTTTATTACTGGGCCGCAAACATACAAACTATAAAAACCTGGACACAAATAGATGAACATGCACAGGCCTGGTCTGCAATAGAAGTAAAATCCTGCAGTACTTCTTTATATTCCCTGCTTTGTGCCCCAATGCAAGTTGCAAGTTATCGGCAATATACTAATAACCCAATTGTGCTTCACTCACTCAGAATATGGAACCAATGTAGAAAGCACTTTAAGATGGAGAAGCTTTTATCTTTTGCACCTCTGCAAGAGAACCACCTCTTTCAACCCTTGCAAACATATGCAGTTTTTAATATCTGGAAAAGATTTGGGATTAAATTACTTAGAGATCTTTATATAGACAACATCTTTGCATCCTATGAACAGTTACATTCCAAATTTAACATTCCAGCTACACATTTCTTTCACTATCTTCAAATTAGGAGCTTTGTTAAACAGAACCTGCCCGATTTTTCTCATCTTATACCCTCGTCCATGCTGTAAAAGAAAATTGCTCAATTTCAAGGACTTAGACACCATCTCTGCAATATATAAAACTATTTTACAGTCCTACCCTTTCAAAGATCCAAGAGGAAAATGGGAAAATGATCTCTCAATCAATATATCAGAAATGGAGTGGAAAGTAGCAATGCAGAGACTTCACTCAAGCTCCATATGCGCAAAGCATACAATTATTCAACTCAAAATTATATATCGAGCACATCTGTCTTGCCTAAAACTGTCCAAAATGTTTCCAAGATCCAACCTGTGAACGCTGAAATCAACTCCCAGCTTTACTGGGTCACATGTTCTGGGCCTGCACCAAATTAACATCATTTTGGACCACACTTTTTAAGAGCCTTTCAGACAGCCTCGGTCTCACAATCCCTCCTAACCCATTAACACCTGTGTTTGGTGTTCTTCCAGATGGGTTTAAAGTGGAGAAGGATAAACAAAATGTGATTGCATTCACTACACTTCTGGCACGCAGACTTATTTTGCTAAACTGGAGGAATCCTAACTCTCCTCTTTTAAGTCAGTGGGAAACTAATGTTTTATACTATTTGAAATTGAAAAAAATCAAATATTCAGTTAGAGGATCTGCACAGAATTATTTCAAAACCTGGCTGGATCTAATCAATAATATTTTAGAATAAGCTCTTAAAGCACAGAGGAAGCAATTATCTCCTCATTTCTTTTTCTTCTCTATTCATTTGTATTGGTCTATTAAACTCATCAATTTAGGTATGTTTACAAGCCTTACGTTTTACCCCTTTGGCCATGCTCTTTCTCTCAGGGGTGGGGGTCGACTTGTTTTTCAATCTCAATCCTATTTTTTGTAAAAATTGATCGATTTGTATGGAATGATTATAATAAAATTATTAAAAGTTTAAAATATATATATATATATATATATATTGATTCATTCTCACTTTTCAAATCTAAATTTAAAACTCATCTGTTTAAGACTGCTTTTTCTCTTTAATTATAATTGCTCTGCCTGATTTTAATTTCTGTATTTTTTTAGTTTTGTTTATAATGTGTGTTTTATCTATTGTTCAGTGTCCTTGAGTGTATAGAAAGCTACCTATGAATAAATAAAATGTATTATTATTATTATTATTACTGAAAAAATTGGTGACAATCAATAAATAGCCTGAATTTGTTACCAAACTGATTGCATGTCTTGCCCAACTGATCTGAAAATATTCAAACCAGAAAGGAGAACTGTCACTCATGATAGTTATTAAACTTCTCTGCTGTTTGTTGCATGCAATGTTGCATTCATCACCGTGCATCTAGCTGTGTGCATTAACTAAACTGAATGTATTAATATGATAGTGCTTTTTTTTATTAACTAAACAACTCAAGTTAGCTTTTTTTTTTTTACTACATGTGAATGTTTGTTGGTTTTTATAAAGTCATTTTTGAAAAGACTTGATTATTTAAGAGCTGAAATAATAATATTCCTATCAAATAAAGACTGGGACCTTTGGGCAGTTCTTAAATGATACACATTGGAGCACAAAGTTAAGTTTCCCTGCCACCAATCTTGTACAACAGCATTTGAAAAAGTTTAATTTAGGGAAACACGTAAAATGATTTTTGACAGTTATAATAAAATAGAAGGTCCAAAAAAGAAAACAAAAATTTGGATACAAAGAATTGAAAACATCTTCTTTAATAACTTTAAAACATAATTTTCCAAGTGAATGAGGTAGAAAATAGGAATACAATTACAATTTTAACCATTTAAAATTATTGTAATCAATCATTTACATAATGTCATTAGTTATATTTAAAAACTATTTTTCTAAAAGATTTTTTATGGGTTCTGGATCCATTTATTCTTATTGGACAAGTAAAGAATGATCGAACTTCAAAAGAAAAGCATATACTGTATTGACTGATCTTTTCTTATTTGTTATATTAAATGATCAGACCAGTTTACTTAATGATAAATTTTAAGGTAAAAAATAATATTTAATGTGGACATTTAAGAGAGAAACCATTAGGAACCTCCTGCAGTTTTTTGCTTGTACCTGGTGTGGAGCCGACCCGGACACAAACAGGCGGACATGTTGTTTGTCACCACCACACGTTTTATTTACACAATTATATACAATATAAGTGTCACCCAGACACTAAATAAAGTCAGTGCACAAACCCCAACACAGTCCTGGCCACTCAATGCATTTCTTCAGGCCGCCTCCACTGTCCTCTCTTGCCTTGTCCTTCTTCCACCCAACTCCAGCCTTGAATGAAGGGAGACGGCCCCTTTTATATACTCCCGGACGAGCTCCAGGTGGTTCCCGGCATTCCTTCATTGGCCACGCCCCAGCGTGGCGGAAGTGCCGGCTGTTCTCCCGGCAGCTCTCCGGGCGCCCTTTTAATTCTTCCCCCCAGCACTTCCTGGTGTGGCGAAAGTGCTGAGGTAACAGGTCCCCAAGGCACTGGGGCGGCCTCCTGGCAGTGACCACGGGCCCCTACAGGGTGGGGCTTCCATGCTCTCAACCCGTGGCCCCCAAAGCAGCCAGGAAGGCGACCCTCACGTGATCCAGGGTGGGCGTAGACCCATATCCGGTCCCTCGAGGCGTCCCGGCCGGGTCGTTGCCCCTGGCATCCCTGACACTGGTTATGTGAAAGTATATTTTCTACTGCCACTGCAACAAAAACAAAATATCAAAATAGGTTAAATATATATAAATCTATATCTCCCACTATTGGCTTTATTGGATTTTCTGCTGGATTTAATGTGCTTTGTTTGTTCACAACCCATGAAAGCATTCCAATTGTCATCTATTCCAGAAGGTACAATCATCAGTGCTACAGGTAAAGATCCATCCATCCATCCATTATCCAACCCGCTATATCTTAACTACAGGGTCATGGAGGTCTGCTGGAGCCAATCCCAGCCAACACAGGGAGTAAGGCAGGAAACAAACCCCAGGCAGGGCGCCAGCCAGATTAAGATGATCAATCAATATAAAATAGGTTTGTGACAAAAAATTTTAAGTCCAGGGAACTTAAAAAAGGATGTCAAAATGACCAGAAGGAACAGTCCTGAGTGTGCACTTGAAGACGTTGTGAGGGTTAAAAAGGCATCAGAGGGCCTACATAAATAGTAGGCAGCACCTACCATGCTGAGGTAGTCCAGTTTTTTTTAATCTTAATGTATTGCCAGCACTTAAACTACACTCTCCGTCTTTTTTCTGTACCTCCCTATTCCCACAAACCCAATGGGTGCCATTTATTTCCTAACTAGCAAAATACCCGCGCTTCGCAGCGGCGAAGTACTGCCTTAAAATTTTTATTAAGAAGAAAATTTAACCTTTTTAAACTGAGGGAAAATATGCCAATAATTATTTGTTAAGGATCTCTTTGTATACCATTTTGTCAGTTCGGCCCTCCAGTTGTAACATGACCAAGATGTGCGCTGAGCTTACTCTTGAGCATGTAACTTACAGTTGGCCATGTGAACAGTAATCTTGTCTCAAATCTCACAGCTTGGATTGCTGCTGTCATAATCGGTTTGAGTTTCATGGTTTGTTTCAATTACGATAGTATTTGCAGGATTTGTTGTGTGGAAGTGACATTCGGCATCTGTCAAGCATTGTAAGCACACAACCAGTTTAATCGATAAAATCACATCCAGCTTTTGAGAGTTTAAACATTCATAAACATCAAAGTGTCCACTACTGAAATCGTCACCTGTGAATCTAAGATGTTTAAGAGGCATTGGCGGTTGTCGAAAGGTGTAAAATATTTTGCCATTTCGGTACACTTGAAAGCACCAACCGAACAATTCAGCGGCAGCCATCAACTCACATGCAGAACCATAGGTGAAGGGCTTAAGCATTTCACTCTTCTAGTGCTCCTGTGTAGTATAATTATCTCCTGTACCGTCATCAGTCCACACCTTGAACCTGTCCCAGTCATTCAATACATAAGACACAATGTTCCTCCGGATATCAAGAGTGAGCCTGATATGGCCGTGCAATATGTAACAAAGAGAATGGAAAAGGTAGGTGCCATCTCCGGGCATGGAAACCACTCAGTAAGTGACAGTTCTTTGATCGATAGTGATCACCTCGATAGACATGGTAATGGGGGTTGGAATGATAAAGGAAATGGGTACCTGAGTAATGTAAAGTAAGTCTAAAATACCTATACAATAACTATAATTGTAATAAACAAACAATAAAACAGTGGAGAAGCCGTGGATTAAATAAAAAGGCTGTAGTTATCAGTAGGGAGACGTGAATCCCGTGGCGAAGCAAGGAAGGGAATGTAGAGACCGGAGCGACGGACGGTCTTATATAGGCAGGCAGCCAACAACGTGGGAGGCGTTGGGATGGGGGACCCAACGCCACCTCACACAGTGACTGAGCTGCAGGCTATGGACGTATATATGTATGTAAGTAGGATTCAGATAGCGTTGGGAACCCATGTACCAAATTTCTTGAAGATGGGCCCATAAGTAACAAAGACTGTTGAAAAGTTCAATATGGCAGCCGACAGTGGCATCATACCACCGAAATAAGTACGTACATTGGTTTCGGTTAGTGCAGGGAAGCCGCCTATAAAATTTCGAGAAGATCGGGCCATGAATAAGAAAGTTCAACATGGCGGACGTTGTTGACCATTATGACCATTACGCGTAGAATTTCGAAATGAAACCTGCTTAACTTTTGTAAGTAAGCTGTAAGGAATGAGCCTGCCCAATTTCAGCCTTCTACCTACACGGGAAGTTGGAGAATTAGTGACGTTGGAAAGTTCAATATGGCGGCTGACAGTGGCATCATACCACCGAAATAAGTATGTACATTGGTTTCGGTTAGCGCAGGGAAGCCGCCTACCAAATTTCGTGAAGATGGGGCCATGAATAAGAAAGTTCAGTATGGCGGACGTCGTTGACCGTTATGACCATTACGTGTAGAATTTCGAAATGAAACCTGCTTAACTTTTGTAAGTAAGCTGTAAGGAATGGGCCTGCCAAATTTCAGCCTTCTACCTACACGGGAAGTTGGAGAATTTGTGACGTTTGGAAAATTCAATATGGCGGCCGACAGTGGCGTCATACCACCGAAATAAGTACGTACATCGGTTTTGGTTAGCGCAGGGAAGCCACCTACCAAATTTCGTGAAGACGGGGTCATTCTTCTACCTACACGGGAAGTTGGAAAATTGGTGACGTTGGAAAGTTCAATATGGCGGCCGACAGTGGCGTCATACCATCGAAATAAGTAAGTACATCGGTTTCGGTTAGCGCAGGGAAGCCGCCTACCAAATTTCGTGAAGATGGGGCCATAAATAAGAAAGTTCAACATGGCGGACGTTGTCGACCGTTATCAACCGTTATGACCGTTACGTGTAGAATTTTGAAATGAAACCTGCTTAACTTTTGTAAGTAAGCTGTAAGGAATGAGCCTGCCAAATTTCAGCCTTCTACCTACACGGGAAGTTGGAGAATTAGTGATGAGTGAGTGAGTGAGTGAGTGAGTGAGTGAGTGAGTGAGTGAGGGCTTTGCCTTTTATTAGTATAGATTCATAACAGATCTGAATAAAATATACTCATTTTGTTTTGATAAATTACTGTACTTCTTTTTGTCATTGCCTATGCTTCATTTTTAACAATGGTCAGCATTAAAAGAATAGGGGAAACAAAAAGAAAGCAGAAGATAAGGGAAAGTGGAAAACCATGGTTGCTAATCCTCAAATCAAAGAAGGCACATAAGAATAAGTTGATTTGCTTATGTCACTTTCTTCCAGGTGTAAGAAAATGGTGGCAGGCAGCTGGAAAGAGTCCCAGGAAAGGAGCATTTGGCCGCTGCTCAAGAGGGGACTGAGATTTGCTCCTGCTGAGCAATTTGGGGAGAAGGAGTGACGAAGGCCGAGAGCCTATGACTGCAGCAGGGCCCCGAGCCAGTCAAAGGGTTGGTTGTGCCTGTCGGTAGGACAGCTCCTCTGATTGCAGGATCCCATTGAGGTTAGCAGAAGTGATGTCAGCTTTAAGAATGGTTGCACTAGGGCTTGTGAGTTTTTATAGAACTGTTTGCTGCCTGTGATTACTGGAATAATGTATTGCTTTTAACCACTACTGAACACTTTGGTTTTATTGGATTATTTGTCTATCGAAGAAGAATTTGATGCACTGCACTGTGGAACACTGTTTGTTGTTTGGTTTGATTTTAATGAAAGCACTGACACTTATGCACCAGCTCCCTACTGAATGTGTGTGTCCTGATTTACCCGGCTCATCTTGGTCTATGACTATAGACAGTTATGGAATAAAAAGGCTCCAGGGCAGGTGGAGCTAGCCCAGACTGTCACAGTGTCTTTTTATAAAATGAAAGAGGCCAGAAATACAACTTGTCTAATTTGAAAAGAAAATTGTTCTTCCAAATGTGTACCCTTGTAGACATCAACTGCTGATAAAGGTAAATCTTTATCTGAACATGTTCCTACTCAAAGCCAAGTGTCAAACTATTGTGTAACAAAGCCCAATACATTAAACAAGATTAATGTCTTAGAGAATTTCAGCAAGTATTTGTCAAAAGAGAAACAAACAAAGACAAAGCATAAAATGACAGCACCCATAGAAAAAAACAAACTGATATCACACAAACACACCACTGGTTGCTGCATTATATGTCTTGTACTTCTAAATTCATATTCATTGGCTGTTAGCTCTTACACATGCAAGTCCACTGATTGACTCACTAAGCTTATGTAAATGAAAGGCTACAACTGAAAATCACTGGAAATCTCACATAATGTGACATGGCCTTAACTTTGCATTGTGTTTTCTGTACAGCTGAGGAGTTAAGCCACTCTCTGCAAACAAGGGTTGCCAGTCCCTGCATGTGTTTGCTATCAAATGTTTCAGTGAAAAGAATAATAAATAAGAAAGAAAATGGAAACATCTTTATCACTGCAATAAATGTGTCAGAATCAGATGGTATTGCATAATTGTATTTTAATTATGAATTTTGAGATAAGCAAAGAAATGCACAAATGCTCAGCAGTTGGGTAAATATGGCTTTATGGTCATCTTGTACCATATACAGTACAATAGCATTAATCTACTCCATATGCAGAGTATCACTACAAGTATGTACTATGTTCAGTACAAAAATATGAAAATGCCTGAAATAGGTACACTTTCAATAACTCATCCAAGACTAAGGATTTTCTGGAGAGCACAGTATTCTTTATGTGGTGTGTGCAAATGCAGGCAGATCATTTTAAAGATACTCTATTAATGGCATTGTGTAACAAATTGGTATGTTTATGTAAAACACTGTAAAACTTCAGACTTTTTTATAATTATAATAGATTGCACAACATTACAATGTGTGATTATATTTTCTATTTTCAGAAATTTTAAAATAAAAAATCTTTTCTTACTATTGCATTGTCACTTTTTTTAATAACATCAGAATTAAGATTTTAGAGTCAGCTTTTAAAAGCCTGAATATGTTGACATTTTACTGTGCTGAATCCAGGAAGATTAGCATATTTGTGGCTTATCTGGTCCACTTCCATCTTTTCGCTGTCTGAAATACTAAATTCAATGTGTGTTTGCTGAGGTTAGAACATTACATCAGATACCGCAGTAAAGGTAACATAATTATCAAATTCAACAAAACCTGGATTATTTGCACCTAAAAATACATGGCTGACACCACAGGATGTTCGGTGGGCTTCAGCCAGAATATCATACTTCATCCTTATTCATTGATTTGTTTTAACAGATTGCAATGATATATTTTATACTATAGGTACTTTCTAAAATATTTTGTAATATTTATTTTTAATCCATAGCAGATTATATTAACCCTGTAAAAATTACATAATATTTAAACATGAATTTACATCAAATGAACCTCAGCCGTTTAGTTTCTAGTTCTCCTCTAGAAAGCAAGAAGCAG
The DNA here is from genome assembly GCA_026402145.1 of Polypterus bichir lapradei. Lineage (NCBI taxonomy): Eukaryota > Metazoa > Chordata > Cladistia > Polypteriformes > Polypteridae > Polypterus > Polypterus bichir. Next base: position 14,576,390 of record JANRMT010062848.1, on the reverse strand, counting down.
TAAAAGCAGATTTTCCAAACAGAATTTTCGTACTATGCATATTTCTTGTAGAATCTGAGCGATTTGGCAAGTTTTAAACGTGAATGATTTTTTTTAGGCTCACAAGTATCTTTTAAAAATTCTCTTCAAAAAACAGTACAAAGTTACAAAAAACAATGTTTTTCATAGTTTCTAAAATTGACCTTATATTCAACATTATATGCAACTGCATTCATTAAAATTCATTCATCTTAGTTTATTTACTGTATTTGTTCATTCAATTCAAAACACAAAACAAAACCTGTCATAAGATAATGCAAAGTTCTCGTCATCAGGAGTGGGCAGGAAGAGGAAGCTTAGGAAGCTAATCAAAGACATAAATGTTAAATGGTGCGATTCAAACCAGTTACACCTGAACACCAGCAAGACCAAGGAGCTGGTAGTGGATTTTAGGAGGCCCTAAATGGACCCCGTGATCATCAGAGTAGACTGTGTGCAGAAGTTGCAGACCTATAAATACTTGGGAGTGCAGCTGGATGATAAATTGGACTGGACTGCCAATACTGAGGCTCTGTGTAAGAAAGGTCAGAGCTGACTATACTTCCTTAGAAGGTTGGCGTCCTTCAACATCTGCAATAAGATGCTGCAGATGTTCTACCAGACAGTTGTGGCGAGTGCCCTCTTCTATGCGGTGGTGTGCTGGGGAGGCAGCATAAAGGTAAACGGATGCTTCACACCTGGACAAACTTGTTAGGAAGGCAGGCTCTATTGTAGAAATGAAGCTGGACAGTTTAACATCTGTGGCAGAGCGACAGGTGCTAAGCAAGCTCCTGTCAATCATGGAGAATCCACTGCATCCACTGAACAGTGTCATCTCCAAGAAGATGAGTAGCTTCAGCTGACAGACTGCTGTCACTGTCCTGCTCCACTGACAGACTGAGGAGATCGTTCCTCCTCCACACTATGCGACTCTTCAATTCCACCCAGGGGGGTAAACACTAACATTATTCAAAGTTATTGTCTGTTTTTACATGCATTTTTATTACTCTTAAATGTAATTTTGTTTTTTGTATCAGTATACTGCTGCTGGATTATGTGAATTTCCCCTTGGGATTAATAAAGTATCTATCTATCTATCTATCTATCTATCTATCTATCTATCTATCTATCTATCTATCTATCTATCTATCTATCTATCTATCTATC
>JANRMT010062848.1:14544975-14575195 GCA_026402145.1 Polypterus bichir lapradei | reverse complement strand
ATCTATCTATCTATCTATCTATCTATCTATCTATCTATCTATCTATCCTGCAAACGGTTCATATTTATTGACAGCAATTTTTACCTTCATTTTTACAACGGGTGTGGGATTTACCATATTAGAGGTTATAAATTGCAGGGCTCTCTAAACTCTAATAAAGCTATGCCTTCACAAATTTAGCCTTAAGGCACCCACAAGTCAAAGAAATACATGATAGGCACAAACATTACACTTAGCCAGGTCTCCAGCTCCAGCAGCAGGCTTTATAACCTACACAGGCTAAAAGAGACTGTGCTTATATTCTTTAAAAATAGGAAGAGAGGAACCATTAAAAGCCCTGGTCCTAAACAACAAAATAGGGTTTCTTTCTAAAGGTTTTCCAAATCTTAAATAAGAAGCCATTTTAAAAAGCAGAAAATAGCAAATACAAAATTTGCTCTTAAAAGAGGCACCTTAAAAATAACCAATACTAAGTCCAGAATCCAATGAACAGTAACCTTAAACTAGTCAAAAGTCCATGAACCAGAAAAATAAGAACATCCAAATCCAATATCAAATCCAAATGTCCAAAAAAAAGAGTCAAACTCAACAAACATAAGCAGGAGCTAACCAATGTTGTCGCTGAGGCTCTTTAAAAAACAGAACTGAGGGTGGTCCATCTGCTCAGTTTAAGAGGGCTTTCTGGGTTGACCATGCACAGTATAGAAAGAATTAACAAACACATTATTAAAAATAATTAAGAAACAAAACACTATTTATTAAGAAATAGTGAGGTACAATCAGGAAACATGATTTACAAAATAATATTCAAAAGACAATAAAAAGCATACATAAAAGTAAAAAAAAAACAAGAAACGTTAACAAAACTAATGCCTCTAGGACAGGGGTGCCCACACTTTTACGGCTTGCGAGCTACTTTTAAAATGACCAGGTCGAAATAATCTACCTACATTAAAAATGCTATATATATATATATATATCTATACTAATAAAAGGCAAAGCCCTCACTGACTAACTGACTGACTGACTCACTGACTGACTGACTGACTCACTGACTCATCACTAATTCTCCAACTTCCCGTATTGGTAGAAGGCTGAAATTTGGCAGGCTCATTCCTTACAGCTTCCTTACAAAAGTTGGGCAGGTTTCATTTTGAAATTCTACGCGTAATGGTCATAACTGGAAGCTATTTTTCTGCATATACTGTAATGGAGTTGAGCTCGAAAGCCGTGGAGGGGCGGAGTTTCGTGTGACATCATCACGCCTCCCACGTAATCACGCAGTACGTAGAAAACCAGGAAGAGCTCCAAAAACCGCTGAAGAAAACATACATTATATAACTAAGAAGGCAGCGAAACAATTAGAAGCGAGCAAGTGACATATAAAACCATATTCAGCGGCTCACATGAACTGACGCAGTGCACAGACAAAAAGCAACAGTTCCAAAGAGTGCTGAACAAAAACCGAATTACACTGCTACGCTCAAATAGACATAGCTCCCCAGCAGCCGTGAGTCGAGGTAATTCTTGGTAGCAAGAACCAATCGGATCGCTCTCCGCTACCAAGATTCTACCAAGAATTGAAAGCACGGGCCAATCGCGGCCCGTATCGGCTACCAAGAATTGACCAATCGCGACCCATTTCGGCTACCAAGAATTGACCATTCACAACCCGTTTCTCCTACCAAGAATTGACCATTCACAGCCCGTTTTGGCTACCAAGAATTGGCCAATGACGGCTCGCTCGGCTACCAAGAATTGACGAATCACGACTACCAAAACTCGGAGAGGGCGGGCCAACCTCTTGTCAGTTAATGTATTCTGCAAAAGCTTGTTCGAGTCGGCACACAGACGTTTTGCGATTTGCGTTGCTTTTTGAACTGTCTAAAAATGTTACTCACTAGTGTCGGTTTGTGCAGATATATTTACGTTCACCTACACATGCTCTGAATGATTTTTTTAAACATTCTTGGTTAAGTTTATTACATTTACTAAATATTTGTGCAACACGGGTAAAGACAGGTATAATAATGTATAAATACAGTATAATAAACATTGAATTGTATAATCATAGTTTAATTTTACAGAGTGAGCTTTAAAAATAATAATATGAAGTGCTCTATAATTATAAAAATACAAATCATAGAGAAAATCAACTATGTGTACATATTTCCTACAAAAGACCCTTGGAAAGTCTTTCTGGTATATAGAGACCAATAATTGTTCATGAATTACTGCAGTAAAAATTATATAAATACAAGAGACTGGTATGCTTTTTTTTTTAATACTTAACACTAAATTATGCTTATAAAGCAGACCTACACCTTTAATACTCAGATGATTCTACTCATGCTGTAGAATAGCATATATCATATATATATATATATATATAGTTAATTATATATCATGCTGTAGAATAGTATATATATTATAGATATATTTATAGTTAATTATATATATATTTATATATATATAGTTAATTATATATATTTATATATATATAGTTAATTATATATCATGATGTAGAATAGCATATATATTATACTGTATATATATATATATATATATACACACATATATATACTTACATATATATATATATATATATATATATATATATACTGAGTATACTTTATACATAAAATATATGTTGTCGTACCTTGCATAACTGAATAACCTTTATGGCACAATAACAATTCAATACATTTATGGTCACTACAGTATTTGGATTTAATAATCTTCATGTGGGAAAAGGCTGACTCACATAAATAAGTATAGCTGAATAATGCAGTCGAGGGGGTAGCTCTTGGAAGGACTTCTTAGGCTTAATGATCGAGTGACTCACCCGGAACAATGCTTCGGTGTGTCTGTCTTTGCTTTTGAATTAAGCTGAGTGAAAAATGATGGCTGTCCAATTAACTGCGATTTTAGTTCCCTCTCCTTTCTCTTTCTCAGATTGCTTTTCGGAAGGAAGTCAGTTTCGTAGTTTTTATGAACAGTTCGAAAGTGCCTTTTCACATTTTCCTTCTTCGGAATATCAATGATAGATTGGCAGATCAGACAAACGCACTTTGATTATGACATTATGAGAAAAAAAATCCTCTTCCAATTCCACATCCAGCCCATACCCTTCCCAAACAATTTTTTTTTAAATCCCTTCTTTAGTCGATATAAATTGGAAGGCTAACTAGATTACAGCCGAAGTTTTGCAGTAGCTTATGCGTTTGATCGTGCATGCGGGATGACCAGTGTGTTAGAAGAGAAGAGATCTCAGACTGGCCACCCTGTATGTCAATCAAGTGGCAAATGCCATAGGGAGAATATATGATAGACTAACATTGAAATTTTTTTTTTTTGGAATGCAGCGCGATCTACCTGCACTACCTTTGCAATCTACCGGTCGATCGCGATCAACGTCTTGGGCACCCCTGCTCTAGGATGTAACTATGTACTTACAAGCGTTTCTCAAAAGTACGATTTTTTTCTTGCTAATAACTTATTACAGCTTTTTTTGAATAGAATGAATAGGTGTATTTAATATATTCCTATTTTTTCTATGTAATCCCCATCAGGCTTATAACTCTAATATATAAAATATAAATAATAAACAACAAGTTACCATTGGTCCAGTTTTTCTCAGATATAATAAAAATACAAACATGCCATCCATAATTTTCAAAGTGTTTAAGCCCTGTGTCTTCATATGTTGTGCACTTTTTGATGAGGGAATGGTTTCACTGCAGGAAGACATTAATTACTATAAATAACTGAGAATGATATCAAGGAAGAAAATAATTTCTCCATCAGTCACTCTATTTTCTACATTTACCTTTCCACTTCTGATTTAATGCCTTTAGTGCCAGTGATTGTCGCATATGAAAAACAAAACCATCTCTGAATGAGACACAGTCCATTCAAAAGTACAGTCACACATAGAAGCCATTTTATAAGAAGCCTCAGCTCTCTGCTTACCTGGGCTGCTGTAATTGTGGGTAGGGGGAAACTCTCTCCTATGCTGGTATCAGCAGAAGGATGGGTGGAGGTTGCAGTACTCCTAGGTGAGAGTGGGTTAGGGTGGTCAAATCTGTTGAAGGACTTGTTCATCTGGTTTGCTCTCTCCACGTCTCTCTCGATGGTGGCACCCCACTTGGAGCTGCAGCAAGTGATGATCTTTATCCCATCCCACACTTTCTTCATGCTGTTATTCTGTAATATCTGCTCCAGCTTTCTCCTGTAGTGCTCCTTTGCCGCCCTGACCTGGACTCGGAGTTCCTTCTGTAGGCGCTTGAGTTCATGCTGATCACCGCCTTTAAAAGCCATTTTTTTCTGGTTCAAAAGGCCCTTGATGTCACTTGTAATCCATGGCTTGTTGTTAGCATAGCAGCGTACTGTTCTTACATCAACTACAATGTCTATAATAATAATAATAATACAACTATAATATGTAGAAAAAGACTGAAATCTTTAATGTATGGTAGGTGACCCATCAGGACAAAGACAGATTAAGAAAATCTGAACTTAGTCTGTATTATTGTATGTAGTAAGAGTCCTTTTAAAATCATATGTCAGTGGTATTTTAAAGATTTGTTACCATCTATTCATGTATCACTAGTGTCTTGTACCATGTTATGCATTACATCTTGCCTGAAGAAGGGGCCTGAGTTGCCTCGAAAGCTTCAGTATTGTAATCTTTTTAGTTAGCCAATAAAAGGTGTCACTTTACTTGACTTTTTATTATGTTTAGTCATGATTATTTACTGTATCAAGCCTGTTTGCAGATCATAACAAATAATGGTGCATTTTGGAACCTTCATGTGGAATGGTCTTTTGGGAACCCAAAATGGTTCCCCTATGGTATCGTTCTGCAGACCCCCACTGGTACCTTTATTTTTAAGACTGAATATCCAGATATTTTTGTTGCATGCCCCCTACTGCCTTTTTTGTTTTGCTTACTTCACAAATACATTTTACATAATGTTGTATGACAGCATTTTAGTGTTTTTTTTAATTATTATTTTTATTATGTAGCCCACATTAATGCCATTCTTTTACATCTCCCTACTTGACTATATTTAAATTAGAGAAAACAAATTGTGAAATCGTTTCCCTGCTTCTTTTTACATCTAACACATTTTAACAATGCTCTTCTTTTCTTTACGTGTTAGACAATTTTTGGATTAAAAAAGAATTTTCCTGTAATACTGAGAAAAAAAAGCTAATGTGTAAGATCAAAAATAAAGTTCAATTTCTGCTATGTTCTGTTAATCATGCCCATATATTCCATTGCAGAATGTGTGCTTTTCCTTGCCCCTCCATATCTGTATCTGTGCTTTTTTACACGTAACCTCAAAAATTGCAATGACTAATTGTTTATGTGCCTCTGTTCCTCAGCTTGGGCATGTTGGCAGTCTACGTATCCATTTCTTTAGATGAATATACTTATTAATTGTTCACAACCTTCCACAATTTATTTGCTAGTAAAATGAAGATTTGATTCAGAGTAAAGACTTTTAAGGCCAAGAGGGATGTTGTTAAAATGGTTCAATTAATCAAATCATTAGACCAATTAATTATTTGAGAACTCTAAAGCCAAAACATCATAATATTTGCTGAATGAGTAAGCATGATACCCTTCTTTTTTTTCTTAATGTTTTACAAATTAATCATGTACTGTACTTGGATCTGGATATCACCTCAAATTCTACTTTCTTGGTAAAATGTTCCATCTTAAACCATGCAGTAATGAAACCATCATTCTTTATGTCACATTTATCATCACTTTAAAAAGTTTTTTGGGACTAAAATAATCAGGTTTTACCAGGTTGTTCAAAGTAAAGTTTTATTAGGAAATAAGTAGCAGAAACCGTACAGTTGGCTGAGTTAGAAGTGCTGTATGTTTCATTATATAAATGAAAATGCTAGTGTAAAGGTTCTGTTACTTTCTAGATGTTAGGAATACCAAATAAAGGCAGCAATATACTACAGTACATAAAATAAGCCCATAATTATAAGATTATTTAAGCACAACCTTTTAGGCTGCAGTACCTCTTTGTCTGCATTTTAGCTGCTTTCTTGAGGTCATTATAAAGAATATTACTTATTCCGCAATGAGAAACAGATTTCAAAGAGACAATTAGAAAGAAAACAAAAATCTAGAGTGGTTCACAAGAAGAAAAATCTCACTTTTATGCAACACTAGCTGTGTAAGCCTGTGCTGTAAAAAGCCAAGGGTTCTAGAAACTATTGAAATCATCAGAAAATGTAGAGATGTCAGGTAATTGAAAGGAACTACTCTGGGTATCTCTCTCCTAGGAGGATTCGTTTTGCTGATGTGCTCGCATTGCTTGTGTATTAGTAGCTAAGCAAGTTTATGTTTCCTCAGAGGTGGAGCCCTTACCCTGACTCCACCTCTCACTTCTGGGCCAGACAGACAGACAGACACACTTCCACACATAGACGTTTATACATGTGTGGAAATTTCTTGCACAGGCCAGTCTTTGAGTAGCGCTTAGACACATTCTCCAGTTTATCCTTCTAAATTAACTTTGATATTGACTTTCTTCCTGATTGTCTTTGGTCGCCTTCTATATTTGCTGAAAAGACAAAAATGGATAACTGCACAAACCAGCAATGGTCTTCTGAGCAAAAAGCTTGCAGGGTTGACCTGTGTTCTTTAGGGACAGCTGTCAGTCCTGCGCCTAAGTCAGTAAACATCTTCCCTAATGAACCAGAATTAGCATGTAGATGCTGATTGTAGTGGCTGACTTATAGTTGTTCAAATGGACGGCGAGATCATAAGGTTCTGGCAAATGTCCATGGGAATGCAGTATGTTAGCTGATTTTGTTAAATTTTAATAGCAAAAAGTTTAGGTCATCCTTCAGTCACCTACCCCTCATCAGGAAGACTAGTCTTGCTCAGAGCTGCAATGTTGTTGTTTTATATCACAAGGTTCATAACAATGAATGTAACTACATCCATGAAATATTTACGGAGACCTCTGAGTCACTAGCATCGTGCAAAATTGGTGGGCCCACTATGTACAATGGAACCACCCAAATTTAACTTTACCATATTTAGGGTTTTCACTCATTTAGAATTTGTTGTTGAACATAAAACAGCCATTGTCTGAAGCAGTTTAAGTTTTTAAAGCAGCACCGGTTAGAGCATGGTGTGTACTGTACTGTTACATTGACACTGGCCTATGCTAACACTGCAGTGAAAAATGAACTGTATCTTGAATTTTGCCTCATATCTGATTGATTTTTTTTTTTTTTTTGTCTGCCAATTTTGAAATTGACCCATGTAAGAAAAATGAATAAATCAGTTTGGTCAGACAGATGCTGGTTGCTGCTTTACTTTACATTGTTTCAGTGCAGAACATCTCTAAATTTGTAAGCTTGTGATGGCACGGAAAAGAAAAACAGGAAGCAAAAGATTAGAGCTGTTGGTTTGAGTGCATTTATTACTCTGTACATAGAAACAAGTGGGCCAATGGACTAGTGAGAGCATGATGGGGCTGGTTTGGTTATTACAAGAGCAGTGTAAAACCTTTCTGAAAAGGAGGAAAAACGGCATGGGAAGCATGAGGAGAGTCTCCTTCAAAGATGACAACTATAAAAGTAAACAGGATGTGAGACAGCCTCCTCGAAAAGCAGGCTTTACGGGAGTATGCTTGAGAAGAGCAGTACCAGAGAAGACACATTCACACACAGACAAATACCAAGGAAAACAGCTGAAAGTGCATGTAGGGAAAGAGAGAGAAAATATTTTTGCATTATTCTATTACTTGTTTTTGAAGTATAGCATGGCTTATACTTCAATAATTAACAGAAAGTTAAGGTAATCCTTTGAAAAGCCAGACTTTTCTTAGAAACAGCAAAAAGAACAAAAATGGCAAAAAGTGTTAAACAAGTTAAAATAAACAATCCAAATAGCAGTATCAATAAAAACCAGAAGCAAGAATTCAAACACCAGAAATATCAATAGTTGCAAATACAGTCTATGAATGAACAAATGACTGTGACATCCTGTGCTGTGGGAAGAATGGCATCAGACTACACACTGGGCGTTTTGTAGATCAGGACCAATTGGAATCACAATTGAAAGGTGTTAGACATGGAAACACAGACACAAAAAGATAGTGTTACCAAAACAAAAGTGGCGTTTATTTACAGGTACACAGAAAAACTGTATCAGATGGGCTTTTTTAACACAGTCATCTGACACACAAAACACTAAAGCAATGTCCCAAACAAAAATAGTGAATAATATTTAAAGTGATAAGTCACCAAATTAAAAAGTATCAAAAATAATAAATGTATATACTCAAAAAATTGCTAGTCTCTCTATTATATAAAAGAAATCCTGCAATAAGACAAGACTTTTTGGAAGATTTTTTTCAAGTCCCGCGAGTCGAGACTTTGGCCATGAGATGTTTTCAAGTCATGCCGTCCTCTCAACCATATTCAACCACATACATGGTACTCTCAAATCTCATTTGTGTGAATGCTTTTGACAAACACAGTTCTTGCTCTCTCAGCTCTTATAATCTTTAATGTATTCCTCACTTTAAGTTCCCAATTAAAGAAGACATATATGTCCAACTCTTATTGAAGAATTTCATCATGAAGGGTTATCAACAGTAAAAATGAGTACACACAATTCTAGCACCGAGAACCGATGAAGTCAAATGAATTAATGCCAAAAATGTTGATCGGTTACACGGCAGATTGATTAAATACATATCAATAGACTATGCTGAAACAGTTGGTGGTGATCGTGTGGAAGATGAAAACATCAGCTTACAATATCCTGAAGAATATCTATAACCATTAACACCATCCGGTCTTCCTCCACATGAATTACTGTAGAAAGAAGGATGTATCCCAGAAAGGTAATGTAGTACATCTCCCGTGGATAACATTAGACAACAAAGGAGATCTTGATATGCCATTTGTATTAAAACATTGACAGTTTCCCATTAGAATAGCTTTTGCAAAGACAATTTGCAAATCTCAGAGCCAAACATTCGAAAAAGTTGTTTTATTGAATAGACAGAAAGAAATGAAATTCAATCACGGGCAGTTATACGTTGCGTTGTCACGATGAAAGTCCAAATACAGAACCAAAATTCAATGCGATATTGATGAAAATTTAATTTTAAAAATTGTTTTTACTGAAATTTTACAGTAAAAGTGTAAGTTTAAAAAGTTTTTGCATGTTACTTTTAAAGCCAAACATAACAAAATCATATGCAACTAACAACTCTAATGCAACACGTACATAATGTACTTTGAAATGACTACGTTTTACTATTTTTTAATATGGTTAATTACTCGCTGTAATGTAAAATAGTAAATTGTATATCCGCATCCTCATATGCGAACAGCAGAACCGCAAAGAGGCTAGCGCGGGGTTGGCGAGCGAAGCGATCAGAGGGCAAAGCCTCCTAGTATTCCTAAATATAAAAAGCAGTCAGGAAGATTCTACTCAAAGCAAAGTCCTTCTTATGAGTCTCAAAATGTTCACAAAGAGAAATAATCTGTATATACAAAAAGAGCAAAAGGTACACCACAAACCCAAATTGTATAAATACCTAATCTATATTATAACTAGTTGATATTTATATCTTAGTATAGAAAACAAATTACATAAAATAAGGCACAAGCCACTATGCTTGATCTGCTTTTAGAATTAGCTACACCAAACTCACTCTCCCCATGACTAAGTCAAACGACGACCCTTGCCAATCCTGAGCCATGTCGCTCCCTTACTCCAATTGTGGACGTTGCAGGCACATCCCACTTACATGCTACATCCAGTACCTGCAAGGCCTGCATTAAATTACATGGTGGTCTTGTGTGCATGTCTGCAGAAATGATGGGCCTCAAACGGATAAGCCAATATGTTCTCGAGATTTACTATAGTAAGTTACCTCCTTGTAAGATTTTCTTGGGATCCCCTTCTCTGATATAATGCAAGCATTCATTAAACCTAATGCTCCACCCATCTTATTTTGCAGTGGTATGTGGCTATGATGACGTTTTTGTTTTGACTGGGCCCAGGCGAAGTCTAGTAGGCCTTTTTTGGATATGCATCTATCCTGCTGTTGGCGTAACAAAGCACTGTCCTACCATCCCAAAACTAAAATATTTGTGGAAGCACACTCCTGCATTTCGACTGAATTAAAAAGGTGTCTTTTTTGTTCTAAGTTTAAACTGCTGTTTGTGGACCCTCAGTGCTAACATCAGGATTGCTCCGCCTCCAGGGTTTCCACCCACAAAGTGCAATGCACACATGAGAATACCTCATTATACATAAAAAGCAAAAAATCAACAATTTTAAAGTGAAAGTACAGAATTAATGAGTAATAAACAAAACCAACAGAAATGCCAAAGAAACATGAAAAATAATGATTCCAAGTTAATAAAACCAACAGAAATACAGAAAATAAATACAAGCTAGGGATAAACCCAGGCTGTAATATAACGATTTTCAGTTAAGTTTACAAGTAAACTTAACTTTTGATGGAAACAGCTGAGAGAAAGTGGCAGTCTTTATCTCCAGTCAATATCTTCCTGAATTTTTTTTCTCTTTTCTCACTACTTTCTACTCCATAGGTCTCAAATGTGTTATAAAGCTAAAATTCAACATCTGATGTTTTGATGTTAAATTAAATTTCACTATGGGCATGTCTTGCCCCCTCTAGAGTTCACAAATATAATAGCCACTCTCTAGTAACTGATCATAGAATGATTAATAACACCAGAGAAGTAGGCTTGTTCAACATTTATAACTGCACACCTTGCAGGCGTCTCCACATTTGACATGATACAATAATAACCTTAAACCATCAGTTGATGGCTCAAGTTGATTAGAATGAAGCACAGCTGCCAAACTAAAATGTGTACTTACAGTACATAGGCTGGTGTTATATTTATCATGGGATCACTTCAAAGTATGGGGTGTCAAAAGTCCACAAACTGTTCACTGTTGATGTTTTAATCAAATGCACAGATGCCAATGGTTTTGACTATCTTTTATTACAAGTGCTAGCTTCTCTCATTTCATTAAAGTAATAGTACCTTGGTGAGGTGAAGGTGCTAAATATGAGTCCAAAATAGCATGTCAGTTGGGTAGTCGTGGTGTTCAAGAGTGATTAGGTGTGCTGCTTTTCACTTCAAATGCAAGTGTCATAAAAATACTTCAATAAAAATCTATTTGAATACTTTCACACTTTGATAAGTGAAAATGTAGACCAGTTGCCCCATTCTAAAACATGATACAGGAGTAGTGTACTTCATATCAATTCTTTCACCATGTTTATTATGTAGATTGGTACTCATAAGGATGCTAAGTAGATTCTTCTCACAGCGCAATGTAAGTAAAATTCAGCTGCATGAATGACATTATTCTCAACCACAAACTTTAAACCAAATACAATAAATGTCACATGCATATGAGTATTTGACAAAATAAAGCTACTTCTGATTTTTGCTTCTATGATAAAAACAGGCTTTCTTCTGCTAAATACAATATATCACAGTGCAAAATAAACATTTTGTTTTTATTTTTATTTTAGCTTTCTCAAGATACCACATTTTGCATATATTTTTTGTAATTTTGCATTTTGCCCAAGTAGCACTGCTACCATTGATGAGTGCTAATCAAACAATGCAGCATCCTATTTAAGACGTCCTCTGGACATGCAATAAAAAAGCCCCTTTACACCAAAGAAATCTAATGCAGACCATATGCTGTAAGCAGCAAGGATAGGAACCGTCTTCATCCTTAATCCCTAAGATTTACAACTTGGCAATGTTTGTACACTGCAGTCTTCTGACTTCACTAAAGCTGAAGGCCAGGGGAGTAAACATGAGCTCAGTGCAAAAGTTACAAGTGAAATGATAAAGTGTGTTAGGAGCAAGTGTACTGACCAGCTGCCTTTCAAAGGACACCCTTTTTGACAGCATAACAATTTACTATACATGAAAGTTCTTCTTACTGGAATAATTTTCAGGGATCAAAGACAGAGTAAATTCTGTAAGTAAACATAATTTTTTAGCTTGACAACCATTTCATCAGAGGCATACAAAGACAATTAAGTGAAACTGCCAGTGAGTTGTCTTTATTGGTCAAGACATCAGAGAAATAAATGGCTCAATCTGGAGACCTATCACCCAGTTTTGTCAGTTCATCATTGAGATGTTTCTACACCATGTTTGGAGTCTACCTATAATCAATGCATTTAATTAGACATGATTAGGAAAGGCACACACCTGTCTATAGAAGGTTCCACAATTGACAATTGTGTATAAGAGCAAAAACCAAGTCATGAGGTTGAAGGAATTGCCCACAGGGCTTAGAAACTGAATCATTTCGGGGCACAGATCTGGGGAAGGATACCAAAAAAATATCTTGTTGTATTGAAGGTTCCCAAAAGCACAGTTGCCTTCATAATACCTAAATGAAAGAAGTTTGGACCGCTCATGGTCAAACTAATCATTCGTGGGATAAGGGCCATGGTAAGAGATGTGACTGACGGCCTAATTATAATTCTGGCAGAGCACCAATGAATCGGTGTGGAGATGAGAGAAACTTTCAAAAGGACAACCATCATTACAATATTCCACCAATGTGGGCTTTAGGATAGAGTAACCAGACAGCAGCCTCACCTCAGTAAAAATCACTTGATGTTTGCAAAAATGGCACCTAAAGGACTCACTGACATTGGGAATAAAGATTATCTTTTCTGAAGAAACTAACATTAGCGTTACATCAGGAGGAAACCAGACACCATTCATTACCTGTGCAATACGATTCTAATGGTCGAACGTAGGAGGGACTGCATTATGATGTGTGGTTGTTTTTCAAAGTCGGGAGCTAGGGCTAAGCTAAATGGACCAAAGTACAGAGGTGTCCTTAGTGAAAACCTGCTCCACAGTGTTCTGGACCTCAGACTGAGATGAAAGTTCACCCTTCAACAGGACAGTGACCCTGAGCACAAAGTAAAGGCAACACAGGAGTGGCTTCGGGTTAACTCTGCGAATGTCCAGAATTTAACCCAGTCGAACATCTCTGGAGAAACTTCAGAATAGCTGTCCACCATGGTCTCCATTCAACATCAAACATCTTGGGAAATATATAGAGAAGATCTGGCAAAAAAAAAGTTACCAAATCTAGATGTGAGCAGCTCCTCAACATCATACCCAAGAAGACTCCAGACTGGAAATGCTTTCAAGGATGCTTCAACTAAGTACTGAGTAAAAGGTCTGAATACTGGTGATATTTCAGTTTTTTATTTTTATTTTTAATACACTCCAAAAATGTCTAAAGTCCTGTTTTAGTTTTGTCATTCTAAGGTATTGCATGCTACTTGATGTGGGAAAAAAGTAATTTAACTTATTTTAGCACAAGGCTGCAAACATAGCAGAAATGTGAAAAAATGAAGAGGTCCAAATAATTCAGGATCCACTGAATTAACAAATCATTTAGACTCAATAGTAATTTAATTTAACTGTATTTCATAACAGCCAACTATTAAAAAGACGATAATACACAGATCTAAAGTAGAAGATCTATGGCAGGACCTAATTATCACCTCTACTTCTGAAATTACTCCCTAAAATATAGATATATCACAGAAGTCTTTAGATCTAAAATGACTCCCAGTCTTTTAATGGCAATATTTGAAGTAACACATGATGGGGTAACATGCACTTAAAAATCTATTCTGATATTCTACATTACATTGTTTGTAATTGGCTCATTTACAAGAATAACGACCCCGATTGAATGGGAAAATGATTTTTTAAACTGGAAAAATTCAAATTATCTCTAACTGGAATAGTTAAAACATTTTTTTCATTACCTTTCCTGTACTCTTAACATCTATGAGGAACGTCTTCACACTTTTTCACTTAGTGTAGCTTAGATAGGGGAGAGGGTTTGGAATGTAATTATTACAATACTGTATTGATTTGTGTTTCTGATTGAACTGTTCTTTTTGTTTGCAACTTATTTTCTCAATATAAAATAAAAAGTCTATGTTAATTTCTTTAAATATTAATAACACCAACTGCTAATAAATATTGATATCCTAGGGAATAATACACACAAAAGTGCAAATATATCAAGTAATTAAATCCAACAGTTGTTTCAATGAGTTCCTGTGGGAGTGCACCATATGCTGTATTGAACTGAAAGTTTACAGCAATATTCCCTTGGAAAACAGTACTGACAAGTGTCTCCCATTACTCCTCCGTCCATTGTGTGTGTGGGAGACACAGAAGCATGTCTTTCAGAACTTGTCTGCTTCAAATCTTCCTTTTGCAGGTTGGCAATGAAGTGCCATCGTATCTTGTTGAATTATTAATAAATTCAGCCTGAGTAAGACATCTATGCATAAAAATAGAGTAACTCCTGCTGCCCATGTGGCAGACATCCAAAACCCCTCTTTCTTCACTTAAGGTCTGGTAGGGATGTGTCAGTATAAAGAACTTTTTGTGTCTTAGGGAGGCATCTTGCATTCCACAAGCGTTGGCTTACTCTGAAATTACAAAGTGAAAGCCACAGCTGCAAGTCTCCCTACTGGCATTTAAGCATCAACTTAGTATGCACGTGTTGTCTAATGTTGACAGTAAATAGAAAGAGTTATTGAAGGCACTTGTTTGTGAGAGATGTCTAACATTCCTGAATTACGAGAAATTTAGTTACAAAGCAGAACATTTTCTTAAATGTGTTCTGTTTAAAATCCTGCAAAATATACATTTTCACTATGGGTTTGCTTTTAAATTTTTAGAAAAGTTTATATTATTTAAGAATATCACAGATATCAAAGATTTCTAAGAAAAAAAAACAGTTCTTATTAACAAAAGTTGCACCTGAGAAGTACGTAAATGAAAACAGCACTACCACTATTGCTATTTTATTTATGAATGGTGCTAGTCAAGGTCATAAATATCTGTACATAAAAGCATTCACTGTCTAGATGTGGATTGGTAAATGCAGCATACAATTTCTGTAGAGTCTGTGATTACTTCCCTGGTGGCCCTAAGCTATTACTTACCTTCATAGGACTTCATTTCCAGGGCAGCTCTCGCACTAATTTTGTTTTTGTGAGAAACAGTAATAACTCAGTCATTAGCAGGAATAACTAACAACTTCAAGGAGTAGGATTTAATTCCCAGTCAGGTCACTGTCTTGGTTCTGTCCACCAACACCTTTCTAACAATCTTTCTGAAACTGAGTAAATCAAAAACATCTCAACTGATAATTTTCTTTTGTAATTCAAAAAATCTGCCATGTTAAAAAAGAGAATCACTTTTATGTTATACCAGTAATGACGCACTGCGCGATAACCTGCAGTGAATACACTTGACTTGAGCATTCATAATTTTCATCCTCTTTCTCTGTACGTTTAGCATTGGTTTGCTCAGAGCTTGATGTGCTTGCTGCTTCCTGTGCAGCTCTTCTTTTATCCACCCTAGTGGCTCGCTTCCTCTCTTCTTTCATCGGCATCTTTTTGCATTAAAACTGATTAAGTCAGTGTTTGTGTTGCAATTACTTAGTACGTTTTCTTTAATTTTTCACTTAAGCTGGCACTCAAGTCTTCAATCTGCCTCAAGAATGATTTAAGATATGAAAAGGTAGGGGAAGTGACGGCAAAGGTTGTAGGGACGAGAAAGGTGCCCATTGCACATGTAACGTACGGCCACCCTGCTGGCCATTAATGAGAGTTGATATTACAATAAAATAAAATTAAAATTGGAATAACCCTGGAGGTCAATCATCACCTCGAAAGCGGATAGTAGACGTCACGTAGTATATGTGTACCAAATTTCAGGTCAATAGGTCAAACGGTTTGCAAGCTACAGGTGATTTAAAATCCTGGACAGACAAATTAACAGCCACAGTAGCGCATTATACATAAAGATAATTCTTGCATGTTCTCCCCATGTTTGTGCGGGTCTCATCTGGGTGCCCTGGTTTCCTCCCACAGTCCAAAGGCAGGCAGGTTAGGCGGGTTGGAAATGCTAAATTGACCTTAATGCGTTTGTGTGTGTGAGTGTGTTCACCCTGTAGTGGGCTGTCACCATGTCCAGGGATAGTCCTTGCCTTGTGCCCATTGCTTGCTGGGAAAGGCTCCAGCTTTCCCATGAACCCTACTCTGGATATGCGTGTTTGGAAAATGTATGGAATCGAATGGATAACCCTTTTTACACAGTACAATATTACAAGTGTCTTTTGCAAAACAAACAAAAGAACAATTCAAAGTAACTTAATAAAATAACAAGATGATCAATTCAGGAAGAAACCAACATTCAATAGTGTAAATAGGTATAGATGAACTTAAAGAACACAGGAATAAATTGACAGTGTCAGATGACAGCACAGCAGAATCACAATCAGTGCAGTTGGTAAATTAGAGTCCAGGTCACATTGATTTATATTTGTTCTATAGTACTGTTCCCAATTAGTCAGAGACATACACGTAACAATATCATTACAATCTGTATATATGAAAATAAATTTGAACTTAAATTAAAGAATGCATTTACAGATATAGCTGGCTATAATTTATAGCGATTTAACTGTATGACCACTGATGGACCGGTTGAATCGGTTGTTTGTCAGACTGGTAGATAACTAATGAGCTTTTAATAAGAAATACAATGCTGTAAAATTCATTCAAGATGTTTAGGGTAAAGAACAGTATAAGCACTTTTAACAATGATAAGCCAGTTTGTTTAACTTGGTATATCTGAATCTTTTAAATACAGATAACTTACAGAATAACCAGAAAGGATTTCAAAGAAGTGAAGAGTTGGTTTTTTTTTTTCCCACACTGAATCTTTAAAGAGCTTGGCATTTAATAGGAAAATTCAACCCCATTCTTTCAAACAATGTAGAGATGAGACATCAAGAGAATTGAACTGTAGCACTCCGACCAGGCCCACCCTGTCAGGGTCAGCCAGGAAGAAGAAACTTCACTGTACACGTGGGAGAAGAGAAATGTGTAAAAGCAACAGGAAAATATAATTAATGGTTCAAGGGTGAAAGAATTTGGGGGGAGGGTGGGCTAGTGGGGGGCTTGACAGTGAGAATTTTCTGAGCAAAGTACAAATGCACATGTGGTCTTTCTTTTTATTATCGTAATAGCAGATTAGTTGAACACACTACTTAAAGATGGAAGTTTACTTAATTTTTTGGCAATAACTGATTAAAAGTCAAACACTGATTAGGTTATGGAAGAGGTGATCCATTGCTTTAGTAAAAATCTACATCATAAGGCAATTCAACCAAAGGATTATGTACATTTTATGTAAATGATGTTTTAAATGTGTTACATTATGTTTTGCTTACAAGTTGTTTCTGCTCATTTTTTATGTCTAATTTATACTTACAAATGCTTTGTCCAGTTCTGATTTTGGATGATTTAAACCAAATCATTTGCTAATAACCTTTTCTTGCGTATACTGCACATCCATCTTTTTGAAACTAATGAGCTGTGATGGGCTGAATGGCCATTTTTAATATGTTTTCTTTAAATTATGAATAAACACAAAGTGATACAGATGGGCAATTCAAAAAATAAAATGGGTCTTGGGCCCCAATATCTGATTTTGTATATTTAGAGGGGGATTCGGTTATGGTGTATTGGTACAGGATACGTTTTGGCAGTTCTTTTATTGACATTGATTTTATAATTTGTGTATCTGTTGCTTGGAAAGTGTGGTTACATTTGCTTCTAAAGCTCCTAAAATAGATAGTGTTGGCTAGTCTAGAGACTTATTATTTGGCTTTAAAAGGTGTCCTCTAGTGTGGAAATCTACGGTACAATTGGAATTGTGCACAGAAGCAAGAGAGCACTAGCAGGAGGAAAAGCAACTAGTAACTGGGTTGAGGTTAGTGGAAGAAACTGTGGGAGTTGATCACTTGATTGAACCAGGACAAGGATGAGATGGACATTTGGTTAAATGACTTACCATATATACTTGCAGATAAGTTCTCCCGCGGATAAGTCGGGACTTTATTTTACTGTATAATTTCTGGTATTTTATAATGTCGGTCATATAAATCGAATGCAGAAAACTCATGCTATTGGTACAAGGGATTATGATATGCTAACGCCCACCTGAGGGAGTAACCACAGAGCACACAGCCTTTTTTTTCTATGTGGGTGTGGCAATGCGCTGTATCAGCATGTGTTCCTAACCTCTCTCTCTCTATTATGGCCGAATACCCAAACTATTCCAAAGCAACTTTTGCACTGATTTCTATTTTTTATATCTCACATCCTCATACACCTTTATCGTAAGAGCATCCATTATCTACGATGGAGCGTTCGATCAGAAGAAAATATTAAGCTGGTTTTAAATTAAACATCATTGAAGAAGTGAAAGAAATTGGTGCCTGTTGCTGCTGCAACAAAATTTGATGCATCTGAGAAACGGGCATATAAGTCAGTGTCTGATTTTATGATTTTTTTTTAGGATTTTTTGGGTTTCAAGACCCGACTTATACGTGAGCATTTATGGTACATGCTTTATTAAAAAAAAAACAAACATATTTCTGAACTGCTGTCTTCAGTTCAGCATCAGAGAGTGCTAGAGGTACCTCCTGAATCGGGAGGAACTCCACGCACATACAAAACAGGCTAGTTCACAGTTGTCAATTATAGGGTATAGGGAGAAAATGTAAACTCTACAGAATGACTTGGAAAATCTCTAAACCTGGGAGCTGGAAAAAAACAGCTTTACCACTACTTATAAATATGGTAAATATCATAGATTAGAGTTTTTCAACCGCTGGTCAATGGAAAGTTTTTGCTAGTCCGCATAAATCAGGCATAGTGTGGTATATTAATGTTATCATTCTCTACCACCAGTTCTCGAAAAGCAAGCTAAGAATGATGCCAATCTGTGGTTCTCCACTGTTAATAAATCCAGAAGGCTGAAATTCGAAAGCATAAGCTGCTCTTGATCTTATGTTCTAATAGTAGCCAATCAAAATTCCATGGGGGAGCTTTCCAATCTAATGTTAATTGATCGAGCAGCTCAAAACTCCACGAGAGGCTCCCACACATAATTCCAACTAATTTTAATAGATTAAGCCACTCAAAACTCTATGGGGCACTCACAACTCTAACACAACCTTGCTCTCTGCATTAAGTGATTTCCTAGTAAAGATACGCAAAGACATTCTCAAACTATAAAACCAGGTCACTTGTCGAAAAAGTTGAAAATGACTGTCAGAGATCATACTGGGTGCTCTCAAAGAGAACCTTCTAATCCAGAATAACTACTATGCAGCTAACGTGTACAAAAGTAAAGATTTACCACACAAATTGTAATGTAGTAACGGGTGGACCTGTGCCCATCCTACATAATCCTTGGCCTACCCAATCAGCTTACAGTACAGTGTTTTTACATTTTACTTAAACTTAAAGTACTTGTTTTTAAACTAATACTGTACTATATATCCTTATGTATATTTTTGTTTAAATTATATACAACAGATTCAAAGATGAGCCAAGTAATTGCTATTTAATCTATATATGTGAGAGAGTTAGAGAGAGAGAGAGAGAGAGAGACACACAGACAGGCAGCATGTAATTGTAATTAATGTTTAAAATCAATCATTGTTTAACTTAGTCAAGTGAGAATGTACTGATCTTTCGAGGCAAAAAAAAGTATTTCATTATTACCACTTTTGAAATTAGGCTTTGAAAGAGCAATGAAATGACAAATTAACTGTGATTTTGAAATGTTTCAAAATGCAGTGTTATACATTTGTGTTTAAATCAATAGTAAGGTTAGCTGCTTTTCATACAATACTATAAATTGTCCCAATAGAAGGAATGGAGAGTACACATTCATCCTTTGACTGCAATGCAAATGCCTGCAGTTGTCAATCACCCCACCCACTTATTCACTGAAGAGCTTACTGAGTTAAGGGTGCAAGCAGCAGGTGTCTATTCTGGCTGCACTGGACCTTGGATGGGGCACCACACTTGCATACAGTCATACTAAGTCATCACATAATCTAAACTGGGTGGAGTGGTGCCTCTGAGGCTAAGGATCTGCGCTGGTATCACGAAGGTTGCCGGTTCGAATCCCCGTCACTACCAAAAGAGATCCTACTCTGCTGAGCCCTTGAGCAAGGCCCTTAACCTTAAATTGCTCCAGGGGCGCTGTACAATGGCTGACCCTGCGCTCTGACCCCAAGGGGTATGAAAAAACTAACAAATTCCTAATACAAGAAATTGTATAAGGCGAAATAAAGAAAAAAAAAGTCATCACATTATCTAAACTGCATGTTTTGCGATGTAAGAAGATAACTGGAAAAAGCACTGGAAATTAAATGTGGGCAGTGCCATGATCTAGCTACAGCTGGAGCAAGTGAAAACCAAGGAAAGTTTCAACTTAAGTGAAGACCTTTGTAACTTTGGTTAAACTACAATGGTGATGAATTTATCTGTTCTAAATATGCATTGCAAAATATAATTTACTTAATCAGTGTTTCAAAACTTGCACATTAGTGTAGTTCTGCTCATAATATGCATAATGCTTAGAATACTTTGGAGGAGGATTCAAATCTCTAATGACACAACACATAACAGCAGAGACACTCAGTTAGAGTGGCTGCTAAATTAGCATCCTTCATTGTTGAAAGTGAATCAGTAAGCACTAAATTTCTGTTGGTCAAAGCCAAAGTACTATTGATCAAGGTAACGACTAAAATGTGACAAACATAGTCAAAAGCACATAGCACTTATATTTAAATGTTATGGGAAAGATTGAAATGTATGTTGTCTTCAATTATGAGTAATTATTGTAGTTATCGTCAGTCCAGTTCAATTCTACATCATTAGAACATTAACAAAAGTCTGATCGCTTATGTGAGGTACTTTGACAACAACAAAACGAACAATATTTTTACAGAAGTTCCAAAATATTGAGATAATATTCAATTTTCCAACTTGGTTTCACAAATATAGTCTTAAAGTAGAGACAAATGAAAGAGGAGAGTGAAATTTTGAGAATTAGGGCATCATTAATTTTTGCCATTTGAAATATAAATTTTACTTCTCCATTAAATATTGCTCTTCAGTTTTATTATCCAGCTAATATCTCCTCAATGTACTGATGCAAATATTGATCCCATAGAAGCAAATGTCACAAACCTAACAAAGTGACTTACAGACACAGTTAATGTTAAAAATGTGTTGTTACAAAGTCTGCATAACATAGTTTTTGTGTAAATTAAAATATACGGCAATGATTTAGGTATTCAATAATTTGTAAGGAATGGATATAATGGTATTTGAATTTGTACTTATATGTTTGCTGATGACATTTTGATCTGTAGAGATAGGAAAGGAGCAGGTTGAGGAGACCCTGGAGAGTTGGAGGTTTGCTGTAGAGAGGAGGGGAATGAAGGTCAGTAAGAACAAGACAGAATACATGTGTGTAAATGAGAGGGAGGTCAGTGGAATGGTGAGGATGCAAAGTGTAGAGTTGGTGAAGGTGGATGAGTTTAAATACTTGGGATCAACAATTCAGAGTTACAGGGATTGTGGAAGAGAGGTGAAAAAGACAGTGCAGGCAGGGTGGAATGGGTGGAAAAGAGTGTCAGGAGTGATTTGTGACAGAGGGGTATCAGCAAGAGTGAAGTGAAGGTCTACAGGATGATAGTGAGACCAGCTATGTTATATGGCTTGGAGACGGTGGCACTGACCAGAAAGCAGGAGACAGAGCTGGAGGTAGCAGAGTTAAAGATGTTAAAATTTGCACTGGGTGTGAAAAGGATGGACAGGATTAGAAATTAGTACATTAGAGGGTCAGCTCAAGTTCGACAGTTGGAAGACAAAGTCAGAGAGGCGAGATTGAGTTGGTTTGGACATGTGCAGAGGAGAGATGCTGAGTATATTGGGAAAAGGATGTTAACGATAGAGCTGCCAGGAAAGAGGAAAAGAGGAAGACCTAAGAGAAGGCTTATGGATGTGGTGAGGGAGAATATGCAGGTGGTGGATGTAACAGAACAAGATGCAGAAGACAGGACGATATGGAAGAAGATGATCCGCTGTGGCAAACACTAACAGGAGCAGCTGAAAGAAGAAGTAGAAGAATATTGATGTCATTAAATATAATTTAGTACATACACAAGCCAATCCTCTCCGCCATTTGTTGTTAAATTGAGCTCTCAGAGGGGACAGCATGGTCCTTTATGCTTTCTTGAAGAAGCCTGCATATTCTGTAACTACAGTATATCTGTTGTTCCCTCCTTTACCTTTCTCTTTTGTCTTAGATGAGGGTCTGGCAACCGATGAGTTTCCTGCCACAGTAGTGTCCAAGTGGAAGAAAACCTTCCTCCTGACCAAGTCTCAGCTCTTATTTTTGTTTTTACGATTGTGTTTATTTTCCCCTTGGAAAAGCACATTGTTTTATACTGGCATGGTCACTTGCATTCATGCCTCCTTCTTCAAGTCCAGGCCTTGTCTCATGCCACCACTTTTTGCTGTAGTTCTCATTCCAAATCCAATACTACAGTAGTATAAAAAAAAAAAAAACTTGTTCAGACTCCAGATCACCATCTGAGGGTTTAAGTTCAACACAAGTCAGGTATTTGTTATTTTGTAGGCTCTCCTCTGCTGACTTTAGACAGACATAATCTGTAATTTTGCATAATTTTGTTTAGAAATGTTTCATGTGAAATGAAAAGTTGGCTATGAGAGTGAGGCTATGAGGGCAATGTTCAAAATAATCTCAGAATGCTTAAATGATACAGTATATTCCCTTGTCATTCATTTAGTAACTGTATCAGGCATGAAAAAGAAATTAGTGAGATTGTCAAAAATAATAAATCTAAAGATTTAAATTGGCAATCATCAACCATCATTCTCCTTTTCCGTAGCTGAGCAGTATTTTTAAATGGTTTTGTCTCATAGCATACTTAACACAGGCTTTGTTGTGTCTTAATAACACTTACAAAGCATCAGTGAAGTGGTTTTTCATCTCTGTGGCAAATTAAGAGCCTTTGATTCTATATTATATTTTGAATTTGAAGAAATCACTGACTTATACTAAAGTATGAAAATCTGTTACACTTAAGCCTTCTCAGATCATTCCAAAGTGAAGTTATTTTAGTAGGACACATTTCAAGTATGAATGTCCACCTTTACTGGTGCTTTATACGTGTTATTAAGACCAAAAGAAGCCTTTGTTAAGGACTTGTTACCTAACAGTACGTGAGTAATAGATGCATTTTTGTCGTACCTAAGCTAAAGTGTTACCCAATGTGGACTTTGCATTTTTAAACATTTTAAACTTAAATATCACAATGTTTAAGTGCTAATTAGATTGCAAATTATCGCTTCTTCCAGGCTTCGGACTGACAGTATCGTTATTGTAAGAGAAGACCAGTACAGTCCAGTATGGTGCAAAAAATGTCATGCTTGTAAAAGTCAGGACTGCTTCAACATGAATACTTCAAGGATGATACTTTTTGTATAAGGAGTGAAATGCAAATACATTGGATAATGGTGGTGAACAGCAGCTCAGAGCTGAATGGGTGTATAACATAATATTCACTGACCCTGTAGGTATGGTTCATGGAGACCATGTTGGAAATTCTTCTTGTTTTTATAAAGCATTTGCTGCATTACAGATTCTGAAATTCAGCTTAATTTCTTTCTCCTTTTTTACAAATGACCAATTTCAATGTTTTTTCAGTAATAAAGTATTTTTGTGAACTGTAACTGAAGGCCTTCATTAAGTCTCGAGCGTGAGTCACTTCCAAAACAGAACAAAAGCTGTGGAAAATGTATACCTACAAGAAGTGAACCAGAGCCTTACTCATGAAAGAACAACATTCTAAATGGCACTTTAAAAAAAAAAATTAAATGCTGACTCAGAAAGCTCCTTTCACTGATTCATTCTAATTGCTTCCTTTATCAAGAAAAAAAGGAATACAATAATCATAACAATATAGCATTTAATATGTAAAAGCTATGTTTCCAGGGAAAAAACAATGAATGTTTGAATGTTTTTTCCAACTAAATCGACTGCAAGGCAAGTCCAGAAATTCAGAAGTTTTACATTAACTTATGCTGCACATTTATTCAGAATGGTAACATTTACTTATTCTGCACTCATATGCTTGCTCATGCTGCAGACAACTTTAAATTTCTTCACTCATTCATTACCTTTCTGAACCTCCTTATTCTAAACAGTTATGTTGAGTAGGAAGCATGAATTGCAAGTCGTTATCCAAAAAAGGCAATCACAGAACACACTTCATGCAACTATAAGTATTCCCCCAGGATCAATAATGAACCTCATTTGCCCACCTTTGGTAATTAAGAGTAAACTGGAAATGGTGTGTAGAAAGTGTGCAAACTCCATACAGACACTGAGAAGGCTAGAATCTGAACCCAAGGTAGCACCAACTATTGATAGGCATGTTGTACTTCTAAGCAAAGAAATGTGCTGTTAAGGTTTTGTGTTCATTTTTGTGCATTATTTAACACTGTTGCCATGATACATCATCTGATGCAAGGTAGGGCACATCATCAGTGATGTTACTTCACGTCATTGGGTGTTTTGTGTCCTTTGAACATCAGACACTCTCACTCGGGTGACCCTGCTGAGGTTGGTCAAGCCTCAGCTTGTACCCTAGCAGCCTTCTCCCATGGATCTGTTCTCTTGAGCAGGAGCCACCTTGTGGCTTTTTCTGCTGCCTCAGTGCTACTGTAAATGGCCCTCCTTCTCCTCTTGCCTGTGATGTCTAGAACATTATAAGCCCTGCAGAGAGATTGTCCTGCAAAGCCTCTACATCCTACCTCCACGGGCAAGCACCTTGCCTTCCAGCCTTGCTTGATGCAGTCACTGACTGAGCCTCTTTTCTCTCTCTTTCGCTCACAGACCTTCTCCATTTGATCTTTCAATGGAACGATGAGTTCCAGCATAACTACACTCTTTGTAATTTCTAATACCAGAAGAACATCTGGTCTAAAAGTAGTCCTGGTGGTATGCTCAGGAAACATGAATTGCCTGTCCAAGTCTACTGCTAGCTGCCGGTCCTTTGCAGTGTTTAAAGTCTTGCTACTTCTTTGTATATAGATGTTCGTTAGAAGAAAAGCTCCTGTAAACAATCAAAGTTAAATTAGGGTAACATAAAGGAAAAAGGAAAGCAATTTGAGTTTTGCTTGGAGTTAATTTTTTCTTTTTTTGATGCTTGCTTTTATTTTGTTTGTTTTTTTCTATTGGGACCTTAGAGTCTGATATGTGAGGGATTCCCTACATTTTAATCTTGTTTTGCACTTTGTTTGGTCTAGAAAGCTGTTTGGGACAGTTGCAGTGTACCTGAGATAAAACTGTTCTACCAGCTGATCAAGATTGGCCTATACAACATGGTAATAAGAGCAGATGATCCTCTGGTCAACTGGAGGAACAAGATCAATACCAAATTCAATTAATCCACAGCTAGTCTTGTTTTGGCCTTGTGGTTTTCCTTGTTTTTCTCAACTGACCACCTAATTCACAATTAATGGCAGAATGCCGACAATTAACGTCTTGCCCTCTGTCAATTACGTGCTGCTACACATGCCTATTCATTTAAAACGCCAGAGCAAAGTTTGTCCTTATGTAAAATTATGAAAAAATTTTGATAGGCTGCTATTATTGTAAACATTAATCACTTCAAGGGTATGGAAAGATCTAGAACTCCCCCCATGGAAAGTAATGACAATGAGAGGTACACGTCAGTAGTATTGTATCAGAAGCGTAATTGTATCTCTGTAACTTATAGGCAGATCTAGTGTGTGTGTGTTATGTAACCAAAGGTTTGTTCTTGCTTTGCGCCAAAACTCCAGCTTCTACCATCAAGGCATTTTGGGTAGACACCTTTTCTATAATCCAACTTGACACAATGCAGCTTTTCCTAGCAGTATCAGACACAAGACAGGAATTCCATTGTAGTGCACAGTGATGGGTTGCTTAGGGATAAGTGGGTATGTGATTGCCAGTAATAGGATCCAGAGAGGCTAAGAAGAACATTTAGTGCAGTAATACTGTTACTCATTGCGCAAGTGTGCCTGTGGTCATTAATCTAGTGTACACACTAGAGACATTAGTTGACTGATGGCCCTGAGATATTATAGATTCATAACTGAAAATGATTCCAAAATTTAACTAGAAAGAAAGAAATTTAAATCTGCCTCTGTACAGGGAGTTGATGACTGGGCTTTGAGTTAAGAGTCATGTGTTGCTACAAGGACATGCTGGCTCAAGTTACTATATATACTGAATGTAGTGTGTACATATATTATGAACAATAGTGTGCATTTTGCACTACAAAGTGCACAATTGTAGAATAAACTCAATGCCATTGGCAGACTGATTAAGTAAACTGTAGGCATGTTAAACAAAGACAGATACTTAGCGACATTTTCAATAACTACAGAGAGGGTGATAAATGCATGATTTCAATAAGGTGGTTATTTGATTGTACTATGTGATGGACCAATGAGTGAACCACTTAATTGTAGATACACAATGGGTCAATGTACATTTATTTAGGCTCATAGAGGCTGCAAAATTTTGAATCTTGCTCTATTTATTTTGAACTTTGTATTCTCATTGTGATTATTCCTTGCTTGTGTGTCTTTGGCAATCTTTTCCATTTATTTTGGATGTGAAGTTTTGCCATAGGACTCCTACTAATACACTATTCTGGTCATATACAAATATATTATGTAGGTGCATACTCACTAGGGCAGTTTAGATTCTTGACTAAAGTTGAACTACAAAATGAACTACCAAGACATACTGTACAAAATAAAGTCAGTGCTGTCTACAGTGATTTTTTAATTACTAGATCCATATCAGTCATGTGAATTTTGTACATTGATATATATTTGGAATTGTTATTTCTAGGAAAGTGCTACAAATCTTAAGTAACTTAAAAATGTCCACATATGTTGCAAAGTTTTATCTTAAATACCAAAACAGCCAGTAGTTTCAGTAACACAGATGAGATGGTCTTCACAGAAATTCATTTTTTTTTCTGAAGCAGACCAAAAAAACAGTTTGGCCCTGCCAGAAAAGTGTGAGGATTAATTAGTAAAGTGGAGCCTTAATGAAGAGTGAGAAAGAATTAGTAACGTGCTGTCATCTCAGGAGGTCTATCATGTCAGCAGCTATCACCACATCTGTTTGTTTTTCTTTCACTGGTCATAAGCACTCTGGGATTTCTGGAAAGCCCATCAATAACCACACAGCTAGCAATCATTGCTTCTGCTGACATGACACTCTTTCAACAAGACTTTCACTGAAGAAAAAGACGTCACTGATGCCTTGCTGTAGCTAAAAGAACAAAAAATGGACAGCCCGTATGCTTTTTAAAGAGAGTAAGCAATTCACTTACTGGGAGGTCTTCTGGTTATGAAATCAAACATTAGATCCTGTATGGTTCTTAAAATTGCTTTTTTTCTTTTGTCACTATGCAAAGAGCACACTTTTAATAGATTTGTAGATCTGACATGAGGTAATATAACATTGAAATACAGTAAAAATATTTTTGTTATATGCAACCATGTCAGTATGCACTAAAGAATGAAAGATGCTAAGCTGACTAGGTTTCCATCAATCAGCAATGTGCAGACTCAGTGTTAAGCTCATGGGAAACCAGAGCCTATCTTGGCAGCATCAGATCCAAGGCAGCACAATAACCAATATGCTCACACCAGGAGCTCCCAAACTGAAATGTTTTCATCTATTAAATAATAAGAATCAGGAATTACTTAAGAATGATATTTCTGTAAAGTCATAAATATTTTTAGACATAAAAGAGATTCATAATTTTTCTTTAACAAGACCTAATATTATTAATGCATTTTAGTTGTTTACTGTTGAACTTGCAGCATACAGTCCTTGGTGTTGTTGGTTTGAAAAAGATTGCTGCAGAACTCCGTATTAAAGTGGTATTATGTAATGTTAAAAACTTGATTTAAAGTTGATTCAATTAAAGCTAAAAACTGCTATAAATTTTGACTGTCATCAAAGCCTAAAATTAGCACTGCCTCTGTATACAGTGGAGTTAAATAAATGTCAACCAACAAAAAAACAAAAATGACAAATGACTTTTACTCACACCTGGTTCTCCTCTTATCACAATTTGAAAAACAGCATCTCCACCAGCTGTAAAAAAATCATGCTTCATTGCTTCATTCCATTCCATCATGACTTGACTCCACTGGTTAATTTGCAGAGGTTTTTATTTCTTTTTTATTTCCTCTTTTTTAACTTCAAAAAACTGCTTACCTATGATTGTTGATCGGTATTGCAAACTTAAAGTTGATATGCAAGTGGACAACAATGCTGGCTTTTTCAAAAATGTAAGGCTATGCACTGATAAAAAATACAGTGTAATAAGTTTATCTCAGATTTTTTGTCACATGTGATATCCTCACGGTCTGCTGAAGCCATCAACAGCACAGTGTAATATATTTCCCCATTTCTAACTGCACTCATTTTACCTTGGGGGCCACATTACTCTAGTTATTCGAATCAAGCTCGATTCACAAAAAGGGCAAACCCCCATCTTTTCAAATGCTGTCTGTGTGTCATCAAGGAACTTAAAAAGTTAAAACTGACTCTCAAGACCATAAAGACTGAGAAACCCTGCTCTAAGATAAACGGTGTAATCGATACAGACAATAAAATTGTCATCCCAAAGTGTTTGAGGTAAAAAAAAAATGCATCAGTTGCTATCTTTGATGACATAGCACTTTTATCAATACACTTTGTAAGCTCTGATTAAATCATCTAGCGCAGACCACTGGCTGATGGGAATTGTAGTCCTCACTCAAGTATTTGTATTAGGTTGCAGACAAGATGAATGGGATTTGGGGGCAATATGCATTAAAGTATATGCATCTTGTAAGGGTTATAAGTAGTGTTTGATCATATCTCTCACTAAGTTTCACTTTTTCTTTGTCTCCTTCCTGCTGTTACTCTTTCTCTCATACTCTTACACATGCACACACTTATTTTATGACTGACATCTTAAGATGACTCCACCACTTCTGATATTCTGCAGATATTAAGATCCATCACGATTTTCATGCAAAAT
Source organism: Polypterus bichir lapradei (assembly GCA_026402145.1). Taxonomy (NCBI): domain Eukaryota; kingdom Metazoa; phylum Chordata; class Cladistia; order Polypteriformes; family Polypteridae; genus Polypterus; species Polypterus bichir. The sequence goes on along the minus strand of JANRMT010062848.1, from coordinate 14,546,058 downwards.
GCTATCAATGTGCATAGTATAAATTCCAGGGAGACCAAAGTAGTACAAAAGGTTTTTTTTTAATATCAAGGTAACTATTGGAGCAAAGATCAGAACTCACTCCTAGGAATGGAAGGCTTCTGGCTTTATTTATTGGACACGCCAACCAAAAAATATGGAGAAAATGTCAATTTGTTATTGAGAGTGAGATACAAGCTTCTTGGATTAAATACTTTTCCTTCTGGATCAATCAACCCTCTTAGTACAGCAGAGCTCAGTAATTATTAAACATTAAAATTACAAAAAACTACTAATGAGTTCCTTCATATCACAGTGACATTTTATTTAGGCATCCATTATAAGCAACTATTAACAGTCTACATGTTGTTTAAAATATTAGAAGTCTTTCAAACAAGATATAAACAAGGGGAAATGACAATTACAAAGTTCAAGAGTCTTAATATTTTTCAAGATTTTTTTTTGTCATTGATAGCATATTTAATAAAATGCATATAGACTGTTTACAGCTAGTTTATAATGGACACTACCAAATCCACTATAGTCTGATGAATGATACTGTACATCAACAGGACATATTTTGTATTTCTTATTCCAAGTGAACTGCAGTATATATTAGAGTTTAGGCAGTAATAAGTTTAATAGGATTTGCATTCACTGTGTATTTTTAAATTTTTTAAGAATAACTTGCTGTTCTGAGCCTCTAGGAGCTATGAATCCAATACCACCTTTACATTGGCAAGATGTCCATAGCCTGTCACTTTTATGATTTGAGTTTTTTAATATTTATGCAATCATAGAAGTTGATAAGTTGAAAGCTGATGAAAAGTCACTTTCTTTTTAGCACAATAATGAAGTATTTCACAGGACAGATTGGCTACAGGACCGCTGACAAAACAAAGTCTAAATGATGAATTGCTCCCATCATTTGTTTTTTTTATGAGCGAGGTTATTATTTTCTTTATTTGACCAAATGACTCATAAAAGTCAAATCACTTACATTGCATATAACAATATACAGTATGTAAAGTGACAGAAAATAGATAGATAGATAGATAGATAGATAGATAGATAGATAGATAGATA
>JANRMT010062848.1:14523832-14537015 GCA_026402145.1 Polypterus bichir lapradei | reverse complement strand
TCTATCTATCTATCTATCTATCTATCTATCTATCTATCTATCTATCTCATATTTGTAACGTGGAAGGAATTACTATGGAGTTTCATTAAAATAAAACAAAATTTACATGAAACAAAAATACAATGCAACGTGTATAAGAAATAAAAAGAGTATACAGTATATACTGTATTTTTAAAATATTCATTATATATTTTGGTTGTAATAAATCCTTACTTTAGTTGTCAAATAAATGTAAAGAGTGTCAACTGCTGATAATGGTGTAAGTTATTTTATTTTTCTTGTACTTTCTTGTACATTAACTAATTTTTAGGTTGATAATCTCAAGCAGAATTATTCAATAAGAAATTAATGATATCTGGATCGTTATCCTTTGCTACTGGATAAGATTTTAATTGGGGTAACTTAGTTTTAGATTATTAAGGAATGTTAAAAAAAACAAAACAGGAATTGTTTTTGCTTTCAAGTTGTATTGGCCAAATGTATAAAGGTAATATTAAATTTTCATTCATGTATGTGTAAAACATGCAAGTTTGCTTTAGGAGCATACAAACAGGTTATGGTTTTAAACTGACAGCTTTCACTTAGACTAAAAAACTGACAACTGTCAATAAGAGCTGATAGTAAGCAGATGGTGGAACTGGCATTTGAATCTAAATTACCTGCACCACATCACATTTATTCATTCCAGGCAAAACTACTTCATTGCAATGTCAGGATTAATATGACAGCACCACCCAAGGTGCAAACCAAGCTAGAAATATCCTTAAATATGACAGCTCAGCCTATGGCTTATTCTATATTTCATCTCACAAGCAGGCTTTTGAAAAGTACCTTTTTGAGAAGGTAAAACAAAATAAAAACCCCCAGAATATATTAAAGGAATATTAATCCAGTTCAGTTTTGCGTTTACTTCTGCGGCATGGCTGGTCCCATGACACTAGGATGCTGGCTGTATGCCTGCTATGAGCATCAAAAGTCTCTTTCTTTATAAATTTGGCAAAATCACCCAGGATAAACATTCCTTTTTCCACATTTTGCAACTTCTTTACCAAGAGTAAAGCGTTGCAACTCAAGTGAAGAAGTTAGGAAATGTAATATCACACACCACACTGCTCCATTAAGCGCTGTTTCACTAACCCTGATGTTTACCTCATATTACTTTTGAGATCCTGAGCATGTTTTCACCTTCTTTGCACTCACACCTCAGCGGGGCAAAACATGGCTGGAGACGTATGGTTCCACAAAACCGTATATTTAAAAAGTTTGCTTAAAATGCTACAGGTTAGCTCTAATTTTTTGCCTTTTCGCTGACATTAGCTATTTCCAAACTGGCTTCTGAAATTCAGCTGGTAGCATTACATAAATTTATCAGTTTTAAGTGCCTTATCTTCACTACTGATTGGTACACAATATGTGGTAGTATGGCAAATTAAGGTAATGCATTAATAGACTCTAGAAGAGTGCAGTTTCTTCAATGATATGACAGATATTATATATTGTAAAGGAGCATGTGGATGAATGTGCATCCCAGCAGGGTTGGATAGTGGTATCTTTCCTGGCCATGAGGCCTTTATAGCGAAAGGGCAGATGGAAACTGCTTCCTGGGAACATGTGTTCACCCTTTACGCTGGGTGGCAGCATCCCTCTGGTATGGCTACCATTTGGACACCTGCAGGGCTGTATGAAAGTTGTAGTTCTGGTAGGCAGCACTGTTGGGGTCCTTGGGTGCCACTAGAGGGAACTGTTGGCTCCCCTGTCAGAGAGAGGAAGTTCTACATGATCTGGTAGTGCTTCTTGCTTTGAGTGTGGCTATGTTGGAAGTACTCCTGACTCCAGGTTAAAAGAAGTCCTTCATCGTGTCTTACCCAGGGGAGTGAGAGTAGGGTGCAGAATAGGGTGACAATTACAGAATTATATTGTGGAAGAAGTAGAAGCCTATTTGAAGACATTTCTTAAAAATATTTACTTGAACTTGAGTCTTGTTGTGGGTGAAGTTGTGTCAGGGGTTTTGGGCTATGTTCTGCCCTCTACTGGTCACAAAATGTATACAATCAGTTGAAAGTTTATGCAAATAGGCATTTTAAAAGTTCAGTGGGCCAAAGGGTCAGCAAAAGTTTAATACTTTCCTCCATCTAGTGTCTTCCAATAAACTTTGTAATTACTTGTCTAGCAATATGAATTAAGTCCCATCTTACATGGCATCTAAATTAAGGCTGATTCTTTTTAAGCAAACATTACCTTAAAAAAGATTCTGCTAAGGTGATCTCATTCTTAGATTGTTTCTCACTTAAGTTTGAGTTAATATTTTCTGTTAGGTGTGGTGGCGGCTGGGGAGCCTGCCCAGCCAGGACACCTGGAAGGACCGGGAGAGGGACAATACCTCCCCTGGACCATGAGAGGGCAACTGCCCTGGTCTGCATGTGGACCACAGCATCATAGCTTAAAAGCTCAACCATGTTGGGGCCCATGACCACCACCAGGGGGCGCCCTGAGGATTATGGAGCCTGGATTGCAGCACTTCCGCCACATCAGGAAATGCTGCCGGAAGATCCTCATGGAGCACCTGGAACACATCTGGGGCATCATAAAAGGGGCCACCTCACTCCATTAGATGAGCCGTTGTTGGGTGGAAGAGGATGGAGCTTGTGTGTGCAGGAGTGAAGGTGGCAGAATAATAAGAAGAGTGGAGCAAAAAGAAAGAAAGATGGGACTGAACCTAATTGGGGGTGATTTGTGCACTGTGCTGTGTGTAGGAGAAAAGAAAATAAATAGTGTGTGTTGTGGACATTGTGGGTCTACGTCTCTGTCTGTAGCTGGGCTGATCCTTCCACATAGGCTATCACAAACTCTTCTGTTTTCTTTTTTTTTCTCGATGTTTATGGAGTGGATACATCATCAACTATATAAACGAAATTTTCTTTTTTTGCCAATGAAATTATCCTTTTTATAATGCAGTTTTCTTTAAATAGTTGTCATTTGGAATTTACCCCACCCTTTATATACAGGATGTTTATGTATGCACAATTAACATGACGTTTCTCTGTTTATGTTTCACATTATGTCTTCTATTTATGTTGTTCTTTTTGCATACTATATTTGTTATTATTATATACTGCATTCTGGGATCATAAGTTTAATTGCCTATATTAAGAGTAAAACGAAATTGAATTTGTTGACAGCAGTAATGGAGATTTTATGTAGAACAACTTCTGCAGTTCCTGTAAAAGAACATTGGACATGTTAGTATGTCTGGAATTGTTCCAACCCCTTACTACAACAATAAGGAAAAGTGTCTTCACTTTTCCCATTAGCAAAAAACCTTGTTGAACTCCCCTATGAAAATGTCCATCCATCCATCCATTATCCAACCTACTATATCCCAGCCATCACAGGGCGCAAGGCAGGAAACAAACCCCGGGCAGGGCGCCAGCCCACCACAAAGGTAAATTATATTAAAAGTTTTTATAGTTTTTGAATACATTCATACAAAAATGAGTGAAAGTGTGATCTGTAGATTTAGAAAAGATGCTAAGGAATCATAGCATTAATAATGCATTTTAAACTGGTTTATAACCCTCGGAAAGACTAGAGATGAGAATGAATATATATTTACATATTTCTACAGTTTTTTCAGCGCCTTATTGTGTTGTTCAGTAATACGTATAAGCAAAGATTTAGTTTTGAATTGTAAAAAATTAACATGAAACTACACCTGTAAATGTTGCTTATAAGCTATTTGGAAATAAATTCACACTTTGCTCAGCATGAAGCTTCAGTTGTGATTGTAGTGTGTATACTCCTCAATCATTAGAATATATCATACAAATTAATATTACTTGGTCAAAAGCCTCCTAAAGTAATGATTTATTTTTTTCTATCCATTTGAAGGATAGAAAAATGAAAATAAAAAAATGAAAAAAAAATTCTATTGATTGATTTCAATTTATACAAAATAGAATAACAGATTTTGACCTGCATTCACTTGTACGATAGATAGATAGATAGATAGATAGATAGATAGATAGATAGATAGATAGATAGAGGTCAAATTCTGTTACAAAGATATGCAGATGACATGGTACTGTATATATCAGACCCAGAAAATTCTGTGCCTGCAGTCTTAACAGCACTCACAGAATTTCAAAAGATCTCTGGTCTCAGAATTAATCTGAATAAAAGTGTACTCTTTCCAGTGAACTCTCAAGCATATATTAGATTAGATACCCTACCTTTTATCATTGCAGAACAGTTTAAATACCTAGGGGTAAACATCACAAGTAAACATAAAGCTCTATATCAACAAAATTTCGCCGTTTGCATGGAAAAAATTAAACAAGACTTGCATAGATGGTCAACCCTTCATCTCACACTAGCTGGAAGAATTAACACTGTTAAGATGAATATTCTTCCTAAACTCCTTTTTTTATTTCAAAACATCCCAATATACATTAATAAATCATTTTTTAAGCAATTAGATTCGACAATAACCTCATTTATTTGGAATTCAAAACATCCACGCTTCAACCTTACAAAGACAAAAGGCAGAAGGTGGCATGGCTCTACCTAACTTCCAGTTTTATTACTGGGCAGCAAATATACAGGCGATAAGAACCAGGACACAAATAGAAGGACAAACACAGGCTTGGTCCGCAATAGAAGTAAAATCCTGCAGTACTTCTTTGTATTCCTTGCTCTGTGCTCCAATAAACACACATTATCGGCAATATACTAATAACCCAATTGTGCTCCACTCACTTAGAATCTGGAACCAATGTAGAAAGCATTTTAAGACGGAGAAGCTTCTATCTGTGGCACCCCTGCAAGAGAACCACCTCTTTCAACCTTCACAAACATATGCAGTTTTTAATATTCGGAAAAAATTTGGAATTAACTTGCTTAGAGATCTTTATATAGACAACGTCTTTGCATCCTATGAGCAATTACATTCCAAATTTAACATTCCAGCTAAACATTTCTTTCACTATCTTCAAATCAGAAACTTTGTTAAACAAAACCTTCCAGATTTTCCTCATCTTGCACCCTCATCCATGCTGGAAAAAATATTGCTCAATCTCAAGGACTTAGACTCCATCTCTACAATATATAAAATCATTTTACAACCCCTCCCTTTCAAAGATCCAAGAAGACACTGGGAAAAAGATCTTTCAATTAATATATCAGAAAAGGAGTGGAAAGCAGCAGTGCAGAGAATTCACTCGAGCTCCATATGCGCAAAGCATACAATTATACAACTCAAAATTATATATCGAGCACATCTGTCTCGACTAAAACTCTCCAAAATGTTTCCAGGGCATGATCCAACCTGCGAACGTTGCAACCAAGTCCCAGCCTCACTAGGTCACATGTTCTGGTCCTGCACCAAATTAACATTATTCTGGACAAACATTTTTAATTACCTTTCAGATAGCCTTGGACTCACAATCCCTCCAAACCCATTAACAGCTGTATTTGGTGTTCTTCCAGATGGGTTTAAAGCGGAGAAAGACAAACAAATTGTGATTGCATTCACTACACTTTTGGCACGTAGACTTATTCTCATAAACTGGAAGAACCCAAACTCTCCTCTTTTAAGTCAGTGGGAAACCGATGTGTTATATTATTTGAAGTTGGAAAAAATCAAATACTCAGTTAGAGGATCCGTACAGACTTTTTTCAAAACATGGCAGGATCTAATCAGTAATATTTTAAAATAAGTTCATAAGGCACAGAGAATTTATTAATTTAGGTATGTCTACAAGCCTTAAATTTAACGCCGTTTGGCTTGCTCTCTCTCTCAGGGGTGGGGATCGATCTGTTCTTAATTTTTCTCTTTGTAAAAACTTGATTGCTTTGTATGGATTGTAATAAAATTAATAAAAATAAAAAATAAAAAAAAATAAAAAAAATTCTGTTACAAACAAGTGCCACGGGCCTAAACAAATTTTGTTGTAATGAAAAATTTGTAGAATTGAGATTTTATATTTGACGCTATAGTGCTTGATTTAACTTGCGTCCAGTGTTTGCAATCATTTCAATACCTTCTTACATGTTAGTTTTCAACTCCTCCTGTCTACAAGTTATGCTGACAAGAATTTTTCTCAGCAGTCACTTTCAGGGTACGAATGAAGCCCAAATCCAATGGCTGAAGCACTGCAGTGCAATTGGGTGGGAGGAATTCAACTCGAATGTTATCTTAATTTGGAAGAATGCTGCGGGGCTGAACAGTTATCAATCAGAAGCAGAATCTTCCTTTTCTTCTTCTTCATATTGTGAGGTTTCTGAAATGTGATTGCCGCATCTGTGTAAGATTATTTGTCCATTGCCGAGGCAGGGCAACCGCAGGCTCAGAGCACCGTGGAAGAAAATCAGAAAACATTGCGGTCATGCTATAAGCCATGTTAGTAGCCAAGTAATACTGTTCCCTGCATTTATAATGTTCCTTGCCTCACCCATCGAGATCTTTTTGGAGTTGCATCGTCGGCGAGCCGCTGCAGTGCTGTGAGCCTGCTGTTGCCCCAGCATTGGATAAACAGTCTTCCACAGACACAGTGATCGTGCTTCGGGATGCTCTTCACCGTTTTTTCCTGTTGGGGGAGGTCCCAAAAGAGTTTAGAAACCTCACAAAAGTGACTTTGCTTTTTTTTGAATGAATGGCGCATTAATAGAAATGTTTCTTGAACGAGCATCTGCCATTTTTATGACAATGAGTTAAATTCCAATGGATATTTTTCAAATGTTGTTGAGCAATAAGCAAAAGGTATCACTGAAAACCACAGAAAACAAACACAGCAAAAAACAGTTTGAGGAAAGTTCGAAGAAAGAGAAAAATTTACGTTTGTGTTTGGGGATCATTGTGCACAACTGAGATGCGACCACAGAACTAACTGCTCTCTGGATGATTCATTAAGGCTCCTCAAGGTCTTTTGGGCACTTCATTGTAATGAAAGTATCTGCTGAATGTATTTCACAGTACCAAGATTTCTATAGACTCTGTCATATGGGGAAATACTTTGCTGTAATGAAAATTGCTTTGTAACGATATTTGTTGTAATGGAATTTCACCTGTAAGATAGATAGATAGATAGATAGATAGTGTGAAGCCCAAGGGCGTGTACAGCCGCCCTAACCCAACAAAGACAGGCGGGACTTTTGGTTGACTGTTTTTTCTTCTAAAATTGATTGTTAGTTCCTTAGGTTTTTGTAGCGTTCAGGTGTAGAAAAGACTCATCACACAAGTTAAGAAAATCATCTACTATTGGACCATGACTAATTTTATTCTCATTATAGGCTTACAATCACTGACTTATCAGCAAATTTTAAGACAAACCTATTTCAAAATTGCTCCACAAGGATGTACATGTATGTAGCAGAGCATAATTATGATACTATAGCAATAACGGAAACCTGGCTAAATAACAAAGATGGGGATGAGTGTAACATAGAGGGATACACATTTTTTAGGAAGGATGGACAGAACAGAAAAGGAGGTGGGGTTGCTGTTTATGCCAAACAGGGTTTAAATGTAAGACCTCTTCAGTTGGATGATGAGCCCCATCTTAGTGAGGACATGTGGCTTCGCCTGGAAAATATTAGGGAAAGAGGTCTTATTTTAGGGGCGTTTTATGGACCACCCAATTCAGACAGTAATTTCAACACACATCTTTTTAGTAATATCAAAAAGGCAAGTTTACAGGGGGATACTATAGTCATGGGGGACTTTAATTATCCAAATATTACCTGGGATAACCTTGCAGATGGAGGAGCACAAGAGAAGGAGTTTTTAGAAGTAATCAGTGACTGTTTTTTAACACAGCATGTTAGAGCACCAACACGGGGTGAAGCCTGTCTGAATTTAGTATTCTGTAATAATCAGGATAGAATTGAAGGTGTAGAGGTGATTGAACCACTAGGGGCAAGTGACCATAATGTAATACAATTCTCAGTATTTTGTAATAGTACAAATGCAAAGACTAAAATTGTTAAGTTGAACTTTGGAAGGGCTAATTTTGAGCAGATGCGACAAAGTCTAAGTAGGATACGTTGCGGTAAGCTTTTAAGTATGGAGACAGTCGAGGTACAGTGGAACAGGTTTAAAAATGTTTTACATGTAATGCAGGACAGATACATACCTAAATTTGGAATTAATAGGAAACTAAAAAAAACTCCACGGTGGATTAATAAAGATTTAAAAAAGAAGTTGCAAAGGAAAAAAACTGCTGTATAAGGCATATAAGACTAATGACTGCAAAGTGAATCATAGAGCGTATGAGAACATGAGGGCAACCATTAAGAAGGATATCAGGGAGGCTAAAAGACAGTTGAAGAGGAATAAAGCAGATAAGGCGAAAGAAGACCCCAAGATATTCTTTCAGTATTTTAGTAGTAAAAGAACAGTTAAGGAGGAGGTCAAGTGCATCAGGAATAGTAAAGGGGAATTAAAAGATACAGACAGTGAAATAGTAGATGCCCTAAACTTACATTTTTCTGAGGTGTTTACAAGTGAGCAAGTGGATAACCTCCCAGCGGTAAACGCGACTACTAAGGAGGTACTGAGGGATTTGGAAGAGGGAGGTACTGAGGGAGAAGTGCTGCTCAGATTAAATAAGATGAAATCAAACAAATCACCAGGACCAGATAATATTTATCCTTGTGTTCTTAAGGAGCCTAGTGAGTACAAATATAAACCCTTGACACATATTTTTAGGAAGTCACTGTGCACTGGAGAGATTCCAAAGGACTGGAAAATGGCAAATATCATCCCATTATATAAAAAGGGTGACAGGGCACTTCCAAGCAACTATAGGTCAGTAAGCTTAATATGTATCACAGGAAAATTATTGGAGGGAATTATTAAGGATAAGATTGAGCAACACATGGCAAGGACAGGAGTTATTCTGAACAGTCAGCATGTGTTCGGAAGAGGAAGGTTGTGTTTTACTAACATGCTGGAATTCTATGAGGAGGCAACAAAAGGATACGATCAAAGTGGAGCTTATGATATTATTTATCTGGACTTTCAGAAAGCATTTGATAAGGTGCCACATGAGAGGTTGGGCATCAAGTTAAAAGAAGTGGGGTGATGTTTTTAGATGGGTGCTGAATTGGCTCAGACACAGGAAGCAGAGGGTGATGGTGTGAGGAACCTCATCAGAACTGGTCAATGTTAAGAGTGGTGTTCCACAGGGTCAGTGCCAAGGCCACTGCTATTTTTAATATACTGTATATAAATGATTTAGATAGGAGTATAAGTAACAAGCTGGTTAAGTTTGCAGATGATACCAAGATAGGTGGATTAGCAGATAATTTGGAATCAGTTATATCATTACAGAAGGACTTGGATAGCATACAGGCTTGGGCAGATTTGTGGCAGATGAAATTTAATGTCAGTAAATTTAAAGTATTACACATTGGAAGTAAAAATATTAGGTTTGAATACACAATGGGCGGTCGGAAAATCGAGAGTACATCTTATAAGGAGGATTTAGGAGACATAGAGGACTCTAAGCTATCAACTTCCCGACAGTGTTCAGAAGCCATTAAGAAGGCTAACAGAATGTTAGGATATATAGCATGATGTGTGGAGTACAAGTCCAAGGAGGTTATGCTCAACCTTTATAATGCACTGGTGAGGCCTCATCTTGAGTACTGTGTGCAGTTTTGGTCTCCAGGCTACAAAAAGGACATAGCAGCGCTAGAAAAGGTCCAGAGATGAGCGACTAGGCTGATTCCAGGGCTACAGAGGTTGAATTATGTGGAAAGATTAAAAGAGCTGAGCCTTTACAGTTTGAGCAAAAGAAGATTAAGAGGTGACATAATTGAAGTGTTTAAAATTATAAAGGGAATTAGTACAGTGGATCGAGACTTGTATTGTAAAATGAGTTCATCAAGAACACAGGGACACAGTTGTAAACTTGTTAAGGGTATATTTTGCACAAACATTAGGAAGTTTTTCTTTACAAAAAGAATGATAAATACTTGGAATAAGCAACAAAGTAGTATGGTAGACAGTAAGACGTTAGGGACTTTCAAAACTCAACTTAATGTTTTCTTGGAGGAAATTAGTGGATAGGACTAGCGAGCTTGGTTTGGCTGAATGGCCTGTTCTCGTCTAGAGTGTTCTAATTCTAATTCTAATTCTAATGAGAGGTGAAAGTACAGACCCCTGAGGGGAACCGGTGGATGAAGACAGCATGTCAGACAGACAACATTTGACTTTTTATCTTTGAGTTGTTTCTATTAAACGTAAATTAGCCACCTTAACAAAATGAATTCCAAATTACATTTTTTTCAAGTCTTCCAGTGGTGCTGATGAGGAATCTACAACCATAAGTCGTCAGTCTTGATGCCCTACAAATGTTCATACAGCAGATGTAGCAAAAAGACAATGGCACCCTCTCTCCCTCTATTAGACTTGTAGGCAAAGTGAAATGGATACTATTAACCCTGAATTAGCTTCCTGCTTATATGTTTTTTCCAATGATTTCATAGCTAGTAATTTCAGAGCCACTGGCCTGAAATCACTTAAGGTTTTAAGGTTTGTTTTTTACTGCTTGAATAAGAGTCACCTCTGTTTCCACAGCTTTGAAACCTTCTTCTGTTTTAATTACAACCTAGAAATAAAGTAAAAAAATAAAGTAAAATAATGGATCTGAGCCGCTCTGCAGAAAATTTCAAGAGCCTTCCAGTAAGACGGTCTGGTCTAGGACTTTTGTGTTTTTAATTTTCTAAAAACATCTCTACATCCTTTTGAACAAAAACTATCTCTACCATATCTGAAACCATCTACACCAAGCTTTGCCCTTGCTCAGTGAAATCAAACATTGCAAATAATAAATGAAGAAGTATTGTATTCATTAAACCCATTAGTTAAATGAGAGTTGCAGTTAAATTCAGAAACATTTTGTCTGATGATGGCTAAAGAGGTTTTTAATGCCTGACCACACTGAGCAAAATTTTGTGTAGACAATTCATGTTTACCTTTATCTTTATAATCAAGTTTAGCCTTTTTAACTCCAATACATTTTAAATTTCTCTGTGTAGCATGTCTCATCATTATTGCCTTCTCTAAAAGTATTTAACTTTTTATTTAATTTAATAATGACATTAAAGATTTGCATACCCAGAGTTTCATGTTAGAGTAGACCTTTACACCTTTAGTTGGGATAAGCATGTAATAAAGCAACTGATAACGTTAGAAAGATCACGTAAACCAGCACTTGTATTCTTAAACAGAACCAAATCTGTACCCTGAAACCATCCTTGTAGAGTCTAAATAGAATCTTCACTCCAGAGCTAAATTGTCTTTTTGTGTGCTTTTTCTCTTTTCAAGGCTGTTTTGTAAATGGAGAGCAGATAAACAGAATGGTGATCAAAGGGGTCTAGCAGTGGTTTGGCTATCTGACTCTTAATTGTCTTGTAACAAAGATCAAGAGTTTTATTGTCCCATTTTGGGCAGTTACATATCTATATAAGTTTGTTACAGAGGTCTCCAGATTACATCGATTAAAGTCTCCAACACCATTCAAAGAGAGTGATGCAAGCTTTGTATCATATTAAAAATCTCCTCTGTTGCAATAGATGGGATGACCATAGGATGAATATATACAAATGTTAACAAATATTTGTGGGGATTCACAAGGCAAATACAATGGGCTGAACGAAACAGAGTGCAACTCAATGTCTGCAGAGTACACAATTTTCCTTTTATTGAGTTACACCAGCATTCATTTACATACAGGCCCACTCCACCTCCATGTCAAACACTTATCCCTGTAATGATACCAATTTTGGTGTGCCAGCCTGGTAGTCTATAATCCAGGATTCCATATATGGATTGACTGTAGCTTCTCCCCTAACTACACAGGGAGTGAATGCAGTATGGCTTTAAATCTTTTGTGTCTTAAGGGATTTAAGGAAGTGCTTGAATGATTTGACATAAGAAACATGAATACCATTTCTCAACTACTTACGCTAATCAACAATCACTGATTGTACTAGCTTTGCTCATATAAAGTCAGGATAAACATGTAGAACTTTTACATACTGTAATATGAAACATAGCCGCATATTTGTAATTTTCTGAGATACTAAATAATAAAGTCATCACTACTTTTTTTGAAAGCCTAATGTATTTAAATACAAATCACAAATATTTTAAAATAAATCTGATCATGGTTAACACACAGATTGAAGAGTTAGGAAAAGCCAAGCAGCCAATAGAAGTCACATTTTAACTTCATTTTCCACTCGTTTCATACTGTGGCCCTGAAGTGTAATGCACAAAAAGAAATGAAATCATGCAAAAACAAATCAGAAAACAGAAAAACAAGTTGGAAGCACAAACAAAAATCAGAAAACGCAAAAACATGTCAGAACACACAAAAACAATGGATACACAAAAGCAAATCAGAAAATGCAATAACAAATTGAGAAAATGAAAAAAACAATCTGGAACCACAAAAATAAACTGAATAAGTAAAAACAAATGAGAAAATGCAAAAACACACTGCAAACACAAAAACAAATGAGAAAACACAAAAACAAATTAAATACGCAAAAAACTACAGTGGAACCTCGAGATACAAGTTTAATTCGTTCCAGCACTGAGCTTGTATAGCGAATTTCTCGTATCTAGAACAAACTTCCCCATTGAAAATGATGGAAATCCAGTTAATCAGTTCCGCACCCCCAAAAATATCAACATAAAAATCAATTTTCCTAACAAATAACACTGATCTATACTAATAAACGGCAAAGCCCTCACTCACTCACTCACTCACTCACTCACTCACTCACTCACTGACTGACTGACTGACTCATCACTAATTCTCCAACTTCCCGTGTAGGTAACACACAAAAACAGATCACCAATTCAAGCTTTATGAATAATCGATTCGCCATCAATAATTGTTTTGGTAAAGCCATACTCAGTGTAATCCTCCTTCCATTTTATAATTTTTCCGCCACTAGCCATGATTAAATTAAAAGTAAGAGCGAAGCGAGGGTGACTTATTTAGGCAGGCATGTATATGACAGCAACACTCATGACAATCATGTTACGTTATTATTAAAATGTTTCCTTTTCTTTTTCATTACTTCTTTAACCCATTACTTCTCCGCTGCGAGGCGCTGGTATTTTGTATATGAATGACCTCCAAAGAGCGCGGAGACTTTTGATCATGTG
>JANRMT010062848.1:14490480-14523432 GCA_026402145.1 Polypterus bichir lapradei | reverse complement strand
ATATATATATGTATATGTAGATATGTATATAGATATGTATTTTGCTATATATATATATATATATATACACAACAATTACATTAACAATCAAGTTACGTTATTTTTAAAATTTTTCCTTTTCTTTTTCATAACTTCTTTAACACAGTACTTCTCCACTGCGAAGCGCGGGTATTTTGCTATATATATATATATATATATAGATATATATATATATATAGATATAGATATGGGAACAACACTCATATCAATGACAAAACAATTACATTAACAATCATGTTACGTTATTTTTTAAATTTTTCCTTTTCTTTTTCATACCTTCTTTAACACACTACTTCTCCGCTGCGAAGCGCGGGTATTCTGCTAGTAAATAATATATACAAGTGGAACCTCGGTTTGCGAGTAACTTGGTTTACAAGTGTTTTGCAAGACAAGCTAAATTTTTTAATTAATATTGACCTGATAAAACGAGCGATGTCTTGCAATACGAGTAGTATGGATACACTTTGTCTGCTGAGCGTCATGTGATCATAACTGAGCTGATGGTTCTTCTCTCTCGTGCGCGTCTCTATCTCCTTATCTCTCTCGCTCACGCACACGTCTCTCTCTCTCTCTCCTTATCTCTCTCGCTTGCCTCTCTCTCTCTCCTTATCTCTCTCGCTCGCGCGCCTCTCTCTCTCTCCTCTTGAGGGCAATCGTCTCCTATTCTCCGTCTGCATGCCGTGATATTTTTGGATCCGCTTATACGGCGAACTGCTGCAGCGAAACAATGAAATCACAAGCGCACAAACGCGTAGATCCTCACGCTACGGGAGAACAAGGAACACTGAGTGAGCTGACGGGCTGGCAGCGTCAGCTTGGGTGAATCCCCGAGTCGAGACGGATCAGGAAACGCGTCACGCATACCCACAGCCTGGCTCGTGGCTCGTTATGCGAGCCAATGCTCGTATTTAGAACCAAATTTTTCGCTCATACTTTCCTCGTATCTTGAATTTCTTGTATACAGAGCTGTTCGTATCTCGAGGTTCCACTGTACATGCAAAAACAAATGAAAAAGAACAAAACAAATTGGAAAATGTGAAAACAAACTGAATATGCAAGCCAAATGAGAAAATGCACAAACAAATTAGAAACACAAAAACAAATGACAAAATGCAAAAACAAACTGGAAACAGAAAAACAAATCAGAAAACGCAAAAACACATTGAATTTGCAAAAACAATTCAGAAACAACAAATGCAAATGGAGTGGCACGCAAACAAAACAACAAACTGGGAAGCATAAAAACTAATAGAGGAGTGCATAAATCAAATCAACAGTGAAAGCTAAACGTACATCACAACTCAATCCCAGCTTCTCAGGATGCTGAAGTTAAGAGAGATCTATTATCTTTGTAATCTGCTCCTCAGTATATGGAGCTTCGAACAAGCCAGGATGGTCCTGTGTCGGAGAGATGAGGTAGTCACCAGACATCCGTTGCAATGTTTAACCTCTGTTTGAAATTTCTGGCTGCATACCGCCCGTACCTCTTCACTCAGTCACTCGACTTCTCATCAGGATGGTGGTGTACAGTATTGAGCAACGCGTCTTCATTGTAGAAGCCTATTGGGTCACCAATTCGTTTAAGTGATTTCAGAATCAACTGGATGATTGTTAATGGAAGGTTACTTCCAGCAAGATGGAGCAATGTGTCACACATTGGCAAGGAGCATGGCAGAAACTGAGTCCTTTTTCAACAACAGGGTAATTTCAAAGGGGCTTCAGCCACCACAGTTGCTGTGTCTGACACCACCAGACTTCTTCCTTTGGGGCATGCTCAAAGGAAAAGTCTATTGGAACAAGCCTTGCACTGTGGAAGATTTGACGGAAACATCCAATGTGAAATTGCTGCTATTTCCCCAAAGACGCTTCCTGATATGTTCAGGAATATGGAGCACTGCGTCGAAATGTGTCTGGCAGAAAACATAAACCACTTCCAACATTGCATGTAATTTAATTGATTACACATATGTCAAGGTATATAGCATATTTTTTTTGGCTCAGATTGTTTCATCCTAACAGTAGTTACAACAGAATATTCAGGACCTCTTTTGAGTGAATCTCCCTGTATTTTGGCAGAAAAGAGTGATTGCATACCTTTGAACACTCTCTGTCAGAGCAGTGTATAAACTATTGCAGACATATTTCAGTATTATAAGTTGGTAATGAAGCTATGATTTAATGCCAGCAGCACAACGTGATGAAAAATGTTTCAGATTGTTATTGAACTAGTATACATGCTACTGACATGTATTACTTAACATATGCAATATAGTGTTTGCATGACAAGCTGTACTCCAACGTTTGTTATCAGATGAAGTACAGGCAGAGCCTGATACAATGTGAAATTCATCACTTAGCTTGGAAATACAAGTTGGGGAAGGCGTAGCTGGATGCCTCTCTCCTTGTGAAATATGTTCTTATAACAAGCCTGATATGCCACTAAATCTTGGCAGAATGGGTAATGCCCAATTTGTCCTACACCAGTCCTTTAAGACCAATTCTACCGTTCACTGAGGCTGTCAGTTTAGCTAAGATTAAATTATCCAAACATAACTGATACTCTTGGTTGCTCTTCTCACCATGACCTAGTCATTTTAGCCCCCTAATTATTCCCTGTCTGTAATTGGTTAACTACCTCTCACTCCTTCACCACCTAAGAGCTAATACAGTATGTGGTGAGTGCACTGGCACAAATTAGCTGCTGTTGTATCATCCAATTTGAATGCTCCACATTAATCCACATTACTCCCCACTCACTATGTAGTAGTAAGAAATGCACTATATACTGTAAATGTAAAGATTTGTTATTATTATATATCTAAATTCTGAGCCCACTTATTCATTACATGGGTTCTCCAGCAGCATTGGGCAGTAGGTGGTAATGAAGCCTGGGTAAGACACCACAAAAACACAATATACACACATGCAGACTCCTAGCTCTCATTCACAGTGGCCTAATTTAGATTTCCCTGCTAATCTAAAATACACATCTTTGAACTGTGGGAATAAACTGGTGAACCTGGAGAAAAGCCAATATTGATACAACAGCAACATGTAATCTTCATATGGACAGTCACCATGATAGGAATTATATCCATGTTCTTGGAGATGTGTGAGAAACAAAGTTTTCACCGTGCATCTTATCAACATAAATTTCTAAATCCTTTTGATTGTTTACTCATAACAGGTCACTGTCTTCCACTTTGCATTTATAATTAATTTCACCTTTGCCTAAATGAAGGATGTCATGCCTGTTTGGCTTAGTTTTGACTGTCTGGGTCTTAACTGAATATATTTTGCTGCCTGTTAATACCGACCTGAATGCACAGAGACTGCAGTGAGACGGATCATAAAAAATAACTAGTCATGGTTGTAGTCTGAACTATTGGGGGTTCCATAGTAATAAGGAATTATGGGTATTGGGGAGCTGGTAGGAAGTAGATTATAAAGCTAATATGGTGTAACGTTTACTCATAAACAACCTTAGTAAAAAAAGCGCCTGGTAAAGTATATCACTTTGAACCTGTCTCTGTCTTCTTCCTTTTAATGAGTACAATGGGACTCTGTTGACTGTGTTTACATTGGATGGCTGGGGCCCTTGCCCGGCCGGGATGCCTCTTCCTTGAAAGGTTCAGGGGAACAAGTGTGGACAGAGCATTACCTCTCCAGGAATGCTAGATGGCAGTGGTGCCTCAGACTCCCACAGGGTTTCATGGGAGGTAGAGTTGTATACAGCCTTGTTGGAATCTGGGGGCGCCACCACAGGGCACTGCAGCTATTCCTGAGCCCTTGTGGGTGGTTCTTCCACCACACCCGGAAGTGCTGCCGAAAGTGGGCCAATGAGCACTTGAAGAACATCTGGGTGCCTTATATAAGGGTCCAGCGGACATTACTCGATGAGCCAGAGTTGGGAGGAGGGAGATGAAGCTTACCGAGGAGGAGTGGAGGAGAATAAGAAAGAGAAGAAAAAGGATTGAATATTGTGTATTGTGTGTTCTGCTTGAGACTGTATTGTGCCTGAGAGAAACGAGGAGGGAGTTTCCCACAAGGTGAAGAAAAATAAAAAACTTGTGCTTTTATGAGTTTGCCTCCTGCATCTGTCTGTGTTAGGTTGGGTGGCTGGCATGCCCCCGTAGAGTTGTCACAACATGAACTAACTTTTGATTGACTTTACAATGTATTCCAGCTTCATCAGAACTCATCACTACACTTTCTGATACATCTTATTTGCTTTTTACAATTCGTCTCTCCACTGAATGATGCTACTCTTCTGCAGAACGCAGGTGTACAGAGTATGAGCTGACTTAATGACACTCAAGTAGGAAAAGGAACAGACCAAAAGGGCAAAAGCATGACGTTGGAAAAGGTACATATGCACACCTAAAAAGGGATATGATCCAGTGTTTGTAGAGAATTCCATTCCGCAGTCACTGAAGTTTAAGAATTCCTTGGTTGATGTTACACAGAATGATGGTCATAGCAAATTAATGGAGCAAGCATGAAAACAAAACCGCATTAATTCACTGATTGGTGGACTGACTTCTTTTTTCCATTTCAAACATTGATAGAATACTCATTGGTGTCATTGTGATATAATTTTATTGATTTAAATGGATGTTATACTTTGCGTTTATCCCCTGGAAAAAATAAAACAAGTGTGTACCTCCATCATTTGGTATATTCATTAACCAACATTTAAAACACAACCATACTATATTATTAATACACAACTAATTATTATTTACTTTATTTAGAGATTCTAAATACTGTACATGTTTTGTACCTGAATAAAACTGATATTCTGTCAATATCATATACAGTTTATATTATATATATTTAGTAATAGCAAAGTCAGTGATAGGTTTTGAGGCATACAGAGGCAAACCCCATATAACTGATGTCTCAGAAAAATAAAAATAAAAGGCAGTTAAAGTGTTATGTTGTGTCTTTTCAGACAGGATTCTGGCTATGACTACTGAATATGGCGGTTCTTCCGGTCAGGGCCGTTTATAGCAGGATGAGGTGGGTTCAGGTGGATGGACACCTGAAGTGACATCAGTGGTGGAAAACTTGTCAATCTTCCAGTCTACAGAGGGAGAAAAAAAGAAGGCATTATCAGAGAGTGCTGACTCCTGGAAAGATAGGCAATTACCATCACCAGAGTTCTTAAACTATTTTCTATGCATACATGGGTGACAATTCATATAGTGTTCATAAGAAATACTTCAGTTTTTTGTTTTTGTCCTGTGTCTCCTAACTCACCAATACAAGAAAACTCCCACTCGTGATATGCCATTTGACATGTTTTGATGTCCAATTGTGTAAAATTACGAACCTGAAGTTGTGGCTGCCACATCAAACAATCTCTGGTGTTCACCCTTTAATGGAATATGAGGGGTCAAAATCAATCCTGTTCAGAAAATTTTGAACAAATGGGGATCGGCAACATAGCCATGTGGAGTTTCATTTTATGCTATTTTGAAACTGCTGATCATTACTATGATAATATTTTTGATATTTGGTTCTTTACCAGTGGTACTAGCCGTCTGACAGCCACTCCCGGAATGTTAAAAACAACACATTTCAAATATAATTGTGTGGTGAATTGTTTTAGACTATTTCAAGGTCAGTGATTACAATTATGATTTTATTTTTGAGCAAAGGATCCAGCCCTCTATGGACCTCTATCAAAGGGTGAAAAATTTCTGTTATAATCAAAAATATTTAGACATTCATCGTTAAAATTGCAGGACACATTTTAATATGTCAAACATTGAATGTGTTTATTCTGTGTATTATGTACTTGTACCACTTGATGTAAATCATTACATTTGTTATGAACACCCTGAATTATGGTAGCTTACGCTATTTCAGACTTTTTTATGCATTAATTTTTTTTTTGTGAAGTAATACCTGAAGGACAGAAATGGTGAAACATTTGAGAGTTGTCCAGGTAACAAAGTTGCAGACATTCCTTAGAAGACACTTAACTCTCTTTTCATCTAATATGATGATGTTCTAAAAAAAAATTCCGAACACATTCATTTTCCATTCTGAGTGGAAAAGTGTCCAAATTTAGCTACAGACAGAGACGTCACAAACCACACCTCAACTCATCTGTTAAAAATATGTTCTTACTTTCAGAAACCCTTTGTTCTTTGCTTACACCTCTTCATACCTGAAATGTTTTAACTAAAAATAACATTACGGTGAGAATATCATCTGACCATCTCTTTTGCTTCTTATTTTATCTACCCTTTTGTCTTTCACCCTAGCTCTCAATTTGGAATGAGGAAGTGGATGTGACTAATACTGATGTTATTTAAATAACTTAAATCAAAGATTTAAAGACAAGCTGTCCTTGTGCTGCATTGTTCTCCCAGATTTCTTTGAGTCTCCTTTTCATTGTGCACCTTCATCCTTTTTGTGATTCTACCAATAGAGGTTGAAAATGCTATATGAGGTCATCTCTCCTATACACCAACAATATTCACTGTTTAGGTGGGAAAATTTGTTTTTCTCTGTTTGAGGACCGAACATTTTAATGAGAGTTTGAGATCTCACTGGCACAAAACACTGTGCCTATTGTAATTATGATAGCCTTTGCTTGTCTGTGCCCCAGGACAATGCCAGTAAAATGCTCGAGCCACTAGGCGCTGTTCGGTTTTTCTGGATAAAGCAGTTTGCTTCCAAAAGAAAGGAAGGTAGTAAGTTCAAGCGGGTGGATAAACTTTAATATAGCATCAGTGTTTTGTCACTGTAGCTTTATGCTTCTAATTCAGTTGTTCTCAAGGCAGTCTGAACAACTTTTTTACTTTTATTTCATATTCATTGCACTTTCAAAATGCACATTTAGATTGCTATGTTTCAAACTTAAGGTCATTAAATTGACCTATGAGACAGCCATTTACAATATAAAGGAATATTAAACTGGACATAACCTCAGTGTCCACTGATGAAAATGAAAGCTTCAGATTTGCAATTATATACTCACAATTGTTAACTTTTTGCATTCTCAATGTGTTTTTTAAATTTGCCATTAAAGTTGTATGGAAGAATTAAAATTGTGACTTGTCCCTTTTATCAGAATGCCATACAGTTTGTCTTGTCTTGCCATGGGAAGGTAAGTGTGGGGGGCCTTACTAAAGAGTGTAAAAAATCTGAACACAGCTTTTATTATTCACCCTAAAACATTAACCAATCAAAAGAAGGAGGATAAAAACAGAAAAAACATTCAAGCTCACGGGTTATTGGTACTGCAGGCTTTGCAGATTCACTAGGGTGCTATTTGGGGTTTCTAGCAATGAGCTTGACATTATTTTTACATTCAAATATTACATTTAAAAATACATATATAATAAATTGTGCATGTCGCCCTTTTTGCATGGAAGATGGAATTTATTTGAATGGGTTGGCTATGCCAAAATATAAAACCACAGAGGAAAAAATGTATATGTGTTTTATAGAGTGAAAAATATACATTTATAAGAAAAAAATAAAAACATATTTATATTTGTATTTATAATGATAGGCTAACGGGAAGATCAAAGGTCCTTAGAACCCATTGCATCAGGTATAGGAATATTTTATAAAATGAACACCTTGGTTAAGACTTTGGTTAACCTCTGTCCTTAGAATGATTAATAGCTCTCACATCATGAAATAAACCCCAGGGCACGCAAAGAAGTGCAGCAAGTACTGGGCTTGTGAGGAAAACTGCTTCAAGGGTCCAGAAGATTACACTGAAATCTGACAGCTCTCCCAGGAAACAAGGGAAAGGCAATATTATGCCCTAACTACTAGGCTGGCTTATTTGTCAGGTTACGTTTTCAGTCCAACCTTCCCAAAATAATTACAACAAAAGAGATGCCATCAACAACACCATCCTAACTACAAAACAATTTCTAACCCAAAGTCATGTTTACATTAGATAGATAGATAGATAGATAGATAGATAGATAGATAGATAGATAGATAGATAGATACTTTATTAATCCCAAGGGGAAATTTACATAATCCAGCAGCAGTATACTGATACAAAAAACAATATTAAATTTAAGAGTAATAAAAATGCATGTAAAAGCAAACAATAACTTTGAATAATGTTAGCATTTACTCCCCCGGGTGGAATTGAAGAGTCGCATAGTGTGGGAGAGGAACGATCTTCTCAGTCTGTCAGTGGAGCAGGACAGTGACAGCAGTCTGTCAGCTGAAGCTGCTCCTCTGCCTGGAGATGACACTGTTCAGTGGATGCAGTGAATTCTCCATGATTGGCAGGAGTTTGCTTAGTGCCCGTCGCTCTGCTACAGATGTTTAACTGTCCAGCTTTATTCCTACAATAGAACCTACCTTCCTAACACGTTTGTCCAGGCTTGAGACGTCCTTCTTCTTTATGCTGCCTCCCCAGCACACCATCGCGTAGAAGAGGGCACTCGCCACAACCATCTGGTAGAACATCTGCAGCATCTTATTGCAGATGTTGAAGGACGCCAACCTTCTAAGGAAGTATAGTCGGCTCTGACCTTTCTTACACAGAGCATCAGTATTGGCAGTCCAGTCCAATTTGTCATCCAGCTTCACTCCCAGGTATTTATAGGTCTGTACCCTCTGCACACAGTCTACTCTGATGATCACGGGGTCCATGAGGGGCCTGGGCCTCCTAAAATCCACCACCAGTTCCTTGGTCTTGCTGGTGTTCAGGTGTAAGTGGTTTGAGTCGCACCATTTAACAAAGTCTTTGATTAGCTTCCTGTACTCCTCCTCCTGGCCACTCCTGATGCAGCCCACAATAGCAGTGTCATCAGCGAACTTCTGCACGTGGCAGTCATATTGGAAGTCTGATGTATATAGGCTGAACAGGACCGGAGAAAGTACAGTCCCCTGCGGCGCTCCTGTGTTGCTGACCACAATGTCAGACCTTTAGTTCTCAAGACGCACATACTGATGTCTGTCTGTAAGACAGTCCACAAATCAAAATCATAAAATACTACAAAAACAAACTCAAAATCACACCACCTGATAACACAATAATCAAGGCCACTTTATTCAAACAAAGTTGATATGACAAGCAACATCACCCAACGCCCATACAGACCCATTCCAATTCTGTGGTTTTTGATACAACCATTCTGTAAATTACTGTCTTGCTGTGCTGGGCCATCTGGGAAATGAAGAAGTCATGAACCCATCCAGATTATATAATTCTTTGTCTGGTGTTCAGTCTGCTGAGGCAGACACATGTCACTCCTTTTTACAGATCACTATGTTGGCTTCCTGTAACGGCCAGAATTAAGTTCAAATCCTTGCTGCTTGCTTGTAAAGCGGTGAATGGGTTGGCACCAGAGGTGGGTAGTAATGAGTTACATTTACTCTGTTACATTTACTTGAGTAACTTTTTAAAAAAAATGTACTTCTAAGAATAGTTTTACTGCACCATACTTTTTACTTTTACTTGAGTACATTTGTGAAGAAGAAACGCTACTCTTACTCCGCTACTTTGGGCAACACTCGACTCGTTACTTTTTTTCCATTTACACATTAGATATATATTTTGCCAGAGAGAAGCCGCCAGTGGATCTACTGCATGACTGTTTCACAAATCAGACGTAGCAATAATAATCACAAGACTCCGTTTCACCAATCGACATAACAACAATAATCACAAGACTCTGTTTCACCAATTAGATGTAGCAACAATAATCACATGGCTCCGTTTCACAAATCAGACATAGCCTTGCAGTAACATGACCACACACAAACTGTGGCAGCATAGCGGCACAAACTCCTCACAGACAGCAGACAGGGAAAGAAAGAATACAAGTGGAACATCGGTTTGCGAGCATAATTCGTTCCGGAAACGTGCTCGCAATCCAAAGCACTCATATATCAAATTGAATTTCCCCAAAAGAAATAATGAAAACTCAGATGATTCATTCCACAACCCAAAACTATTCATATAAAAATGATTAATACAAAATATAAAGTAAAAATACATAAAACAAATTAACTTGCACTTTACCTTTGAAAAGAATCATGGCTGGTGTGAATGAGTTTCTAAACTCTTGTGGGGTTTCACCCAATGGGATAACACGTGGAAGAGCGTCCCGAAGCAACCGCAGGCACCCAGCGCTGTAGCAGTTCGCCGTAAAAACGAATCTGAAATGATCACGGTCATGCTATGAGCACCTGCCGTTGATGGGTGATACAAGGAACATTATAAATGCACAGGGCACAGTATTACTTGGCCACTAACCTGGCCATGATGCTGCCTGACTGCTGTGTCTGTGTATAGGAGAGTGGCAGATCTCAATAAATAACCGTGCTGTTCCTGTTTCAAGCTGAATAAAGATGGTGTCGCTAAAGTATTGAGACTCAGCTTTGTGTTTTGGGGTGCAAGATGGGGACTCACACGTCACAGCACACACATGTGGTCACAATACTGTAGTAAACAGTATATACGCTCGTACGGATGTTGACTATATGAGTGAGGCACGCTGACTGACGATTGCCCACAATCCCGCAGCGAGAGAGAGAAGAACCATCAGCTCAGTTGTGATCATGTGATGCTCGGCAGACAAAGCGTATATGGACTACTTGTATTGCAAGACCTTGCTCGTTTATCAAATCGAAATTTTTTAAAAATTTTAGCTCGTCTTGCAAAACACCTGCAAACCATGTTACTCGCAATCCATGGTTCCACTGTACATGAAAAATGAGATCCAACTCCTGTTGAAGCTTAACCATCACTTCATTGAGTGAAGAACAAGCACGTTTTAACCAAACATGCACAGACACAGACAGTCAAGGTAAAGTGAGACTTCTTGTACGTGCACAAGCTGCCTTGTTCTAATGTTATTTTCTATCAGCTGTGCTATTTGGAGGGCAAGTGAATATGCAGTATTATACTGTCAGTGTACAGTATATCTTGTCACTGTAAGTAGTTTGCACTGTTCAAACATACATGTTACCTACTGTAGATATTGGCTTCAAAAGCTTTGTTGTGAAAAACTGAGATTTGGAACTTTGTGTTATTTGTGCATCTTTATTTTGTAAAGATGTTATTTATTTTACTCATGTTTTTATTTTATTATTTGGAAATAGCAGAATTTGCACATTATTTTATATTTTTGTCTGGCTTATTACAACATTTCTAAAAAATAAATAATTTATTATGATCAAACAGTTACTCAGTACTTGAGTAGTCATTTCACCAAATACTTTTTTACTCTTACTTGAGTAATTTTTTAGATGACTACTTTTTACTTCTACTTGAGTAATATTATTTTGAAGTAATGCTACTCTTACTTGAATACAATTTTTGGCTACTCTGCCCACCTTTGGTTGCCACCTATCTATAAGGACACAATTGTTAGGTCCTGTGCTCCTTCTAGAGCATGCATGTCTGCTGACAATTGGAGACTAATGATACCACCTCTGTGTGCTATTAAGTCTCATTCTAGACTCTTTTCTTGTGTAACTTCTAGCTGGTGAAAAGAGCTGCCAGTTGCTGCTGCTGCTCCATTAGAACGTCTGGCTCCCTCAATGTGTTTAAGAAATGTTTGAAGACTCTCCTGTATGGAGAAATTTTGTCTAACTGATGTTAGTTGTTTTGTTTTTGTAACCTATGAGCTGTGACTTGCTTGTGTTTTCTTCTGAGCTGCTCAGTTGTGATGATCAAATTTTGTACTCCTGTCCTACAACAATTGCTGCCAGGCAATCGCCCAGACTGAAGTTTACTTGATTATATTAACCTCTTTTTTTAAGTTGTTTTTGATAAAAGTATCTTCTATGCTAGTGTTTCTTAAACTATTGGTCACGACTCAAAAGAACTTGGGTCATGTGCATGCATGGGTTAATTTGATTCAAACCTAGTTTTGTAAAATTTGACTTGCTTGTATAGAATGTTATTTGATTGTAATGCATTCAATAAAATGTTATTACAAAAAAAAAACTTTGGTCATGCTGAATCATGAATCACGATAGTACCAAATATTTGCTGCTATTGGTTATTATTCAAATAAATATAACTTTTAAATACAAGCTTAATGTCTCTGTCCTATTGTTGTTGTTAGTGAGCCAATTGCCACTGTACAGTTGTCATTTCTTGTCTAGTTGCAAACACTTGGAAAAATATTATATTGGTGTAAACAATGCTGAAGTAAAGAAAGTTAAATAAAAGACATTTTCAGTCAGTGAAGCATCCTACTGAAAGAGGTCCCTAGGGTTGAACACATGGGGTACAACAAGGAAAGTGTGACAGGTAAGAGGTTACAGGTAACAGTTATATACCTGGTTTTGACAATACTTCCTATTCCCCCCTTAAGAAAAGAGGTTAGTTGGTACTTTTTGTGTTAGAGGCATGTCACAGATGATATGATAACAGGATAAAACACATATTATTAAGAAAGTGGACACATTCTCCCTGGAGTATGAAGGCACTTAAAATTTTCTTGTCTTCAGAAATCCTAAATGCAAGTGGAAGTACTTCATACATGTCACAATGTACCTACAAAGAAATAAGGATAATGTAATTATAATATACTTTGTTTTTAGTAACACTCTCCTCTACTTGTACATCCTTTTTCTCTTTTTTGATTGTTTGATTTTTTTGCCACTTCCCGTATATACTCGCGTTTAAGTTCTTCCACAGATAAGTCGGGGCTTGATTTTACCGTATAATTTCCAGTAATTTATAATGTCAGTCATATAAGTCAAATGCGGAAAACTCACGCTATTGATCCAAGAGATTATGATATTTTAACATCCACCTGAGAGAGTAACCACGGAACACACTGACTTTTTCTATGTATTATGCCTACATGACCACACAGTAATACCCAAACTATTCCAAAGCAACGATTGCACTGTTGTGTGTTTTTTGTATCTCCCATCCTCATACACTTTATTGTAAGAGCATCCTTTATCTACAATGGAGAGTTTGATCATAAGAAAATATGAAGCTGGTTTTAAATTAAAAGTTGTTGAAGCGGCGAAAGAAATTGGTAACTGCGCTGCTGCAACAAAATTTGACATGTCTGAGAAACTGGTGCAAGATTGAAGGAAGCAAGAAGATGTGAAAAAAGAAATGTGTCGCATTTTTGAATGGGCATATAGGTCAAGGTCTGATTTTGTGACTGATTTTTCGGGTTTCAAGACCTGACTATAAGTGAGTATATACAGTATTTTCATTATGGTTGCACAATGTTGCAAAATGTTGGCCTAAGCAAAATTTTTGGTGTCAGGGACTAAAATTACTGACAACTACCAGTATGTTTAAGCAGATGCAACAATGAGGCAATAACAAGGCTATATGGGGTAGTAGGCTAGGGGGCCTGCATGAAAGACTGTTATGGAAATCCATGGCTACTGCCACCTACAGGCATGAGATCAGTACTGTGATAACCAACAAAGTAACATTAAGCTTATAGACACAATCAACAGTCACTACTACTTTGCCCTTAAAATAGCCAACAAAAATGCAGGTCATACATACTGTATAGAATACAAGGTTTTCAACTACAATGCACTTAACTCATCAAGATATAAAATTACCTCTAGGTAAATTTAATCACAGGCCTTATTAGCATTACATTTCTGTAATAGTGTTGTACCTTGTTTTCCATAATGGATGCAATGAGAAGTCAAGCAAAATAACACCCTTTTACTGGTTAACTGAACCTGAAGAAGGGGCCTGAGCCGCCTCAAAAGCTTGGATATTGTAATTTGTTCAGTTAGCCAATAAAAGGTGTCATTTTGCTTGACTTCTCATAACAATACACTGGAAGGTTAATTCCTTATTGTTAATTAGTAATTCAGTATTCTACTCGTCTAACAATGTTGCAACTTTATATAGTTCTTGTTGTACCCTCATTGCCCCACTGATGCATTTGAAGCCACAAATGACTGCTATTGTTGGTAAAGTTATGTATGCCACCTCAATGTTAAAAAAAAAACAAAAAAAACCTCAAGGCAGATTTTAAGAACTGAAAGTCTGGTTGGATCACTTTTCACATACTGTAATTCGAAGCTTTCTAACTCAGCCCTATCAGTATTGCTAGCTGCACTGCTCAGTGTCATGCAGCATTGGCTCATTTCATCATTTATCATTTCTTATAATTTCAGCATATCAAGGAGAAAACCACACTTTTCAGCAAGCCCATGTATTTGTTGTAATCATGTGTGAAGTGAAGTAAACTCTTGGTCCAATAAATCTTCCAACTCAGTGCCAAAACAATCACACAAAGATTACAGCTGTTATACACATATGTATGTATATACAGTATATCATATTTTTAAACAAATGTTTGTAATTCAAATTGTTAATTATTGAGAAAACATTAATGGTTGGTTTTGCCATTAGAAGTACCCAAAAGGAGTACTTCTTGAATTTCCAGGTCCTCTCTCACCTTCAGAAGGTACAAGGTAAGGTTACACTATTGGCATGGTACCCTGAATTTTTCAACTCCAGAAGAAACTAGTGTGAAAAATCAACCATGGACAGATAGTTAAAGGATATGCATGTCACCTTAAGGAGGTTTAGATGCCAACAACATCACAGTTGGGACAAGCGTGAACTTGCTGTCTAAAACAGTGAAAAACAGACTGCAAACTTGGCACTATTACCTTTAGTTAGCATGGTGGCTTTCAGATATAAAGGCATTTTAGTTTTAGATTCAAAAGCAAACAGTAATTTTTTTATTAGCTGCAATAACCCCAAAAACACCATGTCTTGTTCCCATCCAATTATAATATAAAACTCGATATAAAACAGTAATACTGCAATACATTACAATATGTTAATAATGTAGATCTGATATCCAAGAATTATTTAGTAGATGAAAATAGATGTTCTATAAACTATAATTCCTCCAGGCAACTACCAGCATAGAAAATGGCCAACTTCCACGGGAAAGAGTTTTTCCTCCCACTAACCAACACAGACGCCCTACACTCTGCCTTTCCAATTATTGCTTTGAATACCAGCTTGTCATTTAATAACCCAGACATAGTCAAAACATACAGTCAAAAGCATAATTTTAACATTCCAGCTTTATAAATGTACATAAAATGTTTAATGGCACACTATAAGTAGACTGTATTATTTTAAAATGTGGTGAATTTTAAATGACTTTACATTTACAGTAAAATAAAACATAAATAAAAACTTCCATTATTAAAGAAATAATTTACGTTCTTAAGAATATGTGGAAATAAATAAACATATTCATTATAGCTATTAATTAGACATCTTTTAGTACTTACAGTAAATTCACTTTTTTGTATTTTCTATAGATAGATAGAAAGATACAATTTTATTTGTACCCAGTAGGAAACAGATCTTTTTACAGAACATTAAATAAATTAATAAATACACACACAAGAATGACTAAATTATTTAAATACACTTAACACCCCAAAATGACAAAGGAGGGTGGCACAGTGGTAGTGCTGCTGCCTTGCCATAAGGAGACCAGGGTTCATGTCGCGGGTCCTACCACAATGTGGAGTTTGCATGATCTCCCCATGTCTGTGTGGGTTTCTTGAGGGTGCTCCAGTTACATTCTTTCAGGGGTAGTGATCTGAGTTTGGACAGCCAGACATGTAACTCAGTAAGGGAAGGCTTTCAATAAAGCCCTTGGCTTCTTTTAGAATATTTGTGCAGCCCTTTTAACACTAGAATACCTGAAGCCTACGAAAAATCTTGTAATCCCAGCCACCTTAAATTTCTCTGCACCTCTCCATTAGCGTCTTTTGTTTTGCAAATGTGTTGAACAGCGCAAGCAGCATGTAGCTTGCTATCCTATCTCCCCAACCGCTGCAGAAAGGGCAAAAAGTTCTCCCAGCTCAAGTCTTGTTTATTGTGGTGTGAGGTGCCTGGAGTTGTATAGGGTAAATGATATATCATTATTTGGAAGACATGCATTTCATTTGTGTTCTGTGTCTACAACGATCTATGTAAATGTAGGATGATAGGAAATGTGAGAAATGCAAGAAATATTGAACACATACCTAAAACAAACTTTTTTTCTCATTGTAGTACTAACGACAAAATTTTGACATGAAGTGTATAATGCGTGAAGACTGAAGTCCAAATATCAAATAAACATTTTCACAAAAGGTACACGTATAACAAAACAAGTGTGCTTTTATTTAGGATTAGAACTGAAGAAAAAGAAATTAGGTCAGGGTACGATGATATCACAACCACTTGTGTGGTACAGATGTAAGAACTGCTGACTCGTAAACAAGAGGTTGCGGTTTTGAGTCTGGTCGCTTCCCAGAATTAATGTTTTGAGTAGTAAGCTGCTTTTTATTGTTACTGATATACAATAAAAACATATATTTGATTTGAGTCTGTAACAGCTGGTGTAAATTTATGGGACTGTAAAGAAAGGTTACCTTTTCTTTGTTTTATTTTCTCAGTCACGTTCACACTCCCCTCAAACTGACATTGCTGTTTTTAAATAAAGACATGTTATAACAGAGGTGAACTCAGACAAGGATGAGGGTTCTACATCAGAGAAAGAGAACAGAGGCCCTCCCCGCAAGAAACGTCCACTCACACATAAGAACAATGCAGCTGCACCAGGTGTAAAGGCAAAAGATGGCACTGTTTGGATGCAGCAAGAGGTCGGTATCGTCCTGTCAGTGGATATTATTGGTCAATCTGCCACATATGTCCATCAACAAAACAGCAGGGTATGCTGAGTTTGCCTAGGTATCGTGCAAAGTTCTGTTTTTAATTCTGTTTTGTGATGGTATTTATATGAAAAACATTTATATTTTACTTATATAAAAGCCACATCGAATGTATTTTACCTATTTACCTTGATTTATTTACTTATATCCCTACAGCATAAAGTCACAAGCAGACTGCAGAGCTTCCTGTGTTTGATCGACATTGGCATGCTGACAAACTACATGTACAATGCTGCTTCAGTACGTGAATGACTTTAGCTGCAAGTGGAAGCTCCTGTCACACTTTATGCAACTGTTGTTACGGTTTCATAAGCTTTATGACCTTAGTCTTGGAAAGTTTTTCTCCCATGGGACAACTGTGATTTTTTCCTGAATATGGTGTGGCATTTCACATGTAGTTTCTCAGCACGTCCATGTCGATCAATAGCCAGGACACGTGCTTGGAGAGACACTGGAACTACAGTGCAGAGACCATTAGCAACACAGCTTTCATTCCAGCAAGTGAGTTCATTCTTGACATGATGGAATGATGTCACCTTAGCTGGTAATTGAGTAGGCCACTCTTGATTGATAAAAGTAAAAAGTTGAGTGAACACAAGATCTTGCTCTGAGGCCTGCTGCATCTCCTGGAGTGACACCATGGCCTGCAGAGGTGTATGAAGCTTAACAAGTGCAGGCTCAGCAGAATCAAGGCAGGGTGTTATGGCTGGAGGAGCTGAAAACCGAGATGGTATGTCAACCACCACATTGTGGTGCCCAAGAGTATACTGGAGTTTAAAATTGCACTACTTAGACCAGCGGTGCAGTCTTAGTGGCCTGTGGCCAGAACCAGATGTAGCAAGCAGTGCAGTGAGAGCTTGGTGGTCATTTCTGAGTATAAATTCACGGCCATACAGATACATATGTCTCTGTTCGCTAGCCCAGATACATGCCAGTGCGTCTTACTCAGTGACTGAATATTTCTTTTCACCTGGGCTAAAATTCTAGTAGCAACTTCAGCAGGGTTTTCAATCCCGTCCTGAATTTGAAACGGTACAGCTCCAAGAGCAGCTCCTGATGCATCACAAGTGACTAGGGTTGGACTATTGAGGTTAAAGTGTTCCCGCACAGGCAGTGAAATAAGCTGAGCCTTTAGTAATTGAAATGCCTTTGTCCAGGCTGGAGTCCATGCCCAGGAAGCATCTATTTTTAAAAGTTGACGTAAGGGTGAAGTGGAAGAGGATTTTTGTAGCAAGAAATGTCAATAGTATGCAGTCATGCCAAAAAATGAAGCAACCTGTGCTACTGATGTGGGCTCTGGAATTCTCTGAATTGCCTCCATGTTAGACTGGAGTGGGCATAAACGATCGGAAACCCATAAACTCAATTGTAGGTGCAGAAAACACACATTTATCGCCATTAAGAGTGAGATTATGGCTAGCCAGTGCTGAAAACACTCTGTTGAGACGCTCATCATGGGTAGAAGTTGTGGGACCATGCACAACTATATCATCAACCCCTTGAATCCCTGCCAAGAGGGTTGATATTATCTTCTGAAAGCAGCTCTTAAACACGCACTGTCCCTCCATTCCCAGACAGTGTGGGAGCAAAGCTCTTTTGCACGCACCACTTACATTTTCCAAATCAAGAACCAGGAGGTAAGTTTCAAAAGACTCCAGCCAGCAGGTCCAAGGCACTGGAGACTGAAGGCACAGCAAGAAAGGGTCAAGGTGGTGCAAGTGAAAATTCAGCCATCTTTGTCACCAAAATGTTGCATACAATACGGGAGCATACAGGTGCTCTTTGTCTCAGAGAGGTGTTTATTTCAGAAAAACCTCAATCCCACCAAAACTCTCCCTCCAACCTCAAACGCTTTATGGCAAACAAAAAAACACTGTCGTAACAAAAGTAAATATTGCAAAAATAACAGACAGCAGTGCAAAAAAACCTTGGATGTTTTATGTTCACTATAAACTAGGAAATCCATTACCAGGCTCCCAGGATTCCCGGACATTTTTCATTCCCGCATTCCCGGGAATGAAACTGCTGTAATTCCCGGAAAACCGGGAACGGCCAAGCTCGCATATATAGCATGTAAAAGTGTAAAAATCGATCAAGAAATAACAGAGTTACTGTTGAAAACTGAAGACTTCATTGACGTCTGTTAGACAACAGCTTTGAACAGCAACTTGAAATTGCAATGTGTCAGTCTGTTGCATCCGCATTATCTGTGCCAAGAAATTTTCCATCACAGAATGATGACATGAAACTGGATGCATCAGTAAAAGCTGAAATGGCGGTGTTTCAGAGCAACGGCAAGCGTGGGCGTTGTATAGAACAAGTGTATCTATATCTGATGACTGTGCTGCCTACTTCAGTGGAGGCAGAGCGTGCTTTCTCAGCGGCTGGCGTACTCTGGACGAAGTACGCTCTCGCCTGGATGACCGCACGCTGGACACGTTGTTCTTTCTACGCTCTTATTACCGCAACTAACTAGATTGGGGTGCCCACAGTTTTTCGGCTTGCGAGCTACTTTTAAAATGACCAGGTCGAAATGATCTACCTACATTAAAAATTATATATACTGTATATATATATACACACACATATATATATATATATATATATATATATATATATATACTGAGTACACTTTATACATAAAATATATGTTGTCGTACCTTGCATAACTGAATAACCTTTATGGCACAATAACAATTCAATACATTTATGGTCACTGCAGTATTTGGATTTAATATTCTTCATGTGGGAAAAGGCTGACTCGCATAAATAAGTAGAGCCGAATAATGCAGTCAAGGAGCTTTTGTATTCAGCCGAGTGAAAAATGACGGCTGTCCGATTAACTGTGATTTTAGTTCCCTCTTCTTTCTCTTTCTCAGATCGCTTTTCAGAAGGAAGTCAGTTTCGTAGTTTTTATGAACATTTCGAAAGTGCCTTTCCACATTTTCCTTCTTTGGAATAGCAATGATCAGACAGATCAGAAAAACGCACTTCGATTGTGACATTGTGAAGAAAAAAATCCTCTTCCAATTCCACATCCAGTCCATAAACAACAATTATTTTTTTTAAATCCCTTCTTTAGTCGATATAAATTGGAAGGCTAACTAGATCACTTAGATAGCCGGAGTTTTGCAGTAACTCACGCGTTTGATAGTGTGTGCGGGATGACCAGTGTGTTAGAAGAAAAGAGATCTCAGACTGGCCGCCCTGTATGTCAATCATGTGGGAAATGCCATAGGAAGGATACTGTATATAATAGAGTAACATTTAAAAAAAAAATTTTTTGAATGCAACGTGATCTACCTGTACTACCTTTGTAATCTACCGGTCGATCGAGATTGACGCATTGGGCACCGCTAAACTAGATACATGTACTTATACGACAGCATGAACTGCTTGTAGATAAGGTTAGTCTTTTACTGGTGTCAACATATTGCAGTAGTTTTATTAAAAATAAGTGTCGGTCATTCTAATACCGTTCACATGTGAGATACCCGTGCACTGGGTCATCCCCGGGAGCCCAGGATTCCCGGGAATGACATGCGGAATTCCTGGGAATGGATAAACCCGTCCGAGAATGGATTCCCTACTATAAACATTTATAAATGGCTCACCAGTCCAAAACAAAGAACGAAAGCACCACACAGACTATGGGAGGAAAAAAAAGGAAATGAAAATTAAAATTGTAATATAAAAATGCAATCTCTCTTTTGCCATTTAATTTTCAAAGTCTACGTGCCAGGATGCTGCAAAAATTAAAAATAAAATGAAATAAAGCCATTTGCAGTTTCATTTTCCACTCACGTTAAGAGTCGTTTGTGAAAATTTTAAAAATAAAATGAAATCATTCTTCTTTCATTTCATTTTCCATACCCATCTTGGTATGTGTCATAATTAAGAAGAAAATGTAATCCCCACTTTAGATTTGCTTTTTCTTCATGACATGTATAATAACTGCTAAAATTAAAATAAAAATTCAGTATTTTCTTTTCCATTAGGTTTGCAGTACATGTGTGACAAAATCTAAGCAAAAACTCAAAATGGATTAATCAATTGCAAAGTCCCTGTTTAGATATTCATTTTCAGCCTGAACAGCAAAGATGATGCAAAAATGAAAGCCAAACATAAATAAGCACTGGCGCCGCCTGCTGCTTATTGCATTTTCATTTTCCATTTTGCATTTTCATTTTTCAAGTACTCAACATGCAAATATTTTTATTAGTGCGGGCCAATTGGCATAGCTAAGACTTCAGTATGTGACTGACGCATTTTTGGAAGGTACCAGCAGCTTCTAATAAGATGGAAAGTTAATGGAGTTGGCAGACTGTTTAGACTATTG
Source organism: Polypterus bichir lapradei (assembly GCA_026402145.1). NCBI lineage: Eukaryota > Metazoa > Chordata > Cladistia > Polypteriformes > Polypteridae > Polypterus > Polypterus bichir. Next base: position 14,502,356 of record JANRMT010062848.1, on the reverse strand, counting down.
AGATGCAAAGTGATTTTTGATAGCCTTTCACCAACATGGAAGTAAATTATGTTGTATCAGTGAACACCAGGTCAAACTATAGAAGTGATAAAGATATACATGCTCCATGGAATAAAGGGCAAAGAAACAGTGTGCCTCATTGGAGTTTCTGAAAGAAAGATCAGGCAAAGAATGCAAGTTGGTCTCAGGTAAAAAAGAGTATTTTTTTTTACAATGAGTATATTATCCATTATAACATATGCATTTGACTAAGAGTTGGTACATAAAACAAATTTTACAATGCTCCAGACAAATCTATTGTATTTTTTTACAGTATAAATTTAGTATTGCAATCTACTGCCAAGTTTACTGTATTGATTTGTAAATTTCTGAATATGCCAGTTTAGCCACATTACATTAAAGTCTCATCTGATATTATGTCAAATAAAAAGAGTTCCATATTGACAAGATTATATTTTAGCTGCTCTAGGTACTGCAATACCTTATAAAAGTACTCTACAAGATTGTGCATTAAACATAATGTATTCTACACTTCATTACTTTATCACTTTACACATCAAACAACACAATAATGGTTTATCTATGAGATTACAGAATATTCAGAGACAATGTGGGTCACCAACTTACCTAAGTGTATGGATTTTTACCTGTATGAGTACTGCCAGTCTGTAAAAGATTGTTTTCCTCCTAAATTCATATTGCACTAGAGTTTTTGTTTTCCTCTTTCATACTGTCACTAGTCTTAGTCATGGCTGATATGTTTAGTTTTGATTTGTCTGTATACTTTTTTAAAATCTTATAAAAATAAACGTATAGCTTGATATAATTGTTGATACATTTTCATATTCTCTTTTGGTTTAGTTTTTCAGTTCAATACAAAATAGACAGTAATACATTTTAATACATGATATTATTCACAATTAAAAAAAAACAATAGAAATGCAGCAAAGCTAGTTCTTTTCTGGAAATGTGTTCCATCATTCATTTTTAGCTACACATTTTAACATTGGCTTTTTCTACCACCAGCATTTGCACTCAAATTTATTATCTTGTCTATTAATTTCATATCTACAACTCACTTAATATAAAAAAAGGCTTGCACTGAGCTGGGATCTCATTTTTTAAACTTTATGTTGATACATATGTACGGCATTAAACAGAAAAATGTGTAAAAAAATCAGATTTATGAAGCATTCACAAATTTCTATACAATTTACCTTTAAAAATCACAATCATCTTTTAAATGTCCAACCAGAAACAACAAAAAGAACATGCTAATAGATTTTATAATGCTCCAGACAGATCTGTTGTGTTTTTTATAGGCTTAGTATTGAATTCTACATCCAAGTTTATTGATTTTTAATTTTCTGAATATGCCAGTTTATCCTCATTACATTAAAGTCTTATTTAATATTATGTCAAATAAAATGAGTTCCCTATTGACAAGATTATATTTTAGCTGCTCTAAGTATTGAAATACTTTATAAAAGTACTCCACAAGATTGTGCATTAAAAATAATGCATTCTACACTTCCAACTAAACTTTATTAATTTTGTTATTGTATTTAACTGTGTATTTTTTTGTTTTTGTCAACTAATTTTGTTAAACACATCAATATTGTTGTGATGCAGCATTTAGCTCCTGTATTGTTAATCTCTGCATAGCAAGTTTGAGTATTCATTTGGATGATAGAGTCAACATCAACTGGTCAAAAGGTTTAGATATATCTATGATGTGTATTATACATCCCCACCACAGAAGAAGAGATTTTAACATCAGATTAACTGGTTTCTATAAATACTTCTCTCATTGAACTTTCACCTTGGTTTTCTGCCAACCCTTGTGCTTCTTGTATACCATCCAGTCATCTCTGATAAGAGTAAGCTCAGGGAAATGCAGGTGGATGAGTCTGTGGTGTCCTGGATAATGGACTATCTGTGTGGCAGACCGCAGTTTGTGATACTTTGTTTCTGGAGCACCATAAAGAACAATCCTGTCTGCTTTTCTCCTCAATCTGTACACCTTCAACTATAAATATAACACCAGGTCATGTCACTTGCAGAAATTCTCAGATGATTCTGCACTTATGGGGTGTAGTGATAAAGGGGATGAAACAGGGAATAGGAGTCAGGTGGAAAAGTTTGTTTCTTGGTACAACGTGAACTGTGCGCATCTTAACATCAGCAAAACCAAGGAACAGGTGTTTGACATTTGCTGCACCAAAGAAAGTCTGTGTGTGGTCACTAATCAGAGAGTAAATGTAGAGGTGGTGTACTGTGACAAGTACTTGGGGTTCTCATCAATGACAGGTTGGACTAGTCTCAGTACATAGAGGGACTATGTAAGAAAGGGAAGAGCTGGCTCTTTTTTCTTAGGAGATTGCGCACCTTTTGTGTGGGATGTGTCCTCCTTCACATCTTTTATAACTCTGTGATGGCCAGTGCAGTTTTCTGTGCTGTGGTGTGCTGGGCTGGTACTATCACTTCAAGAGAAGCCTGCTGAATCAATAATCTAATTAAATGGACAAGATCAGTTGTAAGACACACTCTGGATGCCCTGGAAGTCGTAGCAAAGGACAGATTTAAAACAACCTGAGTGCCATTATGAACAATGCTGCACGTCCCCTCTCTGACACACTGACACTGAGTACTTTCAGCCAATGAATTACTAGGCAGAAGTGTGTTAAGAAACGCTATGGCAACTCCTTTATCCCAACAGCAATACATCTGCATAATACGTTACTGTGACTGCCAAGTTATATGTTTTTCCTTCTTTTTAATTTTCTTCCACTTTAGTCATTCTATGTGTAAATATATGTATCTATCTTTATATAAATTTATTTATTTAAAGAGCTTCTGTAAAAAGCCAAATATCTCCCACTGGGGACAAATAAATTTCTAATATTGCAATATATGTGAGTAAATAACCTGAGTAAATATCTATATATTTTTTTTTTTTTAACAGAGCTCCTACTTGTTAGTTTTTGTTTGAATGGTTTTTTTTCATATGGAATGTTTATCTTATGAGTTTCTTTATTATGAGCCCAGCTGATCCATGAGAGACCTTAAAATATATTTTGTTATTGTTCTCCTTGGGTAAGCTTTGGTGCCACCATTTTGACTTTTGATTGCTTAGAATTCCTGGTTTTGATTCCTCTGCTTTGTTCTCTCTATGCCATTTCTTGCTTAGTATTTTGCCTTCAGATTTGATTTAATTTACTCTCTAAACACTATGATTACAACATTTAAAGTGATTAGTTTCCTTTTTTACAGCTGGGAGATGGGCACTTCTTATTGAATGTTATCGCTGTCATAGTTCAATAGAAAAGTCAGGTAAATATTCCTCATACACAAATGTTTGCCTCAGGACTGAAAATAAATTGTTTTTTTTTATTACTTTAGTTATAGCAATTTTTCTCAGGAAGCCTCATATTACCACATACAAAGTGGTGTTTTAATTGAGGCTGTCAAATGTCACAACCTATAAAGCTTCATGAAATTAATGACAAAATTAAAAATACAAACTCTAGGTAAATATATTTCAAGCTGAACGTACCACAGTGTTGTGTGCAAGCTTGAATAAGGTGACCAAAGATGAAGTCACCTCACCCTTTTGGTTAACAAGTAATGACTTGCTATGTTGTGAAGTCATCACAGATCTCTATTATTATATACTGTAAATGTTAGTAATTGTAGAGTGTAAGGTATCTCAAAAAGGTTTACTGTTTACAAATTACTCTCATTGCCAGATTTGGACTAACACATCCTTATGGTCTAGGATGATTTGGAGAGACTGTTAATAGGTCTCTCAGAACATAAACACACTCCTGCTGAAATGCAGGCATGATGGGGAATGATGCCATGATTATGGTTACATTTTCGGAAGTCTAGATTATAATTACAGTCACTACTGTGTCATCCACCAAGTTTGTGTTCTCCTTTGGTCTTCATTGCATTTCGTCAAAATGTTGTAATGGATGACTACTCCCAGCTTTGAGACACAGTTTAACAAGTTATTGGGAAAAACACCAATAGCTGAACATACTTTATCACTTAACGCATCACACTGCACCATAGTGGTTTATCTGATTACAGAATATTCAGAGAAGATATGGGTCACCAACTTACCTAAGTTTATGGATTTTTACCAATATGAGCACACCCAGTCTGTAAAAGATTATTTTCCTCCTAAATTCATGTTGCACTGGAGTTTTTGTTTTCCACTTTCATACTGTCTCTAGTCTTAGTTATGGCTGATATGTTTTGTTCTGATTTGTCTAATAATGTAACAATAATTATATCAAGCAATAAATTTATTTTTATAAAGTTTAAAAAAGTATACATTTTCATATTCTCTTTTGGTTTAGTTTTTCAATTCAAAACAAAATAGACAGTAATACATTTTAAAACAAGATATTATTCACAATCAAAAAACCCAATAGAAATGCAGTAAAGCTAATTCTTTTCTAGAAATGTGTTCCATCATTCATTTTTAGCTACACATTTTAACATTGGCTTTTTCTATCACCACTGTTTGAACTCAAATTATTTATCTGTCCATTAATTTCATATCTACAACTCACTTAATCTAAAAAAAGGTTTGCATAGAGCTGGGATCTCATTTTTTAAACTTTGCATGGACACGTGTACGGCAAAAAACATAAAAATGTGTATGGAAAAAAAATCAGATTTATAAAGCGTGCACAAATTTCTATACAACTTACGTTTAAAAAATCACAATCATCTTTTAAATGTCCAACCAGAAACAAGAAGCAGAACATGCTAATAGAGGTCTGATTGGTCCAATGTTCCCCTGGTTGAAGTCACCACCATTGCAGAGTCAGAATGATTCATCAAATAAACTATTATTAACAGAATGAATTATTTTTATTGCTGAGTTTAAAACATTAACCAGGATGATGTAACATATCTCCCTAATCGGTAACGTGGACAAATTCAGTCAGTATTTCAATAACTGTATAACACATTTTAGTTTAAGTTATAATATGTTACCATTGTTCGTTCCCTTTACTCTCTAGCCACCTACGTTCTTTTTTCACTTTGTCTGACTGTATCAGATCCAGCAATAAACTATCATCTGAAAGAAAAATTTAAGCTGGCTCTTCACAATACACAAAATGCCTCAGTTCATGACTTGCAGTGAGATGTAAAAGTTCATCAAAGTAATTCAAAACTGACTGAACATTCCAAATTTATGGAGAAACGTGATTTCTAAGTCCTTTCCTTCTTAATTTTATCCTCACTCCAGATTTTTGTCCTTTCCATCTTCAGACGAACTTCTCCTGTGATAAGGTGCAACAGGCAGGGTTGATCACAATGCTACCAGCATTATATAGGAATATATAATATATCCGTGCGTCAAAGGTAACCCCAAACTTTTATGCAGATACAGTACATGTCTCAGAAATTTAAAGTTCATAGACTGCTGATTGTCAACCGTTTTGATTTTTTTCTGACTTTAAATACCAGTACTTATCACCCATTCAGTTTTCTAACTCTTTGCAAAATGGAATTAACCACACAACAGGAAAAATCAAATCTAAACACTAGCGTGGCGAATTGCTTGCATACTGAAGTGACTTTAACTGAAAGTCCCATTTTATTTATGGTGTCAAGCAGAGCCATGTTGCAGTGCAGCAGTCTATTAGCCAGCAAAAGTGCTGTGAAGAATCTGTCTGTTGTTACAGTTCTGCCTTTGTCCAGAAACGGCTCCATAAGCTTTTTTACCACAGACTTGGAAAGTCTTTGCCCTGGGTTGTAATGCAAAACTCAGCTCTCAAAAAAAGTGTTGCCAGATGTCCAAAATCACAGCAAATATGTCATTGTTCACACGTTCTGTACAGGTGTCTTTTTTGTCAAAGTGCACATGCTGCATGCTAGTCTGATAGAGGTCACGGGACATCGTATCTCCGATTGCCGGTACAACAAATAGTTCTGAGCAGGCATCAACTACAGCAACAACTGTGGTCATCACTGCTGTTGTGAAAAGAATGGCGAAAAACGCCATCAACTCAGAGAAGGAGAGGCAAGTACATTGTACCACATGAACATCACTGAGAGAATAAACTGAATAATAAAAAAAAAGTGCTAACTTTTACAAGTAGCCAAAATTTACAGACTGTATGTTTTTATTATATTATAGTAATAATAATAGCAGCTAACTACTCAAAACGCAAACTCGCAATCTTTTTTTTTTTTTTTTTGGAATAAAGTTTTCACACATTATATACTTCATGTCATTATTAGTACAACATAGAAAAAGTTTCTGTTCTAGCTATGTGTTCAGCATTTCTTGCCTCGCATTTCCTGTCATCCTACATTTACACAGATGGTTGTACACACAGAACACACATGAAATGTATGTATTTTAAAAAATGCTATATTATTTACCCTATACAATTCCAGGCACCTCACACCTAGATAAATACACTTGAGCTCTGAGAATTTTGCAACTAACTTCATCTGCGTCGTTGGGTGGGGGTTAAATAGCTGGCTGCTAAATGTGCTGATCGACACATTTACAAAACAAAGAAGCTGATGAGGAGGTAAGAAGGAATTTAAGGTGGCCCGGGATTACGACTTTTTTCGTAGGCTTCAGGGATTCTAGTGTTAATAAGTATAGATGGGTATAAATAAAAAATAATACCATGTGATCAACCAATGTTTCTTAAGGATAAAATGTGGAGAAAGGCATTATCAGTTTCAGCAGTCAGACCTGAGTGATACCAAATCTACCTGCAGAGAGAAATAATGGTGTGCTCTCTTCAGACTGCTGTTCCCTTTTTACTATATGATGTAGTGAGAAGTCAAGAAAAATTACACCTTTTATTGGTTAACTAAAAAGATTACAATATGCAAGCTTTCGAGGCAACTTAGACCCCGTCTTCAAGCAAGATGAAGGGAATATACGTGAAAGTGTTGATATACTTTTTATGTATAAGCATTTTAAGTCCTTTTCATAACATGTGGCCCAAAGTTAGATTGCTATCCACTTATGGAACCAATACCACATGTTGTATAACAGAAAGGGTTTTTTTTCCCTGGCTTGCATTTATTTTCTATTTTATGTTTATTTCTGTTATACAGTATTTGAATTATTATATATCATGTTGTATGTTATTTCTTCTGATTTATTATTTGTTAATAATGAACTGTTTCTTTAAAGTGGATTCCATTCCTTGTACTTTGTGGGTGGGGCAAAGCTGATGTCACTGCTGTTGGATTCTCTGTTTGGCTGTAAATTGGAGTCAGAAGGAGAGATCCAGCAGTAATACACTGAGTCATTTTTTGAGAATTACTGTTTATTTAGAAATAATTAACAAGCAAAACCAACAGAAAGCATGAAAATGAGTAAATTTAAACATAAAAAACAACCATAAAACAAAAAATAAATACAAGTGAGCATAAAAACCGTGGCTGTTATACAATTCCATGAATATGAATGCCACCCTGGTTATGGTCTTTGTGGAGCTTACACATTCTTCCAATGTCTGAGCGGGTTTTCCTCGAGGTATTTTGGCTTTCCATCCCCATCATCAAAGATGTGTTTTTTGAGATAACTGGGGATTTCAAACTGGACCTGTAACTGTGGGCAGAAGTGAGCTCTGTTATAAAAGGTTCCTACCTTTTACTTCTTGCTGCTGGAACAGGCACTGACTCCATTAAATTGAAAAGTGAAAGTGGTTTGCTCTTAATATATAACAGAACTTTTTCTGCCTAGTCCAACCCAAAGGTTTTGTTTATTTGCTCAGGGAGTACATGGATAGATCACTTACCTGTGTTTGTAACCTAAATCTAATAGAACACCTCTGGGACATTATGTTACGGTCCATCTGATGTGGCCAGGTTGCACCTCAGACTGTCCAGGAGCTCAGTGATGCCCTGGTCCAGATCTGGGAGAAGATCCCCCAGGACAGAATCTGTCGCCTCATTAGGAGCATGCCCCCATGACATTGTCAGGCATGCATACAAGCGCGTGGGGCCATACAAACTACTGAGCATGATTTTGAGCTGCTGCAATGAAATTTCAGCAAAATGGACTATCCTGCTGCATCATTTTTGCAGTTTGATTTTTGGGGTGTGTCTTTGAATTCAGCCCTCTGTAGGTTGATAATTTTTATTTCCATCAAACGATGTGGCATCCTTTCATTCCTAACACATTACCCAGTCCATATCATAAAAACACGCACCAGCAGAATGAAAGACAGCTTTTTCCCCAGTGCTGTGAAGTCCATCTGCCCCTGCTGATGCACACACATACATCTACATCTACCCCTAACCTGCCCCCCTGTAGACATGCACATGCACTTTCCCTTGTAATCCTCCCCTGCAGACCCACGCACACAGATCACTGGTCTCTGCAGGTGTACTACCTCAGGAAAAGTCTGGACTTGATGATGTTTTATTGCTGTTGTCTTTTATACTTATTATGTTTATTTTATTATTTATAGTGTATTGCGTATTTTAAATATTCTGCCTTGAAGCCGAGTCCTACCAACAAAAATTTTGTTATGTGTATGCCAATGACAATAAAGAATTCTACATCTACATATCAGTAAATATATCCAGCACTGTGAAGCATGGGCAGCAAGCAGCATAAGCAGTGGAAAAAGCCAACAGAACAATATCTAAATCAATGAGAAGAAATTAGAGTGTAAAAGCAGGATTACGATAAAGCAGCAGTAGAAACCAGCAGTACAGTAAGTAAATACACCCGTCATGTAGTTGAGGTTAGGAGCACACGCTGAAACAGTGCATTGCCACAGCCACAACATACCAAACCAACTCAGGATCCCAGATTAGGACCTGAGTGTAGCCATGCAACGGATGACACCTCTGCACCACACTAGCTCAGATGGAATGGAACCAGTGTGAGGTTTTTTAATGGTGGTTGGAGTGCCAATTCCACCACTAACCCCCAGGTTTTCCCTGCATGTAGTTGAACAATATATCTTGTTTCCTTCGTAACAAAGGAATTTAGATGCAAAAAAGATCACTAGATAATACAGGTGCTAAAATCAGGGAGTGTAGTGCTAGTAGGAGAGTGAGGGACTTTGTATTCGTTAACAGGGAAGAACATATTAAAACAGTGTAGGGGCATCAGGCTTATTTGTAAGAAAGTAATAAGAGGGGCTCAGCATAGGAAAATGGTCAACTATGAAGTAGGGAGAAGAAAATAAAGTTTAGTGATGACAGACAAAGACGCACGGCAGGCAGTCAAGGGGTGAGAGTTACACAGAAGCCTAAGGGCCTACCATGTGTTTAATAGTTGCAGTACTTTCTTCAAAATGATATTTCATTTCTTGATTTAAAACCTTTATATTGTAAAAAAGGGGCTGAGCAATTCATAACCAATATTTTAATAATGTTACTCAATGCAATGCAAAGCTTGTTTGATGTCGGAGTTTATGTAGAGTGGTCTGGACCAGTCGTGCCACCTTGAGGGCTACAACTGCAGGAGATGCCAGCTGATACAGCATCTTGAGGTCAGAATTGCTAAACTTGAGGAGGAGAAGGTGGATTTTGCCCAGGTGTTAAATAGGAAGGAAATGTGCATCCACAAGGTTGTACTGAAAGAGCAACTCAGACCAGAGAGAGAGATCTTTCTTGAAGGCCAAAATGTGATTGAAAAATTTGGAGAGACCTGAATGGAGATTGCTGAAATATAAACCAAACACAGCAGCACCTACCCAGGCAACAAAACGGCATCACTATAATGCATAAAACATATCTAAATAATAAACTGTTTCAGAATAGATTGTAGACATAATTAAACCCCAAATTTGAATTCTTTGAGTCTCAAACCCTTATAATACTTATATAGATTGATAGGAACTGCACAAGCATTTTCACAAAAAATGTATAAAATCTGAAGATCATAATAACAGTCAGATGTAATTGTAAGGTAAAGGTTGCACACTGTATGACTGCATCAGACCCAGAGCTGGAAGTGTGAAATAATTTTCAACACCTTGCAGTGCTAAATAGTGACTCTCTGATAACTCTGAGGTAGTAGGCTGGAATGGGGAGCCCCAACAGGTTACCTTAACGCATGTTTCCAGATAAACAGAAGTAGAGAAAGTGGGAGAGTCAGTCACTAAGGGGACTCCAGTTACAGAGAATGTTTCATGGTGTGTTTCCTTCCGGGTGCACAGATGGAAGACCTCCCTGGAAGGGTGTATAGGCTCTTTGCCATTGCTGGTGAATGCAGGAGTTATTTTCATGCTTTAACAACTGATATACTTAAAGGCAGGTTGTTCTCTAATCCAAATTTAAAGAGTAAGTTGGCAAGTTGAGGAGGAGAACTGACAAGGTATTCTCCTTTGGTGTTCCACTTGTTCTACGTGCCAATCCAGGTAAGACTGAGGGGATTAAAGTGTGACTCAAATGTTGGTGTATGATAGATGTGCATTTGTTTATGGGGTTTAGGGAATTTGGGATAGGCCAGGTTTATAACTTCAAATGAAGGGATAAAAAAATGTAAAAACAAATACAAAAAATAACTTAGAAATTTGTAGTCAGAGGTTAAAGTGTCAAGGTAAAACAAGTAATACATCAAAAAATGCTTATTTTAATATGAGTACCAAAAATAAAACAAGTGAGTTGGAGCTGTGTGCTTTATGTTATCATAGCAATAACAGACACCTGGCTAAATAATAGAGATGGGGATAAGTATAACCTATGTTTTCATATTTTTCGGAAGAACAGGGAAAAAAAGAAAAGTGGGGAGGGATTACCATTTCTGTAAATTGTATAAAATAGAATTTAAATGTCTGTTTTCTTTGCAGGCATGTCTCAATTTGACAAAAATGCATTTGGGATTTAGGCTTAATATCGGGAGTGTGTTATAGACTCCAAATGCAGACAGTAGTTTAAATGTGAATCTTTATAATAATTTTAAAATATCAACTAGGCTAGAAATAGCTAAGTTCAAAAAAGCAAAAGATCTTATAAGCTGTGACTGTTTTTAACACATTATGTTAAAACACCAACAAGAGAGGAACCCTGTCTAGATGTAGTATTTTGTAATATGCAGAACAGAATTCAGGGTGTACAGGTGATTGAACCAACGGGGTATAATGACCATAATGTTTGACATTTTGGTGTTCTGGCATATGCAAAAACTAGAACTGTCAAGTTTAACTTTAGTTAGGCAAATATTGAATAGATTAACAAAGTCTAAAACTGAAAAAAGCTTTTAACCCTTTACAGACCCAGAATATATATATATATATACTCAGCAAAAAAAGAAACGTCCTCTGACTTTCAACTGTTTTTACTTTCAGTAGACTTAATGTGTAAATATTTGTATGAACACTAAAAGAGTCAACACCATAAGACATAAACTAAAAATGTTTCACAATGTGTCCCTGAATGAAGGGAGGCTCAAAATCAAAAGTACCAGTCAGTATCTGGTGTGGCCACCAGCTGCTTAAAGTACTGCAGTGCATCTCCTCCTCATGGACTGGACCAGATTTGTCAGTTCTTGCTGTGAGATGTTACCCGACTCTTCCACCAAGGCACCTGCAAGTTCCTGGACATTTCTGGGGGGAATGGCCCTAGCCCTCACCCTGCAATCCAACAGGTCCCAGACGTGCTCAATGGGATTGAGATCTGGGCTCTTCGCTGGCCATGGCAGAACACTGACATTGCTGTCATGCAGAAACTCACGCACTTTTTGCCACTCCTGTCTGGTCCAGCGAAGGTGGGTTTGTGCCCATATGCGGCGTTGTTGCTGGTGATGTCTGGTAAGGACCTGCCTTACAACAGGCCTGCAAGCCCTCAGTCCAGCCTCTCTCAGCCTATTGCGGACAGTCTGAGCACTGATGGAGGGATTGTGTGTTCCTGGTGTGACT
>JANRMT010062848.1:14446676-14480480 GCA_026402145.1 Polypterus bichir lapradei | reverse complement strand
GCTTTCAAGTGTACCGAAATGGCCAAATATTTTACACCTTTCGACAACCGCCAATGCCTCTTAAACATCTTAGATTCACAGGTGACGATTTCAGTAGTGGACACTTTGATGTTTATGAGTGTTTAAACTCTCAAAAGCTGGATGTGATTTTATCGATGAAACCGGTTGTGTGCTTACAATGCTTGACAGATGCCGAATGTCACTTCAACACAACAAATCCTGCAAATACTATCGTAATTGAAACAAACCATGAAACTCAAACCGATTATGACAGCAGCAATCCAAGCTGTGAGATTTGAGACAAGATTACTGTTCACATGGCCAACTGTAAGTTGCATGCTCAAGAGTAAGCTCAGCACACAGCTTGGTCATGTTACAACTGGAGGGCCGAACTGACAACGTGGTATACAAAGAGATCCTTAACAAATAATTATTGGCATATTTTCCCTCAGTTTAAAAAGGTTAAATTTTCTTCTTAATAAAAATTTTAAGGCAGTACTTCGCCGCTGCGAAGCGCGGGTATTTTGCTAGTGTATGTATATATATATATATATATATATATATATATATATATATATATATATATATATATATATATAGTGAACCACCAGGGTGTGTATAGCCGCCCTAACCCAACACACACAGGCAGACTTGAGTTTGCCACACAGCTCACCTTTTATTTACAATCCACAACACAAAGTATCAGCACACAATGCTCAGTCCCTTCTTTCTCATTCTTCCTTTTCTGTTTCTTAACCGCCTTCACTCCTTTCCTAGCAAGGTTCATCTTCCTTCCTCCTGTCTTTGGCTCCTGGAATGGAATGAGGCGGCTCCTTTTATTCCGGTTCTGGGAGTGTTCCATTACCTGGAATCACTCCCAGGTGTGCTAAAGGTCCACTATAGGGGTCTGCAGCGCCCCCTGGTGGCCCTCATGGAATCCAACAAGGCAGCACCAAACTCCAGCTCCTGACATGCCCTGTGGGAATCTTTGGTGCCACAGCCGCCCAAGAGGACTGCCCTATATATAAATCAAGCCACAAATAACCATAACATTCCAAATTTTTATTGAAAGCTGTTTAATAAACTTTCTACTTCTCTTTAAACAAATTGTTAATACTTAAATACTTTTAATTTTTAATATTTATGTATTAATATACAATCATACTATGCAGTTGGCAAGTTGAGGAGGAGAACTGACAAGGTATTGTATTGTTCTTTTTCACAGATCTATATATATCTATATATTTTTATAGTCAATGCAACATGTCTCCCGGTACACACTGCTGCAATGAATTGTTTTGCAGTCCAGTGATACTGACTATGTATTGTACCTTTTGTGCTTTTTGACCAGTTTCGATCCTGAAAGCGATGTGACTTGTGTTGTTTCACTCTTTTCAGCTGCTACAGCTGCCTGTCTCCCTTCAGCTTCAATCTCTTCCTTCTCATCTGAATTCCGCCCCTCTACAGTTTCCAGCATAGAAAACATAGGATCTGATTGCATCAGAACTATCATCCTGCCTCTGAGTCTTTCTTTGACTCGTTATCTGCCATCAATGTTTTTTGTGCTAATAAGCATTGCTGCATTTCTTTTCTTATCTCTTATCTTTCTAAACTCATAAATACTTAGCTGTAATTAAATATTCTGTGTTTTTGTCCACTTTTGCTTCTGCAAGAATCTGTTTCAGGTGATGTGGCTTATGCTATTTCACTCTGTGTATTTGCTACAGCTGTATACTGTGCTTCACCTTCAACCTCCTCCTTCTCGTCTGAGCTCTGCCCCTTTATGATTTCCAGCATAGAAAATTCAGAAATATCATTCTGCACTGTCTCACTGTGTTGTTCATTGTTTGACTTCCTGTTGCATGTGCCTCTAACTCATAATCTGCTATCAATAACAGGACACTTTCAAGGTCTTGCTATGCTAGTAAGTGTGGAGACATTTATTTCCTTATCTTTCATCTCTACATTATAAACTCATAAATACCTAAATAATAAGAAAGCAATAGAAATGCAGCTGTTACATACATACATACATACTGTGCAAAGAAATCTTGAAAAAAAGCATATTTTGTTTGAGTGCTGCTTATAAATACACTTAAAAGGCGCATGTAAATATACAGACACTTTGCTATATTAAGGGTCACTAGTGACCTGATGCATTTTTGGCAAATAAATGATAATGAAATAATTTAACATTATTTTGGCATAGTTTTGGTAGTAAATTGTTGGGGATGAAATGAATCCTCTTTTTTTGTCATTCTTTTTCCCACCATAAAAACCCAGTTGCCACATTGTACACAATGAATAAAGATGCTTAAAAAGAAATTACCTATACATTTGGTAGGTAGTGTGAGCTCCCATCCTGTTCCACCATATCATTAAATACCAAAAGATACAAGTCTTTCCACTAAAACCCCAATTTCCAACATATTCAGAAATGACTGCATTGTTTTTATCATACACCTTGCTGCTGTTTTATGTTTCAGCAATGGGTTTGACCACTGACCAATACCACTACCATTATTTTTTAAACTCCTGAAATGTGTCTTCTGCAGTCACAGAATTGTCCTTATTTCTCCTTTTAGATTGTTTTTTTTTTCCTTCAATCATGTCTACTGGTATTCCTTTCTCACACCACTTATTTCTTCTCTTAGAACTCTGTTCTTTCTCTTATCTGTACTCAGTACCATTGCTACTAAGATGATAGTGGACATTTACTGGAAAATGTGTAACTCTCTCCCAACTGATTTCTGGAAGACTTACCTTTTTAACTTGACACATCTCATGCTTTCCGCTTGCAGTATGAGTGGATCTATCAATGTTAACGTTGACAAGTGGATGTTCTAGTATATATTTGGTTGTCTGGTGGTCAAGAATGTGAATGATTCACCCATTTACTCTCTCTTTTTAATTTAGCCAGAGTGGTAGGCTGCTGTCTCCTCTTGAGGCCTATCAGAATCTTTAAACAGTGGATTTAGAAAGTGTTCAGATACCTTCACTTTTTTAACATTTTGCTATGTTGCAGCCTTGTGCTAAAATCCATTTATTTAATTTTCTTGCTCTGGCTGGGCCACTCAAGAATATTGCCAGAGTTTTCCCTAAGCCACTCCTGTGCTATCTCTGCTTTGTGCTTAGGGTCATTGTCATTTGGAAGGTAAACTTTTGCTCCAGTCTGTGGTCCAGAGAACTCTGGAGCTGTTTTTTTTTATTAAACAGACAGGAGCTGTTTTTTTTATTAAAGATATCTGTGTTGCTTCTTTCAGCTTTCCTCCAGTCCTATCTAATTTTCCAGTCCCTGCCAATGAAAAACAAAAACACAGTATGATTCTGCCATTCCTCTACTTTACGACTAGAATTGTACTGCACAGGTAATGAGCACTGCATAGTTTCCTCCAGCCATGACAGTAATCTTGGTTTCATTAGACCAGACAATTTTGTTTTCTACAGTCTGAGAGTCCTTTTGCAGACTTCAAGTGGGCTTTCATGTGTTTCTTAGAGAGGAGAGGCTTCTCTTTGGTCACTCTGTCAAAAAAAAAAACTATCAGTGGAGTGTTACAGTGACAGTACATGTCCCCATCTTCAGCTGAGCATTGAAGGACATAGCATCCAGTTCCATGACGGAATAAGTCTGTTCCACAAGCAGTGCAGGATTTACGTATAAGCTATAGCTTAGGACCCCCGCCTTCTTGGGGGCCCCCAAAACAAATTGTCCGAGTGAGCAATTGTCATATATACGTAAATATACTACAGCATATCTGGACTTATAAAGGGCCCCATGTCTCAAATAGCTTAGGGCCTTATCAAGTCTAAATCCGGCCCTGTCCACAAGCAGCGGAGCATAATGTCCATCCAGGTCCTTGCCATATGGCGTCCCACCTGGATAAGGACGCACTCTCCCTCCTGTTCGGGATGCCAGTCCATCCATCTTGGTACCTACAGTTTAATTATCTCAACATCCATACCTGTGTAGAAGCATATACTTCTAACAGAACTTATAACCTATATTTTAGTTTGTTGAAACCAATATTTTCTTTGTGATCTACGCATTAAGTAATATCATTCAAACATGTGTGATCTATGTGCATAAACATTTTGATATTGCTAAATTAATTTTACATTATAAATTCCTAAACTGTCCTCTTGTTTGTTTGATGTTTTTTTAAAACTGAATTCTTTGGCTTGAACAACTTTGTTAAACACATTGAATTCTGAAGACCAGAATTAGAACTGTGGTCTTCTATTTTTAAGACTAAAGAGCCTGTCTAAGTAGGACATGATTTGCTGTCCAGGGAAGCACACTTGAGCTTATTTTATTATACTGATTAGGCCTGCTGACAGGATTCCAGATGCATTCTTTCTAGCAGATTATAATCTGTAAAGGATATCCATTGATTTGTAATTCAGAGTTTTATAATATATTGTAACAATTTATTTTACTTTTTAAATACTTCTGAATTATGTGTTGCACCATGTAAATCATCATTTTTATTTGAGGACGAGTTGTACAGTACATCTGGTAACTATAATTAATGCTCTCAAAGTTAATAGGTGTTGTAAATATAGTATGTGGGTTATCTTATTTGATTGTAAATAATTTGTTTTTAATTTGATGTGAAAATGTATTTAAATGCAAAGTCTTAGGCTTATGGTTTCATGAATGGCAAAAAATTGTAATATTGTAATAGGTACATGAAATCTTAATTATTTTTGTGCTTTTGTGCAAGTGTTAGAAAATAAATTAAAAACGGGAAACACTTTTTTATTACACTTTTTAAAGACAATGTAGAAACATAAAGTCTAATGTTCATTAACAACGCTTACAAAGGAGTCAATTTTGAACAAATATATCTCATTAGATGTGTTAATTTTATTAGACCTTAGTAACAAATAGAAGAAAAATGCATTCATTTTTTTAAGACCTGCAACCGGCGTCTCTCCACATCCTGAGTACTACCAGGGGAGCAACAAATATAAAAATAGTATATTTTTCTTAACAATTGGAACACATGAGGGAATGAAAAATAAAGAGAAGTAGGGAGAGAAATGAGAGAAGTAAAATACATATAAAGGCCTGTGATACTTCTGGGTCAACCTACAAAAAAGGATTATCTGTTTAAAAAGTGGTGTGGCTCGCCTTTTTGACATCTCCCCATTTTTACCAAAGCACTCTTCTTTCTTACCTATTGTCTCTCTCTGCTTCTCTGTCTGTGGTGTCTTCTTCCCTCCAGTGAAATTTTGTTGCCAACCTCTCATCGAGATTCTAGATCCAGTGAGCCATTCTGGTACACAGCAATTTTGAACCATGTTCTGGGATTACTTTCAGAGTTACGAATGGCCCCAGTCTAAGTCACCAGTCTAGAGCTGCCTCTAGTGGCACCTGGTCTATCTAGTGTGGTATCCGGCCGGGGCTGGAGCCCGGCCGGGACGCCCAGGAGGACCGGAGAAGGGCTTGTGCCTCCTCCAGACTGCGAGGGGGTGTCCGCCCTGGTTATATTGGGAGCCACGGGTAAAGGGCTTAGAAGCCCAGCCCTGTAGGGACCCGTGGCCACCGCCAGGCGGCGCCCCGGTGCCAGAATATCCCTGGAGCCCAGCACTTCCGCCACACCAGGAAGTGCTGGGGGGAAGATGACAGGGGACACCACTGACTTCCGCCACACTGGGGTGTGTCTGCGGAGGAGTGCCGGGAAGCAGCTGGAGCCCATCCGGGTTCCTATTTAAGGGGCCGCCTCCCTTCAGTCGATAGCGGAAGTCGGGTGGAAGAGAGACGGAGCTGGAGAGAGGACTGGAGGCAGCCAGGAGAGAGGCATTGTGACTGTGTGGCCTGGACGTTTGGGGAAACGGTGCAAGAGGCACTGGGGAGTGCACGTGACTAACTGTAAATATTTTTAAATAAACAGTGTGTGGTGGATCCAACGATGTCCGTCTGTCTGTGTCCGGGTTCAAGTTCACACTAGTCTATGAACCCTTGGGTCCATAATATAGATCTTAAATGGGTCTAGTAAACTGCAGCTTGCCATTTAATTGTCACATAATTTGTTAGTGGAGCTAAAAGAAAAAATGTTTTAAGCCCCAAGAATCACTTGATGCTAGCATAAATTTATTACAAAATCAAATATGCCAATGAAATTGTTTATTCACTATTCAGTCAAACAAAACTGTCTTTGTTACCTTCTGATCCATTTGGCGTATTATTTTTCATTTTCTGTTATGGTTACAGAGACTTCTCCCTATTATTACTTTGGGTTGAGATTTCATTGTGACATTTGTCACCATGGTCATTTTTTGGTCTAATTGCATTTGGGGTGAAGTAAAAACACATTTAATGGAAAATGCTGCTTATCTTAGCTACTGCGCTCTTCTCAAAAATAGTCCAAATGAAAACCCACATGAATGCACTGAAGTGCGTAGATGAAACGTCACAACTAAGAACTCTTGATTATTCAGAGAGCAAGTGAATGTAGAAAGATTTATATTAATTTGGATTGCTAGAAAACTTAATTTGAACTGTCAAAAAATGTGTGTCGTTTCCTATAAGGGCTTTCTTATTTAATTTTCAGCAACAGCATCTGACAAAACTTTAATGTGGAAAACATTAGATATAGGAATATTAAATCAGGGGTTTACTGTATTTTAACGCCACGGGGAACTCACGGTGCTTTTAGATCCTCTTAACACAAGTTGTCTTCAAACATTGCTGGTCTGTGTTTCTTGTGAGTCCGTGCTTGTATATAATTTTCCTGCCATTAGTAATTTTTTCTCATATGATTCCACAACCTTCTGAATGTAAAGATTTTAATTATTTGGTTACTTTTTTATGTATTTGCATTATGGCATGATATAAATTAATATTTTTTTAATTTTAATTTGATGCAATCTTGTTTTTGCGCAAGGACACAGCCGCAAGTCACTAAGTACTGGACACCAGAAGTTGCGCTGAGTGACATCATTAGAGTGGCATTATTTAAGATGGCTACTCAGTACATTCACTGTCCGACTTTTACTACTTTTGTGCTAGTTAAAGTATTTTAACTCTCAAATTATTTTGCCGTAAACTTATGACTTTCTCTTGACTTTTGATTTAGGTCCATTGAGTTTTGACTTTAGGCCGGAGTTATACTTCACGCGACGTGACGCATGCTGCAGAGGACGCTCCTGCTATGCAAGTGTTGTAGTGTTTATACTTTACGTAAATCTGGAGGAATCCACCAGGTGGCAGTGCGAGATATTATCACGGTGAGAACATGTTCAGCTTCTCTGTGTAGTGAATTGCCTAGAACACTCATTAAATTCCGATAACACCTTACCGCAATATCTCTGAAAAGGATGTTTATTGATTAAATCCATAAATCCAGGGATGTGTCCATTCCAGCAAGCATTGGGCACGACTAAGAAACAATCCCTGGACGAGGTCTCAGCTCATCGCAAGGTGAATACAAGCACACACATACACTAGCGTCATTTTAGCGCCACCAAATCCCCAAATCTGCATATCTTTGGAAGGAAACCGGAGCACAGTGTGGAATACAAGCAGGATATACCAGCAACATAACTCCCTGCGAGACAGCAGTGCTATCGCTCCGCCGCCGTGTCACCCCAATGTATGTAATTATTAACAGTATTCATTATTTAAACTAAATTATATGTAAAGTGTAACATACACACTTTAATGCATTCCATCATGAAAGTGATATCAAGTATAAATATAAAGATTCTAAATGTGCATAGAGTTGAAATATCATACATTTAATTTGTTCTGTGTGGTGATCTATTGCTGCTTGCCGCAGCTGTCAGGTCCAAGAAGCTCGTAGCGATTAAAAACTGGAATGACGTTTACAACCGTCTGCTTTAATGATAAAGTAAACTACGAGGTTAAATCGGACAATTCGAGATTAAAGCCAAAATTTCCACTTTAATCACAAAATACACGTTTTCACCGTGTCCTTTATTTTTTTCTCAGTGGCTCAAATGCAACGCTATACATTATGTTGTTGTTGTGAAGTTGCAAAAAAAAAAAAAAAAAAAAAGAAAAAAAAAACACGGCAAAAATTTGTTTTGTGAGACTTTTAAAATGCATTGTGTCATTACGATCGGGAATATGCAACGCTTGAATATAAAAGCGCCACGAATGCATCTGTATGTCGGCATTTTGCTTCACCACATCGAACCATTCATCAAACAGCAAAGCACGCACATCGATCCCCGTTGGATCTGCATAGAGGCTTTCTGTTACATGTAGATAGTAAACAGAGACTCTGACGTCACATTCCGACTTTTAGCACACTGCGCCCCCCGACTTTTTGCTGGTACTGCAACTCGCGCACGCGTCGCGTTAATTTCAGAGGACCTGCTCCGAGGACGAGTGAAATGAATGCTGGGAACGCGTGGCAGCCATGATGCGGGCGCGTACGCGTTCTGAACGTGAAGTATAAATTGGCCCTTAGACTTGCTTTCCTGGTTTTAACAATACTTGATTATTGACTTATGATTCATCTTTCTTACCCCTTTTCAAAATTTTCCCAGTGGTTTGCCATTTTTCAACTCTTGGAGATTTTATAAAACTCTCAGTTTGTCAGTTTTTCACACTGCAGCCCATCGTTTCCAACCAGGTTTTCTTTTTTCAATTTATGTCCTTTTTAAAGTTTTTGTTAGCTGTATAATTCTTAACAAACTGATGAATATCTGACAATAAATCTTAATATCACATGAACCCGCAATGCTGATGTTGTACACTTAAAAAAATTGCTTTATTTCAAATTGTTTTTTTTACAGTAAGTGGTAGCACAATTTTTTTTTTATGTAACCCATAAATTTATCATTAAGTTTTATTTGGTGTTTAGTAGTATCACCTCAATTGTTTTGAGAAGAGTTTATTACAATTTGTTTCATAATTGCAGCTCACTCAAAAAAAGAAATTTTGAATTTAAGATTGCCTTCTCCTACTACTAAATACAAAATCATCTTTGTGATTTTTGCTGATTTTTCACGATTAAACTAATACTTGATGGAAGTTGGATTTTTGTGAGCATCTGTTAGTAACAAATTATTATTCCATAAGTTGTCTGCAGATAGCACAATGAATGTCTTTTCAGTCATTTAGCTAGTCAATGAGGGGCTTTACTTATAGATTACCTGATGAAAGTGTTGGTCTTAGAAATAGCTTCATTAATTTACAAGAGCTGAGGCACGATTACATCCAGTTTTTCTTAAAGTAGGGCTTAACATCTTCAGTCATGTGTTTTCAATAAAAATAATATTGCAGACCCTTACACCTCTGATAATAACTCACAAAGTCAGAAAGATATATTTATTGACATGAACCGCCTTATTTGCAGTGGAATGCTAAAGACCATCATCTTGATGGAAAAGCATAATTTATTTTACCTTCAACCAAACTCTTTAAAATAGTTTGTAATAAACACTTTTCTGGTTTGTTTAATGCAGGGTGTAGTCATTAGTTATCTACAAGTTTGCTAATTTAAGCTTTTCAGAAAAGATTCTTCATGGTAATACTGAAACAAACATGGAGCAATACAGAAACCAAAATATATGCTATTAAACCTTTCCTACTAGATAGGTTTACTTGTGAAGATTTATCAGCACATTACAGAAAATTATTCTGTGGTTGCTTACTTCTGCACAATCCTATCCTTTAACCCTTAACTACTTGCACTGGTGTATCTTGTACACCAATTTAAGTTATTTTTTTCTAATGTCTTTTTACTTGAACCTACTGGCAGCATCTGCCATCTATCCTCAGCTTGATTCATTTAGTGTATAGTGTTGCAATGGTTTCCCACCAGTGTGCCCATAACTAGTTTTATGAGTGGATGCACAGTTGCAAGTTTCATGTGGTGCATTTGGTACATCGCGCAGGTACTTATGTATGTATGACAAGAATGAGATGTTCTTCTTCAATGACTTTGTCTGCAAAGAACATTCAACTGAAGTGAAATGCGATACATGTGCAAATCCTGCAGTCGATGAAAGTGCGACTGGTGACGAATGAGCACTGGAGAAGTGGATCAGGTTTATTTTCAGATAGTCCTAGACTGTGTCATACAATTCAGTAATATGGTATTAAATTATATTTTAAAACATGTACAATTTAAAAGTATTGCAATATTTTATATTACAACCTCATTGCGTGCATATAAATAGCCATTTAGAAATGGTGCAAGTAGTTAAGGGGGAAATAATAAAACATTTCACTTTAAGCTTTATGACTACTCAATCTGAAGTCAGAAGTTTGGCAAATCCTTTATTAGTCTGTGCTTTCTGAATCTGACTTCTGTTCATTTAGATATGCAATGATATTTACATTTCTTTATAAACTTATTCAGTTACATTTAACTAAGAAAGATAATTACAGCATTTTGGCTAACAAAATTAAACATTTGCCAGATACTTCATTAACTGCTCTATTGCAATAAGAACAGTATTGCTTTTCATTGTATTTTCTTATCTGGACAAACTAATTGCAATTTTCAAGCATTCCATGTGCATACTTGTAAAACGTGTATGAAGATTAAATTGAATGTTTTTTGTAGCTACTCTCCTCAGTTTTAGAGCAACAGCAACAATTTATTTCTTGTATAGCCCAGAATCACATAAGGAATGCCTCAATGGGATTTAACACGATCTGTTTTTCAAGAGAGCCCAAGCCTTGTCTCCCTAAGAAGAAAAGAAAAGAAAAAAAAAACCTTGGATGAAAACAAAAATGAGAAAGAAAGCTTGGGAAAGGCAATTCAGAGAGAGTTCCCCTTCCACAAAGGTTGGGCATTCAGTAGGTGTCAATAAAGTAAGTAGAGTAAGTATTGTACAATACACAAAACAGAATACAAGCAATCTTCTTCACAGAGCTAGATGGACAATCTATCATTGCCACCTCAGAAATACAACACAATACAAACTACTTTGCTTTTGCACAGCACTTCTCACTAAGAAGCTGTCTCCTATTTTCAATTATCCACACATAATTGAAAGAACTAACTTGAACCAAATGTCTATAACTGAAGCAACTATATTTTTTCTGGCCCGTGTTCTACCATATTGTTGTGAATTTAAGACTGTACCCATGGCTGCCTCAAGCCATTTTTACATTTTTATAGTGTAGCTACTTGGAAATGTTCAGGATGATATCAATATTCAATTTATTTGTTCATTTGTTTGTGTCAAGTGCAATCAAAAGGATTTTAATTGTAGCTTTTCAGTTTAATATGACAAAGACCCAACAGCCTTTGTAAATAATGTGATTCCAATTTAATAACAACCCAACCAAAATCATAAAAAGTAATTTTTTCTATTCTATCAGAGGAATGACTGTGCCAACAGACCTCCATCAATCAGGTGTTTAGGGTGGAGTGACTAGACAGAAGACACTCTTTTAAGTAAAATGTATGTGACAGTTTAAAAGACTTAAAAATACTATGGTCTAATAAGTCAAAAATTGAACTCTTTTGGCAGACCTCAAAAAGGCTATTATGTGTAGATTGACAGGCAAAAATGGCAAATTATCCATTTAAAATTAAATCTGCAACATTGTAAAGTGGGGAAAAAAGTGGGGTCTGAATACTTTTTGAATCCACTGTGGTGGTCTGAGAAAATCTCTCACATGTTACAGAATAATTAATAAATGAAAATGATATACGTGTCACTTTGGTAAAATAAGTTAAAATTTGAAATACTAAAACTTTCAAAAACAAATAACACAGTCTCTAAACACACCAAAATCATACATCGTTTGTGAAAGTGATTATTTTGCCACATTTCCAATAAGTAAACAAACTTAATTAACAGCTGACTATAGAGAAGCATTGAGAAAAACATTAAGGTTTCCATGTGATGTTTAGAAAAGGATTATAATAGTGTTCCACATCAAGAGGTCTGGAGGTACATGAGAGAGAAAGGAGTACAAGAGAAGTATGAGGAGATTGTCCATGATATGAATGAAGGAGTGAGGGCTCAGGATAAAAGCAGTGTTAGGGAAACAGATGAGTAGGTCTGCACCAGGGATCTTCTATATATCCTTACCTCTTTGATCTGGCATTGGATGAGCTGAGTCATAAAAGTGGATAAAAGTCCAATCCTCCTGGTGCATGCTTTTGTGACTGTATTACACAGTAAATACAAGGTAATAACACCCAGTTACTCTGTAATTATACAGATAATTACGTGGTAAGTACAGCATAATTAGGGACACCTAACCTAATCTGATACCAACTTTTCTTCAAACTTTTTCTTATAAATAATTTATGACATTTGACTTGGGATATGATGTATTCTAAATCTGAATCTGAATGGATGATTAGTAATTTTCTCAAACTAAATAAGGAGAAAACAGAAATTTTAGTGATTGGCAAAAATGGATATAGACAAGGTTCAAGGTTCTTTTATTTGCCATTTGTGCATAAAACCAACAGTCAAAGCACACTGGAATTCTTGTGCAGAGCTCTGTCCAAGTCATATTAAAACATTTAAAAAAAAATTCAAACAGTAAAACAATATAATAAATAATATAGATTATACTAGCACTATACAGAAAGGTGGTAATATCTACACAGAAAAATACAATATATTGTAGATATTGCACAGTTAAAATATTGCACATTTCTCACTCGTCATTTACATGACAAGTGAACTGAGGTTATTACACATGTTCGATAATTTTGTTTTGCCATCAGTTTTACTGTGGCGGGGAATAAGCTATTGAAAAACCTTGTTCTGTGAGCGATGATGCTGTCCGCTCTGCTGTGTCTCAGGTTGTACATACAGTTTTTGTGTCTGAGCAGAGAGTGAGCTGGATGGAATGAGTCCCTGATAATTCCCTCTGCTCTTTTCCAACAACGATGTGCGTACATAAAGTCCATGGAAGGAAGTTTTGCTCCTATGATCCTCTCTGCAGTCTTTTATGACTTGTTGCAAAGCCTTCCTCTCTGCCTGTGTGGTGTTCTCATACCAGACACCACCTGATCAAAGCACCATGATGTCTCTACATTAATAGATTAAAGGCCAGAAGTCCACATGACCGACAACATCAAGTTCTTACATGTGAACCCTGAATACAATGAGGACTGATTGAGGTCAGTGATGTTAGGTAGAATGCCTAGAGGGGCTGGGAGGTCTCATGGTCTCGGAAACCCTGCAGATTTTTTTTTCTCCGGCCGTCTGGAGTTTTTTTTTTTTTTGTTTTTTCTGTCCTCTCTGGCCATCGAACCTTACTTTTATTCTATGTTAATGTTCCCTAATTCTATGTTTTTATTTATTTTGTCCTTTTTCTGTTTCGATAGATAGATAGATAGATAGATAGATAGATAGATAGATAGATGTCTGATGTATATAGGCTGAACAGGACCGGAGAAAGTACAGTCCCTTGCGGTGCTCCTGTGTTGCTGACCACAATGTCAGACCTGCAGTTGAAGCACTTTGAGCTACATCATTTTTGTGAAAATGTGCTATATAAATAAATGTTGTTGTGTTTGATGTAAATATACAACAGTATGGTTGTGACTGTAAAAAATGCATTTTTTATGGTTTGTTTGGCCCCCCCCCCCCCCAGCCTAAATTCAAGTTCTGCCTATCATCCACATGTCCACATGGACTGGTACATACATTTTGTAAAAAGACATAGGCTATGTGCTGTAGATGAATATGAAAATGCTGATATTTACTGATATGCAACTTTCTTGTCAAAGGTTTTCACCTCTCTGTTTCATTAAGACTGAAATTTCACTTGGATCACTGTCAGACTTATTGATTTTCTGGTTGTATTCATTATCTAAAATCTTTTCCTTAAAATAAGCAATTATTTGTGACAGGACAGAATCCTCACTCTTCCTCCTGAATCCATGGTTATCTGTTTCAGGACCTTGGTGGAAATTATATTAGAGAGGCTAAGAGGTATAGCGTGAACATATTTTTTTGTTTCGTTTTAAAAATGGCCATTACCAACTCAGTCTACCAGTCTTGAGGGACTGTCCCGAACTTAGATTGCAAAACCGAAGAATTGTATTAACCAAAATACCTGCACAATGTCCAATACTTTATCAACAAAATTTTATTCAAATGCCAATAAATCCAGTTTATAGTTAATTATGAATAACATT
The DNA here is from genome assembly GCA_026402145.1 of Polypterus bichir lapradei. Lineage (NCBI taxonomy): Eukaryota > Metazoa > Chordata > Cladistia > Polypteriformes > Polypteridae > Polypterus > Polypterus bichir. The sequence continues at coordinate 14,466,378 of JANRMT010062848.1, read as the reverse complement.
TTCATATTAATAACAAAAATTAAATATTTCCCAGCACTGATTATAAGTCACATATTTCTATAGTGAACTCTGTCGCAAGGTGCTTTGCAAATAAAGAGGTCAGACTCGCTTAAGGTGACACAGTAAGTAGGAGGTAGAGATTGAACCAACAAAGATATGTGAAATGTTTTTGCCACAAGTTAATGTTGTAAAATTTTAATGAAATCACGGAAAACATTTAAGCATCCATTTAATACTCTTAATTAGTCACTCATAACGGATTATTCTGGTCAAAAGCAAGAAGATATATTGAGTTAACCTATTTAGAGAATTGAAGTCATGGCAGCAATGCAGTACTTTGTGTGAGCTATAGAAAACTGTGGTATACATTATGTGTCTAAGATGGCTTTAAACTAATAAAAATACCCTTTTCTTCGTAGGTATTTGTAGCCTATTACCTGGGCCTGCTTTTGCAGTAGATTCAAAAGACTGAAATGAAAACGAATCCTCAGGAGATGTCATTATTTCAGAAGAGTCCAGGCCTGGGCATCCTGTGATCTAATTCTTCACAGGTTCCACAGGATTAGGGGCCCATTCCGAGCCGGAAATATTGGCAATATATAAATCTGTTTTCTAGCAGCCTTACTGTCCCTATAGACCTGAGCAACTGAGTGATAACTGCTCATTTTCTACAGTTGAAATGCAATTCTTTTCCTCAACTACTGTAGGGAATTACTTTAGACAACTTACTGAGAAAATATCTTCCATGTGTTGAGGAAAGGAACATATTATCTATTCCTGTCAAATAAAAAAGAACTAAAATATAAGAGTATTACAATAAAAATTAAATGCAGATGAACAAAATAGGCTCATTTCCAATTCATGTCAGCAAATGAACTCCCTTCTTGTAGTGAATACAATAAAACAATTTCACATTAATGCTTTAGAGGCGTCAAATCAGTGAACATCTGTAAGAAAAACTGGACTGGGTTTCACTGTCAATTAAAATCATCAGTGCAATCAAACATATTATTTAAGAGTTATTCTTCTCAGAACATAGCAAATATTTTAGACCTAACAGTTTACCACAAATTTAAAATTCAAATTTAATAACAAACTCGATGCCTATTCAGATGTGTTGATTAGAAATGGAAAGAGTACTTTTATCAAGTGAAATATGAAGCAACACACAGACATTAGAATAGCAAATCAATCCCATGATAATCCTTGTATTTGACTGTGTTAGTGGCTTCAACCTTCAGCTTATATTAAGATGTTACTCCTCTTTAGTTGCTTTTGAAAGGAGTATTTTTACACTTTTCCAGGGATTGTTTTTATGGATTTGTCAGTGGCATTATAAAGATTGTGATGAGAACAAGACGTTTAGCTCAACAAGCTTGTTCATCCTATTCACCTAGATTGTCTAAAATAGCATCAAGTTTAGATCTGAAAGTCCCTAAAGTTCTGCTGTTCACTACAGTACTTTGAATATTTATTCCATGTGTCTACATTTCTTTGTGTGAAGAAAAAGTTCTAACATCTTATGCATAATCTGCACTAAAAGTGTTTGTTATTGTATTGCATGTGTTTATGCATTTTTTTATTGTTTCTTAAATTATTGATTTTCATATGTTTTTGTATTTTCATTGTGTTTGTAATTTCGATCTGTGACTTTAAATTTTCTGCCATATTCTGTGCTTTGTAATTGGAGCTACAGGAGGCAGGGCCACCCTAATATTACTGCTGCTTAGTCCTTCTTCTGGTTATACTGTATATTCAGCCAAGAAAGAGAGATTCAGAAGTGGAATATTGATCTTGTATTTGGAGGTAGAGTATTGTTTTTTTTTTTTTTTTTTTTTTGTGCTTCTGGTTTTTGGATTTTGCTTGTAGATTGTGCATTGGGATATTTGTTCATATTGGATTGCCTTTTAGGCAACTCCTTTTTGCCCTTTTGAAAGTTTTTGTTATATTTCTATTTTGTTATTAAATATTCTTAATTTATGAGAATACTGTGTTTGATTTGTGTTTACAAGTTAGAGATTGACAGATCTTTCCATTGTGAAGCACTTCTGTTATATTTTTTATATTTTAAAGAAAGGTACCCATTTTGGGGCTTGTTCTGGCTGAAGGTAGCAGGTGCAATTGAGATTTAGCTGATTTATAGTAAGCCTCTTCTGGGCTGGCAAGAGAAGCCTACTGGTCTATTTTATGGTCATTTTAGAGTCCTTGGCCGCCTTTTTTGCCATGTTTGTTTCTCAAACTCACAACATGGTTTTCAACCACATCCCTTTGTTCTTGTTGAAGAATGTATGGGACCTACTATACTAATTCCTTTCATTTTTAAACACTTTGATCATGTCACCTCTTAGTGTTGGTTTAAAATGAAACGTTCCAGCTCTTTCAATTTTTCATCATAGTTCAAGAACCAGCCCAGTCTGCATCATTTGGACATCATCTAGCTCTGCTTTGTCCGTTTTGTAATATGGAGGCCAAAACTGTACAGAATAGTCAACTAGTGCATTATATAACTTAAGGATAACCTCCACTGAGCTGCAATCCACACATCTTATTATATAACCAAACACCTTTTCGGACTTCCTGATCGCTTTTTGTACACTCTCTTAATGTGAAAAGTGATGACTCCACTATGACTGCTAGGTTGTTCTCATAAGTTTAACTTTCAATTTTCAGACCTCTCATTGTGTATTCGTAACCTAACATTTGTACTTCCTATAAATAATCCCTTACATTTACTTACATTAAATTTCATCTGCCACAAATCTGCCCAAGCCTGTAGGCTGTCTAAGTCCCTCTGTAACAATGTAGCTTATTCTACATAATCTGTCCTTCTACCTAGTTTGGTATCAACTGGAAACTTAACCAGCTTATTGACTGTATTCTTGTCCAAAACATTTATGTATGTTTAAAGGAGCAGCAGTCTTAACACTTTTAATATCACCTAATTCTGAAAAGGTTACCCTTACCACAAACCTTTGCTTCCTGTGCATGAGCCAATTTTGTACCCATCTACACACTATCTGTTGAATTCCCATGTCTTTTAGTTTGATCACTAATCTTATCAGAAGCCTTATGAAAATCAAGACTATATCATATGCACTCCTCTTATAGTATTCTTTTGTTGTTTCCTTGTAGAATTTAAGAATATTAGTGAAACACAAATGTCCCTGTCTGAGCCCATGTTAATTATTATTAATATACTGTGGTCCATGGCCGTCTATTCATCCTGGCCAATACCCCCAGGCCGCCAGATGGAGCCCTCTCTGCAGCATGGAGGTGCCCCGAAGTCCAGCAGGGAATCCTGGACAATTGAGTTTTTATCCATAGCCCTGCTGGATACCATGGGGGCCGCTAGAGGACGCTGCAGGGAGGAGAAAAAAATATTTTCCCTACGCCCCGGAAGTACGTCCGAGTCACATGGACAGGAGGAATGACGTGCTTCCGGGGTGAAGAACAGGACTTTTTATCTGACCCGGAAGTGATAAGGAATCATGGATTGAAGGTTGGGAAACACTTCTGGGTCAGGGACTATAAAAGACTGCGAGAGACTGAGTGTTGAGCTGAGCTGAGTGGAAGGGTGGCAACGTGTCTGGGAGTGGAGGATTGGTTTATTATTGTGTATTTAATAGTAATTTATGAGTATTGTGGAGAGGAGGGAGCTTTGTGCACTGTGCAGTATAAATAAAGTCAATTATTGGACTTTTACCTTGTGTCTGGAGTTAAATCTGAGGGTTCAAGGGAGCGATAGCGCCCCCTATCTGTCACAATATCTGTTCTAGACATGTGTTGCTTAATATTCTCCCAAATAATTGGGTCTATAGTTACTTAGATCAGCCCAATAACCCTTTTAAACAATGGGATAATATTTTCTAGTATCCAGTATTTAGCAATTTCCACAGTGTGAAGAGATTTTTGAAAAATATGCATCAAGGGTTTATATATGTACCTAGTAACATTCTTAACAACTGGAGGATAAATGTTATGTGGTCCTGGTGACTTGTTACTTTTTATCCTATTTAATCTAAGCAGTAATTCTCCCTCTATATTTTCCAAATCACTAAGAATCTCCTTAGTAGTCCCTGTTACATTTGGGAGGTTATTGATTCTTCATATGTATAAATTAAAATAAAATGTAAGTTCAAAGCATTTGCTGTTTTACTGTCTGTATATTCTAGGTCACCTTTACCATTCCTAATACTCTTCACCTCCTCCTTGACTGTTCTTCTGCCATTAATATATTGTGTAATAAGAGAACACAAATAAAGGTAAAGGGATGGGGCACCAATTTGTGATCCCTGTATATTGTTGTACTTGATAAGAAAAGGCTTTACCAGAAATGCATCTTTACAGACTGGAGTCTCCAACCAGACTCAGAAAAAGTGGTGCTAGTGCCGGTTATGAAGTGGATGAAGCGAAAATAGTGGAGTCTGGTGCCCAATACCGGAAGCGATGTCATGTGTTATCTACCCGTGGTTATCCAGATCTGCACAGGAAGGAGAGTAGTTAAGAGGCAGTGCCAACCCCTGACTTGGGGTGGAATTACATATTGACAAGCCATGAAGTTGTCTCCCAAGCATACATGTGTGACAATTGAAAGAATCTTTGTGGGTCATCTTTTGCCTTCACCTGCTTTGTTCAAATGGACCAGTTAAAGGCTCGATAATCCACCTTAAACACAAGCAAATGAAGCTTCACAGAGCTCTTACAAAATCCTTGATTAAAGCCATAGCATATTTTTTTAATGGACTGCCACTGCTTTGTTTTTATTAAAATGACATATTATTATCATGCAACACAGCTGCTAGGGAAATGCAGTAATCTGCTTCATTTTCTTTCAACAGCGCATTGTAAAAGTGATCTCTGTAAAATACATTATACAAGATTCTAACAGTTAAGTATATCATTATTATTTTTTATTATTATTATTATTATTAATAATAATCATTTTAATTGACTTCAGGTCAATTAAAACCAACAGACACCTAAAGTTTCTTTCCCAAAGCCATAACCCTCTCAAATCAGTAACCTAGCCTGACTTCTTTGCATATTCATGTGTTTTTTCATACCCTGTATGTACAGTAAATAAATAAAGAAACTACATATTCATACTTTCACTTGAACATCATCATTTGAGCATCTCGGAACTTTTTTTTTTAAAATTATGCTATTTTTGTTATTCTAATGTGATGTTATGTTATGTTATAAGCAGCTCCAAATCTACCAAGTCAAGTTCCTGTATATTAATTACTGGCTAATAAAATTGATTCTGATTTTGAAATGTTAGCTTTTTTTGTCTCACATTTTGAAAGTAAGGCTAAAACGACATGGAGATATGTATGTAAATAATGTAATGAAGATGAAAGCATGTTCAAACAAAAAGGTTTCAACTATTTCTCTCATCGTGATCTTTCAGACATACAGTATAAATGGACTGTAACTTCTCAGAATGTGGGCTTACTTATGCAGGAAACTAAAGGTCGGAGTGCCATTGACTGTTCAATATTACATAAAACACATTAAGCAGTTGATTTCATTGCTTTAAACATGACACATTAATCATGTACTTGGACAAAGCTTGAGGGGGTATACTGCTGCCAGTGAACAGCAAACTACACTGCTAATCGCTACTTGAGTAATGAAACGTACTGCAGTACTGCGCTCACCTGCCAAGTACCTGACCACAGACAAGAAATTATTTTAGAAACCCGTTTAATATTTTTCTTTTTATACAGAGTTTCTGCTAAGGCATGCCATACAATACATACATCTTGAAAGAGAAATAGTGCAAAAAGAACTTTCGATAATCAATGTAATACACTTCATATTTGAGATAGGCTCTAATTTGAGTTTTATTTCTATTATAGAAACACAGCAATAAAAACAGTAAATCAAGCAAGGTTATATTTCAGCAGGGTGGAGAGCTTTTTTCCACAGGAGAAACCTCTGGAAAAACACCTTGAGCTATTTGAATGTAATTTGTGGGAATCCCTAACATGTTTTTAAAATGGAAAGTTTCTGTTAGCCCTCTATTTCAGAATTGTAACTTATGCTGCCATGCAATCATCTGTCATAGCACTAATGCTTTTAAGAAATGCAAACCACCAGGTGCAAAAACACAGTGGGGAAGAAGGTATTTATTAAAGCTGAAGACTAGCCAATTAGAAGACCTACTTTTTAAGGTTCTTGCATCAGAAGGATTATTTATCCAGCGATAGTAAAGTGTGCAGTTCTTTCTTCTTTATCATAAAATATTTTTACCTATCCTTTCTGTTTTTCTTAATTTCTCATATCTATGTTTTTAATGTAAAATAAAACAACACCATATACTGTACAGTTTTGAGAAGCTTAAAGATCAGACAAGAAAGACTATAGAAAGTACTGTTACTTTTCACAGCACCTGAAATTCTGGATGAGATGTTATTTTCAATCATTTTGTACGGTCTTCCAGTGTTTCTGTGAGTTTTCCATCCCTTTAATATCTTCTTAGTGTTCAGATATGCTGATGGGCAGCTTTACACTGGCCCATTGTGTATGGCTGTGTACTGTGACACACTGGCATCCAGCTCATAGATGTTTCTTACTTTGCACCCACTGCCACAGGGAAAGGCTCAGGTACTCCATTATCGTAACTTGAAAAATGGGTTCAGAAATGGCATGGATCAATGCCATTGACTGAGCAGAAGAAATCTTCCAACTTCTACTAAATTTGTGTTTTCTCCTTTTGTACCAGACTACTGGAAATGTCACTAGCATATGGGAAATTAAAAATATGGAGTGAGAAGCCAATTTTTATCTTCTTTTGTTGTATCATTAAATGTAGCCTGCGGTGGGCTGGCGCCCTGCCCGGGGTTTTTTTTCCTGCCTTGCGCCCTGCGTTGGCTGGGATTGGCTCCAACGGACCCCCATGACCCTGTAGTTAGGATATAGCGGGTTGGATAATGGATAGATGGCTGGATGGATTATATGTAGTCTATTTCATTATTGCTTATGTAAATTAACTAAATCAATACTTCGTTAACACCATACAGGATACACATTGCAAAAGTGGATATTATTAAGTGAATAGAAAGTGAGTCTCATTATTTTTATTATTATTTTTATTATATTTGTTTATCATTTCAATTTGTCTGTGTTCTGACCAGGGACCCAGCACTTTATGAAGAATGTGAACAGTTTTCATCAGTGCAATCTCCTGTACTACTGATGGTGTACGGCATCCTGGCAGCTCTTGCAAATTCTTTTCAAATCCTTTATTGATGGTATCTAGAGTCCTGACTACTACAGGCCTAATTCTCTCATTCTGTGCCCTATAATCTGCTAATCTCGATCTCCAGGGGCCTCATGTATAACGCCGTGTGTAGAACTCACACTATAACATGGCGTAAGTACAAAAGCGGGAATGTGTGTACACACAGAAAACTCCAGATGCATAAATCTGTGTGTACACAAACTTCCATGTTCTTCCGCTACATAAATCCCGGTCAGCGTGAAAAGTAACGCACGTGCACGCGCCTGCTGAACACGGTGGCGCAGTGATTGTTCATGTCTCATGCAAGATGCTTGCTGCACCATGCGCGACCTTCGATGAAATACTTTATTGTAGCAGTACTGTTTCTTAAAAAAGTAATAACTCCTAATTCCTGCCTTTACTTTTCTTTCTCCAAATAACCAATCGCCACACAATCAGCTCTGTAATAGACGTTAAGCCATCTGAAAGCTTAGAATGCCGATTCTTCAAAGCTTTTAAAGAACATTGAAATATCTTCGTAGTACATGTTTAATTATTCTATCCATCTATCCTTCCAGTGTCGCGCCAGCATGAGCAAGAATACAGTGCGAGACAGGAACAATCCGTGAACAGAGCGCAAGCTCCTAACTAGCACTGTGGCACCATGTCCTGGCATGTTTAATTATTAACAATATAGATTATTTAAATGAAGTTAAAGTTTTATCTGTATAATATAATAAACATATTTTACTGCATTTCATCTTAAAATGATATTGCCACCATATTTAAATATGCGCTTTATAAAGTGCCGCAGGTTGTGCAATATTATAACTGTAGTGCAAGTTTACAGTGAGTTAATTGTACTTATAAGTACAAACAGTTCTACAAGGAGCACTTGATGGACTGATTGAGTACGTTTATAGTTCTTGGGATGAAACTGTTTCTGAACTGCGAGGTCCGTACATTAAAGGCTTTGAAACGTTTGCCTTGTGAGAGCAGTTCAATAGACAACATGGCTGAGGCAGCGTGTGCTTGATGTTGTATACTGATAATTCTCTTTCTCAGCTTCTGTAGATCTTTGATTCCCCACTCAGATACAGTGATATAAATACTCTGAGTGGCGCAGTGAGAGTAATATGGAAAAAGATGATCCTAACGGAAGCAGCTGAAAGAAGAAGAAGAAGGTGCAGTGAGAGTAACAAAGCTAAAGCAGCTTTTGTATTTAGAATAGTTTGACCATTCTGTGGACCATTATATTGTTACTGGTTAATTCTAATCAGATGCATTAAACTAATAAACAATATGCGGTTACTTTCAGTGCATTTATAAAACCACGTCAGGGATGTGGATCTGAAAAAGAAAGGGTAACCAAACAGGAACAGTAGCACTGCTTTGACACTGGATGCTGCCAGTCTGCAAAACTGAGCGGAGAACTTGCATATGCTAGGGTACGAGGTACCGTGGAAATGTGCGTGGCTTTATGCCAAGTTTAGGTTTTATACATCGCGATTTGAGAGTGGAAACGTTCGTACGCAACATTTTTGTGCATATGCACCGTTTATACATGAGCCCCCACATCTTTATATTCGCTTTGGTTTTTGGCTTCTTTGAATAAGGTGGTGTTCTTATGCTGCATCAATTTTCTTGTGAAAATATATCAGGACAATTAGCTGTAATGGTACAATCAGTTTGCACTGCTTTGTCCCACATAATGGTAGTGTTTCCAAGGTTGACCCAAGGCTCTGGCATATACAGTTGCCATTTATCACACATTTTTCCACCAGGTGCACCACAAATCAACCAGTGCAGATAACAGACAATGGTGTTGTGCTAGTTCATGTATTCAGTAGAAGCCAGCATTGTACATCCAATGATGATATGGATGGTTGTCTCCTCAGCTTTGCAGGAAAGTCTGCACTTTCTCTTAACCTGCTTCTTCAAGATGTTCTGCTGATGGTATCTCATGTTGACTGCCTGATCCTGACCTGCAAAGACTTCTTTATTATTATTATTTTTATGATTTTGCTTGTTGTTTAACTGCATTGGTTGATGTTTAATGAACAATCAATCACTAGACATTTAAGTTTCAAGCAAAAAATTTACATATTCCAAATAGCCTGAATGTCCCTTAATCGATAAAAAGACTCCAAAAAAGCCTAAAAAAGCCTTTCAGAAAGTATTCAAATATCCACTCTGTAATGTAGCCAACTCCAGGTTCCCTAAATGCATAGGAATTTCTAATGCTTTGCTTAAATAAAAGCATTACTGTAGTCCTTGTCCGTAGTCCAAGGCTATTTCTTGTATTGCACCCGTGGCCCTAAATTGGATTAAGTGAGGCAATATTATGCTATGCTTTAAATTTATAACTTGACTACTACCATGATAGAAACTAACCAGATCAAATTTAATAGTTCTTTTATGGAGTTGGAAGAGCACTACTTTATTCTTGATTTAAAGTGTCCTTTCAATAGAGATTGATACAAATTTGAAGTGAAAATAATGGATCCTATACACCACAAAGTAGTGAATGACTTCAGGAATTCAGGCCCTTTATGGATTTTTGTTTACACCCCAAGTTCTTACACATAGGCTGTCTAGGACATGTTAATTTAACAAAATATAAATAAACTATTTTGTAACATAAAATATACTGTATATATACTTTTTTTTTAATTAGACATTCTTGGCCTACTGTCATCAGTGGCTGCCTTGTGTATGGAGACAATATATGCTGTATCTTTATTTCAGGCATTTTCTTTTTTTTCCCAAATATCTGTTAATGTATGTACATTATGCACTGAGGGGCCACTTTATTATGTACACCAATCCTCTGTGATATCAAGTTGCCTCTGACTTCTATTCTCAGTCTGAATTAACTGGGGTACTGGCTAAGCAAAGTATACAAATATGTTGGCCTATATTGACATTTCTGTTTTGAGTTTGTGTCCCAGGTCATCCCTGTGTGAAGCTTGTATGTTCTCCCCATGTCTGTGTTGGCTTCCACCCACAGTCCAAAGACATTCAGATTAGGTGGTTTGGCAATGCTACATTAGCCAAATAAATATATGTAAATTGTGTATAGTATGTGTGTTTACCCTGTCCTGCCTTGTGCACTAGGCTTGCTGGGATAGGCTCCAGCACTCTGCTCAGGATAAAGCAGGTTTAGGAAATGAGCGTTTTCATTAACTGCATACTGTATATTAACTGGACAACTTGTTCTGTGACATGTCTGCGATGCTGGAATAAATTTAAATTTGAAGACTAGCCAAGCCACTGCATTGTGTTGAATTCACTAACAAGTTCTTGAAACCCTACAAGGACTTTCCTTACGACTCGTAGCATTTTCCTGCTTAATTCACCCCAGGTCACATAGCCACTCTGAACTGACACACCCTATTGGTAAATATATTCAGATAGACGGATATACTTTATTGCGTGAAATATGGCCGGCCATTCATCCCAGCCAATACCCCCAGGCCGCCAGATGGAGCCCTTCTTGCAGCATAGAGGTGCCCCGAATGCCAGCAGGGAATTATGGATAGTGGAGTCATAATACACAACCCTGCTGGATACCATGGGGGCCGCCAGGAGTCGCTGCAGGGAGGCCCAGGGATTTATATTTTCCATACAGCCCGGAAGTATTTCCAAGTCATGGGAATGGAAGAAATGATATACTTCCGGGCTGAAGAAAAAGAGAAGTTTTTACCCAACCCGGAAGTGTTGGATAATCACATGGACTGAGGGCTCAGAAACACTTCCGGGTCGAGGACTATAAAGGACTGTGGGAGATCCCAGAGACAGACGAGCTGAGTTGGGAGGCAGGGTGGCTAAGCGACTGGGAGATTGGAGGATTGTTTATTGGATTATTTATTGAGTATTTAGGAGAGGAGCGTGCTTTGTGCACTTATTTATAATAATAAATATTATTATTGGACTTTTACCTGGTGTCTGATGAGTGGTCTGAGGGTTCAAAGGGACGACAAAGTCCTAAACTGTCACAATTGATTACGGAGCAAAACGGCAGTGTTATGCCACCATATGAGCATAAAATATAAGTGATATAATTGTGTCTAAGCCATGAAAATAATCCTGTAGAAATTAAATCTATGTAGTCCTAGTTCAAGAGAGCCAAAATTCATAAAAACACATTGCACACCATAACACTGTTGTGAGGTTTTTGCCATTCCCTAAGTCTCCCATTAGTTTTAATCAGCAAAAGCTGGGATTCAAAAGACCAATTGCTGTTTTTTTTCCAGATATCCAATATCCAATGTTTGTGCTACTTGGCCCAATTCAAATGGACTGTCTTGTTTTTTTTTTCTGGCAATAATGTAACTCGGTTAGGTCATTGCCTACCACACCTGACCCATGTCAAGGTAAAGGTTTTGCATTCAGATATGTGTCTTTTGGTGCCACTGTGGCACTCATCTGTTAAATGACTGCTGTCTGTCTGTTACTATAACCAATTTGCCAATGTTTCTGACTGCAGGTCCATTTTCAGCTGGATGTTTTTAGGGTAGTAGCCCATTCTTGGTACACTAGTGACCTTGTTGTGCTAGAAAACCCAGCCAGGTTGCTCTGATGTCCATTTCCATGCTTTTCATCTGATGAGCATATTCTATGCTATAACTGAGATCTGCTTGCTGAAAAATGCCATGGTGCTGATACCTGGTCCTACCCCATTTTTACAGAGACAAACTGCTTTGTATAAAATAGGTAGCTCAGAAAAGATTTTCTGGCTTTTCAAAACTTTTATTAACTCTGGGTAATGTTCATTGTCATACATTTCATTACCCATTCTATACAAGATTGTCAAACACTGGAGCCTATTTTGTCATCAGTCTAACTTGAATGGAATGCCATTCTACTAGAAACACCCTAGCTCATACCAGAACAATTGAGAGTTACCAATTGATCTGACACATCTTAGAAATGTCAGATAAACCTGGAGAGCCCAGAGAAAACCCACAAGTAAACAGGCGAGATTGGAAACTACCAACAGACAGCCACTAGGTCTGGAATTGAATCCAGCTGCCTGAAACTGTGAGGCAGCAACACTTGCCACTGTGATCCTGTTCTGCCTTGAATTGAATCAATAAATCTTTATTTTATATAGCATCTTTGACAGTCTGTTACATCAGATACCACATCTATGATATGCTAATTGAACTTTTTAAGGTTTTCAGAAGTGCATAACAATCACGTCAAGAGCTACTGGTAAACGACATGCTCTGCATTTGAATTTGACATCAAAGGCTCAAGGGAAATGTGGCATGTGGAAATGGTTTGCTTCCTGCATAGTCAAACAGTATGTGCAAGGCAATGGGGATTTGCCCCATGAAAACAGAAATGGCTTGGTTTTGCTTTACTGTTACTTTTTCTTTGCTAGAATTTTGTGTTTTATCTTTTACAAGTAATATTGGAAAGGACTATGGCTGTAAAAAATATCATAGCTCACAATGAAGATTTGAGTAATAATATACTTTATTCTCTAGTAATCCCTATTATTCACCATGCCAACAAAATTTCCTCAAAATGTAATGTATTGTTTTGAATCTTGCAAACGTTTAAATAAAGAGAGCTGGGCATCAATCTAAAGGAAGAGATACAAATAGTGACCTGAAAAATCTAACATTGGTAGCACAAACCTTTTTAAGCAAAGAGACCCCAGATGGAGGTATACTCAAATACACCGTCTCATTTTCTTTGTTGAGTGCCATAATATACTAATCTTTGGTATGTAACAGGAAAACTGAAGTACCCAGCAGAAAACCCATGGAGACGAGGGCTTAAAATGCAAACTCCACACTCACAGCGTTCAAGTTGGAAATTTAAATACAGGACTTTGGATCCAGGAGGCTGCACCACCATACTTCTCTCCTTTGTCATATGCAACATAGAACAGCTTGTAATGAACTATTACGGCTATGAAGAGTAAAGAAACATATTGATCTTATATATTGTTTTATTGTGACTTATAAAACATCTATTCTATGAAAACAAATGTCAGTAATTCATTGTGTGTTTTTTTCAGACATCCGCCTCTTGTTTAAACAGTCTCTCTATTGACAGTAGCTCTCGTTAGACTCTCCCAAAGCTGAAGCCAAATTCCATACCAAGGTGCTGATGTTATCTAAAACTGATCCTTGCTTTTCTGTAAGGTAACAGATGGAATTTCAGTCCCACCCACACAATGTACATTTTTAATTTACTTAGGCAAACATAATTGTTATCATGTGTTTAATGGAGACTTCAACAGGACAGGTGCCAGGCTTCAGTGTGTGTGTGTGTGGGGCAGGGGGGTAGGGGTTGGCCCTTTGTCCATTCAAATTAAGGCTAATCAATAAAAAGAAGGAGAAAAAAAAAATTGTAGGGAGGAATTGGCCCTTCTCAGCTGTATTAATTATTGTGTGGTTACTCTTTCTCCACAAGTTGGAGGAGCACTGACCTCACCGCACGAACAAGACTTTTCCACATTTAGACTGACAGATTTTTTTCCACATTATAAAGTTCTCCATGCCAGTACGCTGTGTGCATGCGTGTGTACGTGCGTGTGCATGTGTCAGCTTGTCTGTGCCACTGTTTCTCCTCTTTGTAGCTATTCTGGAAAAGAACAGTATGAAGAAATTTTCCAGACCTACTTTTAATAAAACTGTATATACAAAATGCACTTCAAGTGGTTCGACACTAGACACTTGCCCTTTAAAAATGCAGAACTGTGTCTGTGCTTTTTTGTGTGTTTGTTTTTGTTTTAAGCATAAAGGCTTAAGTATAGATCTGTTTAAAAAAAAAAAAAAAAACTTCCAGTACCGACTGCTGAGTCACCTCGCTTAAAAATCACTACCTTACCTGCTACAGCAACAGAAGAGTGACTCACTACAAGAACACAGAGGAGTAAACAAAACAAATGAGTTTTATATTTATTAGAAGACATGATAAAATTCATAATGATAATACAAAAAAAGCTCACCAATGAGAGGAGCTGCTTGTTCAGGCCATCTGGCTCATTTGCTTAGCCAGCAGTTAGGCTGTCCCAATAACACACCCAGTTTCTTCTTAAGTGCAGAAAGGCTTTCCATGTTAGTAGCTAGTTTGTTCTTACCTCCCACTATCTGCACACTTCTCATCACATTTATTCCTGGCACTATTGTTATTAAAAACAATATGCATGCTGACCGCTAGATTTCTATATCTTTAAGAACTGGAGCTTCAGTCAGTCTTTATTATATGCTAGCCAAAGTACTCAGGATTGTCCAGGTATATTTGTATCATGAGTTAAGGTGAGAAAGCAAATATTTATGTATTTTTTTAAATGTTGACCTTTTTTGTCATTGCTGGCTGAAATGCTAGTGTCCCATCTGCCATCTTCATTACCCCACTATCAATTTATTTGTCCTCATGAGTCGAGAACTTGTTCTTGAATTTCACAACTGCCATAACTCCTTGCTGGGAAAGAACTGTTAATGCTACTTCTTTGTATTTCCTAGAATGGTGTTTTTTCATTAATAGCCATGTAAACACACATTAATTAATTGGTTGGGCTGTTAAATACTTTAAACCATGGACTACAAAAAGCATCTGCATGTAGGGGGGGCCAAGAGGGTGATTGGGGTTCAGAGACACTGCTGCGGGTCTCCATATCATTACAGGAGACAGCACTGATGGTGGTATTCAATAATGTTGTAAAGATGATTTAGATTATTTAGTTGGAGGAAACTACTGCCACAGACAGGCTAATATTCTTTGACTTTTCCACTGCCTTTAACACCATTCTGCCTCATTGACTGGGGAAACAGATCAAAGTTTTGAATCTTGATGCTCCCACAATCTCCTGGATCATTCAAGAGGAAGATGAGGAAATGGTGTTCCTGGGGATTCACATAAACAACAAACTGGACTGGTCTGATTACACAGTGGTTCTGTACAAGAAGGGCCAAATCAGGCTGTACTTGCTAACGAGACTCTGGTCTTTTGACGTGTGCAGCAAGCTGCTGGAAATGTTCTACCAGTCCATAGTTGCTAGTGTGGTGTTCTACACTGTGGTCTCCTGGGGAAACAACTTGAGTTTAAAAGACACACAATGCCTGAACAAACTTATCAGGAAAGCCTGTCCCAGGACCCATTGAAAGCTGTTATGGAAAAGAGTATGGTGACAAAATTGGATGCCATCATGAAAAATGCCCTCCATCCAATCCAGGAGGTGCTGTCTTGGAGGACTTTTAGCTACAGGCTCATTCCACTATGGTGTGATAAGAAGTATTTCTGGCGTCTTTTATGATTACGTTTATCAGGCAATTCAGTGCTTCTACCTAGTGTACTCATTAAGTTTATTTTAATTGATTACTTATCAATTAATTGATTGATTGGCTGTATTTTCTGTCCTGTGAGTCTGCAGTTTTGTATTTTATGTTTCTGCTGCTCTAATCTAACAGTTAATTAATTCACGATTAATTTAAAATTACTACAAATCAAGATGCTATATTGTTGTTAAAGTCTAAATTATAACTGCCTCATCATAAAATGGACTTAAATAAATGACTATTATCAAGAAACAGTTAAAGTTACTAATGCAGTACTTAATTGTTCTCTTTGTACCATATTTTGAACATCTACTCGAGAAATAGTAAAACAATTCTACTTCATCATGACTTACCTTTATCTCATTTGGAAAAGATATACAGGTGTTCCAAAGCATTAGCATTTTCAAAAACTTGAACATTTTTCTTTGATAAAAAAAATGTAGCATCATTGGTACATTTCAAAGTTATTGTAGTTACCTGGGTAGAAGTTAGAGTAGCCATCTCCACTACCCCTCAATGACTTTCTCTGTCCTCATGAGTCAAGATCTTGTTCTTTTTGTGTATGATTGGATTTCATAGTTGGCATAACTCCTTGCTGGGTTAGAACCATGAACACTACTTCTTTGAATTTCTTGGTTTAGTGTAGTTTCACAAATAGATGTTTAACCACACACTAATAAATTGGTTGGCCTGTTGAATAATTTAAGTCATAGACCACAGAAACCATCTGAAGTCATGCAGGAGGCGTTCAGAGACACATCTGCAGGCCTCCATATTATTACAGGAGATAACACCAATGGCGGTATTCAATAATGTTAAAAAGATGATTTAGTTGATTAATTCAACATTGATTTAAACTTATTACACATCAAGATACTACAATGGCATCAAAGTCTAAAAATAAAATTGCTATGTCATAAAATGAACCTAAATAACTACTATCAAGAAACAGTAAAATTTCCTAATTGTTCTGTTTCTAACATATTCTGAGCAGCTACTCGACAAACAGTAAAAAAATTGTGTTTCATTCTACTTAATCAAGGCTTATCTTTTTCACACTTTGCAGTGATATACAGATGTTCAAATGCATTAATATTTTCAAAAAATGTAAAATTTTGCTTTGATGAAAAATGTAGTGTCATTGCTACATTTCAGAGATACAGTAATCTCTCCTCGATCGCGGGGGTTGCGTTCCAGAACCCCCTGCGATAGGTGAAAATCCGCGAAGTAGAAACCATATGTTTGTATGGTTATTTTTATATATTTTAAGCCCTTAGAAACTCTCCCACACTGTTTATAAATATTCTCCGCACAGTTATACAGTAAACCCTCGTTTATAGCGGTTAATCCGCTCCAGACAGATAAATGAATTTCCACGAAGTAGTATTCTTTATTTATAAATCTAATATTTTCGCAGTTAGAGCATAGAAAACCTGTTTAAGACCTTCTAAATACGTTTTTTAACATTATTAGAGCCCTCTAGACATGAAATAACACCCTTTAGTCAAAAGTTTAAACTGTGCTCCATGACAAGACAGAGATGACAGTTCTTTCTCACAATTAAAAGAATGCAAACATATCTTCCTCTTCAAAGGAGTACCGTCAGGAGCAGAGAATGTCAGAGAGAGAGAGAAAAGTGAACAAGCAAAAATCAATAGGTCTGTTGGGCTTTTAAGTATACGAAGCACCCATGATAAAGCGGCCGCAATGAAGGGATCAATGTGAAGGTAGTCTTTCAGCATTTTTTACAGGAGCGTCCGTATCTTCTAAGCAAACAGCCTCTGTGCAAACAGCCCTTCTGCTCACACCCCCTCCATCAGGAGCAGAGAATGTCAGAAAGAGTGAGAGAGACAGAGAAAAGCAAACAATCAAAAATCAATACGGGCTGTTAGAGCTTTGAAGTGTGCGAAGCACCACGCGGGAAGCATATCGTATATCATTGAGGAGTTTTATTTAATACGTAATACTTGCTCTGATTGGGTAGCTTCTCAGCCATCTACCAATAGCATCCCTTGTATGAAATCAACTGGGCAAACAAACTAAGGGAGCATGTACCATAAATTAAAAGGTAAGGATTAAAATCCGCGAACCAGCGAAAAATCCGTGATATATATTTAGATATGCTTACATTTAAAATCCGCGATGGAGTGAAGTCGCGAAAGTCGAAGCGCGATATAGCGAGGGATCACTATATTGTCTTGTGTATACAGTACAATGAAATTTCTATCTCTATGCCTGACCAACATAAAGCAGGCCACCATTCTCTTTGTCTAGCAGAATGAATGGATATTATACACGTATAATATCTCTCTATTATATTAAAAAAGTTTTCTGTCTTGTCCACATTATTCAGCCTTGACCACTCCCCTCCACGCCGCTTGCCCAGTCATTACTCCTACTGCGCGCATCCTCTCTTCATACTATCTCATGACACTCTCAGGGCGAACTTGCTGTTCAATGCATTTGGTTAAAATGGCAAGGTAGAAAAGCATATTATCTATTCAAGAACGTTGAATTTTAGACAGTGATTGAAAATGAGTGGCAAGAGCTGATAATAAATGTCAAAAAAATGAATAAAAAAGAGTTGCATATAATAAAGAAACAATAAAGAAAGAAAGAAACATTGCTCAAGGGTTTGCCAACTCTACACTGAACTTTTGGACCTGTGTTTTTCTTTGAAAAGGGTATAGATAAAAAAAAATTGGGATAAACAATCTTTTGGAAATTCAACAATTGCTAAATGTAACCCATGATGAGACAAAGTGACTTTCTTTTAGACTAAAGCTGTAATCCAGCGAGGCAATGAAACTGTTATTCAAATTAGTTGTTGAAAGGGTAGCACTGTACCTGTGGTGTTAGATGAAATTTCAATTTGTACAAAATTTTGTGTGCACTGAAGGTGTCCTTCCATCAGGCAGCATGAGTTTAGTCCCGATATTGATGATGGTTTTTGGGGTACTCCCATCTTAACCCATCTCCCTGATACGCCATAGAAGCCTGTAGTTTAAGTCGGACCAATACCAACACACATATAAAATTTCATTAATAATTGGTGTAACACTTTAGTTTAAGTACTGTAAAAATGAATTTATTAATAATAATTCTTTATTTATTGTCACATACATAGTTATACAGGACAACACGCAGTGAAATGCATCTTTTCACATACCCCTTGGGGTCAGAGCACAGGGTCAGCCATTGTACAGCGCCCCTGGAGCAATTGAAGGTTAAGGGCCTTGCTCAAGGGCCGAGCAGAGTAGCATCTCTTTTGGCAGTGACGGGGATTCGAACCAGCAACACTCATTTACTCTTATGTAGCAAGACCTTAACAAAGGCTTCTTTTGGTGGGAATCTTATTTACAAATCCATCAGTAAAGTGCGTATTCATCTGTGCAGTCCTACAATTCCTTTACATGAAGTATGACTCCTACAGTATCTGGCAAACCTTGTGGCGGTTGGTCACAGATGTAGCCAGTGGGACACATGTCTCTTATTGCAAGCAGGTGTGCCCCATATAAGGCTCCTTCATACTTACGAGAAAACACTTTTATAATGCCAAAGTGTGACTGTAATTTTACCTTTAGCCAAGTGAAAAATGTTCTTTCTTGTATTGGGGAAGTCATCTATGGATATACCTACCTAAAATTCTTGTGATCTTAAAGAACTTGGATATTGTGTCTTCTACATTTTTTCATCAGCTGATATACAGATGTTCATTTTGACTTTATATCCAGGATAGCAATATTGACTTTTTGTGGACTTTGTCATGTCAAGTGTTTCATTATGTGCAGTGTATATTGAATCAAGGAGGGTGGGACAGTTTAAGTGTTTATTTGAACCAAATGGTATTTTTTCAATACATCATTCTCTTGTGTTTTTGTACCTTAATTTTTTGTATTTTATTTTCAATTAGCCTTATTGCGATTCCTACATGACTGCAACAGTTGGAAAGAAAACACATACACGCAAACACAAATTGTAATTTTCCAAGTGTCATCTCTCGTGCCACTATAACAGGTAGCAGGGAGAAAAAGGGGCTACATTTATAACTATTTTTGAGATGGGGAAGTGAGCAAGCTTCTCTAATGGATGGATGGATAGATAGATAGATAGATAGATAGATAGATAGATAGATAGATAGATAGATAGATAGATAGATAGATAGATAGATAGATAG
>JANRMT010062848.1:14436385-14446666 GCA_026402145.1 Polypterus bichir lapradei | reverse complement strand
TAGATAGATAGATAGATAGATAGATAGATAGATAGATAGATAGATAGCATAGTTTCTGGATTAAAAAACACATTTTAAATTTACTTAGCTTCTGTCACTGTATTACCACATGTATGCTCTAATCACTCATTTTGACCATTCAGGATTAGTAAAATGACATATCATTATAGTCTGTCCAAGTTCATTTATGACAAGCTGGCCAAGATAAACGCTGATTTTTCAGTATGTAGGTTCTGTAGAAAATAAATGATGCCCAACATCTTTAGACCGTTGAAGTGATGTATTTATAGGAGTCATGAAGGAGCCACGAAGCCTAAACTATGACTCATACATTCAATTCAAAAATGACACATTTTTCAGCATCTCCATTTATTGTATAACTAATTATTCAGTCCACACTCCCCCGACCCAAACCAGCCCACATTTTGCCCTGAGGTTTTACAAGAATGTCAAAGGAAAAGGTGAAAACAAAAGGCAGAAATAACTTTGATACATTTCTTGATTAGTTATAAATCATGTTCTGAGCTAGTGCCATCCATTGACGAGGTAAATTAAAACTTGGAAGGTCCCACTTCCTAAGTCAAGGCAGTTCCTTCAAACATCTGAAATAGTGAAAGAAATTGCCTGGATATGTTCAGTGCAGCCCCAAAAACCACACTAGGTGATAAATGAGTTCTTTCACTCAGAGTTTGTGCTGGCTCTGTCGCCAGAACAGCCCTCTGAAAAGCTACCAGTGAAGAATGTTAAATCAGCTTTTATTAACTGTTTTAAAAGGTTCATGTGGTAACATCCTTTTTTTCCAAGTGTTTCGGCATATTTGTTCAGAAGTAAGCAGTTTCTGATGTTGAAAATATCCAATTGTGGCAGCAAAGACTGAAACTGTGTGATGATTGTTTATATCCATGCTTGGTGATATACGTGTGTAACAAACAAGACAATACAGTAAGTACAAAGTCAAGCAAATCATTGGAAATACATGTTGATACTGAATGTTTTTTATTCTTTGTGATAGAAAATACAGAAAAGATAACATACTATAGTAGTGGTTAAGGGTGCTATATTAAAGGTTTCGTAACTGCTTGAAATCATTATTTATCATACAATCTGTGCTTTCAATTTTCATCTCTCTCTGCTTTGTCTCCAATGTAATTAGAATGTGTGTGGTGAATTGTGATATTTTATATACCGTCTTCTTTTGTTTTTATCAGATGTACCATTACAGGTAAATATTTCATTCACATACATTGTGGAGGACTGCCGGCTTCTCATGCCGGTCCTCACTCCCAGGCCGCCAGTAGGAGCTCTCCCGACAGCAGGATAGTGCCCCGAAGTCCAGCAGGGCCTCATGGACTTTGTAGTATTTATACACAGCCCTGCTGGATACCTTGGGGGCCACCAGGAGTCGCTGTGGGGGGGCTTATGGGCTCTTTAGTGCCTTATGACCCGGGAGTACGTCACGGTCACGTGACGGGAAGGAACGACGTGCTCCTGGGTTGAAGTAAAAGGACTGATTGCCCTGACCTGGGACAGGAACAGCTCCAGGTCAGGGGCTATAAAAGGACGATGCCTCAGTCCAGACACTGAGCTGTGCTGGGTGGGAGAGGAGCAAAGTGTCTGGCCGAGGAGAGAGAATATTTTGGTAGTGTTTGTGTGGTTTAATATATGAGTAGTGTGGAAGGTGCTTGGTGCACTGTGCTTAAAAATAATAAACAGTCTGGGACTTTTATCTGGTGTTTGGAGTCATACCTGAGGGTTCAAGGGAGCACTAGCGCCCCCTACTGCCACAACATATTTTTTTCTATTCCTGATTATTCCAGCATAGATTTGCATAATCAGCAGTTCAGAGCAGGTAAACTAAATACCATCATTAATAAGTAAAACTAGGCTAATTAATGGGCTAAATAATTTTCTTAAAACTTGATGGATTTAATGTTCCATTGTTACTTGCCAAATCTTACAGAGACGTATGACCTTCAGGTAGCTCAGGAAATCCAAATTTAGCCAGACTTTTCAATGTAGTTTACGGGTGGAAACTGCTTGATTAAAGATAAAAGTGTTAAAGCCCATCAGACCTCATTAGGCAACATAAAGTAAGCCACATCCAAATGCATAGTTGCAACCAACTATAATTTTGTAATTTATAAGTAAGCTGCTCTGTAAAGAACCAAAATAATTTCCTCATCTGTAAGTTTGTTGACTCATCTCCTATGTGTCTGGTATACCATTGACATAAGCTTTCTTTATTTATAACTGTTTAGTGCAGTGACTGGTCATCTCCTAGGATACCTTGTGTAATCTCTTTTTAGCCACAGAATTCCAGTTCATCACAAGCAGTCAGAGGAAAAGGAGAGCAAAAAAACAACACAACTCAGTCACATCACTATGAGCTTGTCTTCAGTCTCATGTACCTGTACCAACTTTGTATGTATTGGCACCATGATACTGTCCATACTGGAAAAGTGCAGCTATTCATACATCTCATTTTAATTGTGCACTCACAATGTTTTTCAGTTTCTTATAAACCCTCAAAAACCAAGTTGTGAAACAATTCAGCTGGTTTGAAAATGAAAACTTGAAAATGAAAACTAAGTTAATCAGCTTTTAACACATCTGAATGATCCAGTTCCTACAAACGTTTCCAGGAAGATCTCAGGTTATGTAATTAACAGCACATTAGACTAAGATAACTGCTCAGTAGAACCTGGCATTTTCCCAGAGTGTTATAAACTGCAGAAGTAAAACCTCTGCTTATGAAATACTGTATAACCTTGACTGTTCTGTTTTGGACAATTTTAGCTTTATCTCAAACATATTTTTTAAGCAAAATTCTAGAAAATGCATTTTTGACAGTGAAATGAACACTTAAATAAAACGTCCGTTCTTTTCTAGTCAGGACATATCACAGAAACTGCATTAGCTAAAACAGTAAATTACTTACAGCCCAAAGCTGATTCTGTTATAGACAATTCTTGTGCTTTCAGACTTAAGTGCTGCATTTGATATTATAGATTTTTTGTCTTTTCTAGTGTCTTCAATACCATCCTGCCATCCCTGTTAAGATATAAGCTTAGAGATATACAGGAAGGGGAGCCTACGGTGTCCTGCATAATGGACTATCTGTGGGCAGACTACAGTTCAAAGGAGACCCTGAAAAAAAACTTAGTGCCATTATAAATAATGCTGCCCTTCCTCTCTCGGACACGCGGACACTGAGGACTTTCAGTCAATGATTTATTCAGCTGAAGTGTGCCAAGAAATACTATGGGGGCTCCTTTATACCAACAGCAATACAGCTACATAATGTCTCACTGTGACTGCCAAGACAGTTGTTTAATTTTTTTTAAAATTATCTATCTATCTATCTATCTATCTATCTATCTATCTATCTATCTATCTATCTATCTATCTATCTATCTATCTATCTATCTATCTATCTATCTATCTATCTATCTATCTAAACACCTTAAACAATAGATTGGCCTTTCTGGTAGTGTCATTCAGTCAGTCTTTTACTCAGTGGCTTAGTCCCAAACAAGGTAGTGAGGACTGCTGGAGCCTATCCTAGCTAGCATAGGGTACAAAGCAGGGACAAACCCTGGACAGGGCGGCAGTCCATCGCCTATTTTAAAACAGTTTCAATTTGATTTAAAAGAAAGGTAAATCTTTGTAAATCTCAAAAAGTGCACATGAGAAATTAATGATTTTGCATATGGTGTGTTTCAAGGACCAATTCAAGACCCTTTATTATTTCCACTGTTACCTGTTATCTGTTACCCAGATAATTTCCAAGCATAATGTAAATACCACAGCTATGCAGACAAAACACAGCTTTATGAGTGTCTTATTAGCATTAATACATGGATAAGCATTAATTTTCTTAAACAAGAAAAGGAAAAACTAAAACTCTTGTTATTTGCTGAGGTTAAAAAAGTGAGAACCTTAAGAAAAACCTGATCATCTGGCCTTGCAAATCTATATGTCATTATGAACTTGGAGCAAGAACTAACCAAAGACATGCAGGTTAGGTGAATTGGCATTGCTAAATTGGCCCTAGTGTGTGTTCATGTTGAGATGGGCTGGCGCCATGTCCAGATGTTGCTCCTGTCTTGCACCCGGTGCTTGATGGGATAGCTACAGATGTCCCATTAACCTCTCCTGGATAAGTGTGTTAAGAAAATGGATAGATTAGTCATATTACTGAGAATATTTTTTCCACTTATGAAACATACTGTAGCACAATTATGACAATTTATATCTTTGCAATGTGCTGAAAAATTAATACTTTTTTTGCATATTCCCCTTCAGGTCCACCAAGAAAAAATACAAATTAACTGAATGTTGTTCAAATTGTAGCAGTAAGAATCTTAACCAAGAAGAGAAACTTTGAACATATTTCAATATTTTTAGCAACATTGCGTTTACAACATGTGTCTTTTAGGACTGATTTTAAAATACTTCTTGTTACTTATATCACCATGAATAATCCTGCATCTTCTTTATTTCAGAATGCTTGTCCCCTTATATCCCTAATTGTAATCTCAAATTTCCAAACCCTGGCTATGTTCTGAGAATGAAGCATTTTTGCACACCAAAAATATGAAATATATTAGAGACAGAGATATGTCTGGCAAGCATTGCATTGATATTTTTAAAAACTCCTAAAAAAGACACACTTTTCTAATTAGGCTTTTTCCATTTCACTATTTAAATATATCTAGTTTAAAGATTAATTCATTACATTTAAATAGCACTTATCTAATCTACTCAAAGCACTTTACATAGACAGCGAGGAACCACTTCAACCACCACCAATGTGTAGTGCCCACCTGGATAATGTGATGGCAGCCACCAGTACATTCACCACACATTAGCTATTAAGTGGTGAAGGAGTGAAAAAGATAGCCAGTTAGAGACAGGAGATGAATAGGGGGCCAGAAAGAACAGGTTGTGATGGGCAGTTTTTAGTGGTACACACTAATCTTTTCGTAAGATGCTCAGCAATCTTTACAACCACAGAGAGTCAGGACCTTAGTTTTACGTTTCTTACAAAGGACAGTGGCATTTTGTAGGATAGTGTCCATGTTCTTAAACTGAGGCATTGTGATCAACACACAGACCACAGGGTAAGTGCCCCCTGCTGGCCTCACCAAAACCTCTTCCTGCAGCAAAGCAAGCTTCTCCCATCCAAGTACTGGCTGACTGCAAACATGCTTAGCTTCAAGTGGGTTACCTACTCTGATGTGCAGGAGATATCACTGCATACCATACTCTGAATATTTTTTATTTAATTGCAAATAACTTCTTTTGTTTTTGTTTTCTTTCTGTGACATCTTTTGCTTGTATACTCTATACAATTGCGTCTGGACAAAGTGCTATGTGTGCTTGATCCTGGAAAGGATGAAGGGCCCTGCCACTACAATGACATTTGCAGTGTCAAATCCTTTTAAAATTGTCATCATACATAGTAAATAATGAATAACATTTTCACATTTCAGTACTGTATAATGCTCAGCAGAACCTGTGTAAAACTTTGGACTGCACAGAATTTTTATTTCCACAGCTTCTGCGTTGCCTGGAGTTTTTATTTTCCTTTCATCTCTGGCCATCTTAGCATAGAGTATGTTATCAAATTGGACATTGAGCTGTTCTATTAAAATCACGACTTTAAAACTACTTGAATTCAAATGTATTTCAATTTCATTTTCCACCTTAAGGATTCTTCAATTCCTATTTTTAATTATTTTTGATAGTTTTGTTTTTTTTCACTATTTGAAAATTCACTTTAAGTATACTTTTGTTTGGAAATATACTATATACACAAATTTTGTTAACTGAAAAAGGCTCTTAAAGATATAAATATTCACATTGAACTAAAAAACAGTGTATAAAATTATAAAATTAAAAGTATAAAATTAATGATAGAAGCAAAGTTTTAAAAATATATTTTTTTTTAAAGGAAGGAATGGCTGTCTATAACTGAACCCAATACTTATTTGGATGAATTTCTTCATCTACAACTCCGGAATTTTTTTTTAACATGGTTGAATCTGCAGTTAAAGGTGATTAGTAAGCAAAATTTGAGATACGTTTTAAGCATATTAATGACTAATTGTCTGGATGTTAAAAAAAAGTTGAAAAAGACATAACTCAGAAGGTGTAGTAGGATCTGTGCCACTTAAATTTCTGAAAAATGACAATCTTTCAGATGGAAATTATGGAAAGTGATTTATCCAAATTATAGGATGCAAACAGACGGAATTAGGATTTGGGTTAATGCAAATCAAGTTAAGCACTATCTTATTAAAAGTATTTTTAGAGTGCTACTGTAATTTTTCTTGTGGTTGACATTGTTATTATGATGACAATTTTGTTAAAAAAAGTTAATGTAAAGAATCAGAGAATCATTTTAGTTCACAACAATGGTGAACTTCTTGCAAGAAAAAGAAAGTAAAATTGAATCCACAAATAAACAAATGTAGTCATCTATCAGCCTCGGGGTGACATAAGCTTCAGTGCAAGCCACAGGGAAGCCTACAGAAAGGCCAAGCCTGCCTCTCTCACACGATTACCATTCAAATGTAGCTAAAGTGATCTCTCCTGCTAAGGATAGCTGTTATGATTGTGCATTTTGTTGATTTCATTTTACATCTTCTAAATTTTATTGTGCTAATAATTTTTCATGTGGTTTTGGAATATGTATATTCCAAATATGTCATTTTGAATTGAGAGTTGTTTTAACTGTAGAATTACTAGAGCCTAAAAAAAAACTTGTAGATCTGTCCCACCTTAAATCGCTTCTCACCTCTCTGTCAGCATCTTTTGTCCTTTAAATGTGTGGATAAGCAGCAAACAGCAAGCAGCCTGCTATCACATCCCCCACCCCACACAGTTTTCTCAGCTCAAGTCTGTTTACCTGCATGTCAGTTGCTTAGAGTTGTATAGAGTGAGATATAAAGCAAAATGACACCTTTTATAAATACTATATCGTTATTTGGAACACTTGCATTTCATGTGTGTTCCATGTCTACAACAATCTATGTACAGTAAAACAGAAGAAACAGAAACGTTTTTCATGTTTTAGTAATAATTGACAAAATGTAGACATGAAGTGTATAATGTGTGAAGCCTGAATTCCAAATATCAAAGAAACACTTTCACAAAAGGTACAAATATAACAGAACAAGTGAGCTTCTATTCAAGAATATAACTGCAGAAAAACAACCCGCATTAGGGTGCAACATTGACACACATTTTCTACGAGCGCTTCGGTGGCACAACGGTCTCAGCTGTTGACTGGTAATCTAAACTTCACGGGTTTGATCCTGGACTAGTCCGCTTTGAGAAGTGAGCTGCATGTATTCTTTCTATTTTAGAAGAAAAACATACATTTGATTCCAGCCTGTAACAGCCAGTGTAATTTATTATACTTGTAAAGGTTAGTTTTTTTGTTTTTTTTTTTATTCAGTTTTATTCTCTCAGCCGCGTTCATGATCTCAAAAACCGCATTTGACACTGCTGTTTTCACATTGACGCGCTATAACAGAGGTAAACCGTCCTTAGTATGTAAGAGCCAGACCGATCTGGCTTTTATGTAAGTAACATATAAATGTTAATGTTTTGGGCACATGCACCATCCTTACATACACCGTCCTTTGTATGTAAGGGCCAGATCGATCTGGCTTTTATGTAAGTAACATATAAATGTTAATGTTTTCGGCACATGCACCGTCCTTACATACACCGTCCTTTGTATGTAAGAGCCAGTCATGATATGAGTTTACCTCTGTTATAGCGCGTCTATGTGAAAACAGCAGTGTCAAATGCGATTTGTGAACGCGGCTGAGAAAATAAAACTGAATAAAAAAAAATTACACCAGCTGTTACAGGCTGGAATCAAATTTATATTTTTACTCTAAAATGGTAAGAATATGTGCAACTCACTTCTCAAAACGGACTTCAACCCATGAAGTTTAGATTACCAGCCAACAGCTGATACCGTTGCGCCACTGAAGCGCTCATAGCAAAGTGTGTCAATGTCGCACCCTAATCCGGGTTGTTTTTTTGCAGTTATATTCTTGAATAGAAGCGCACTTGTTCTGTTATATTTGTACCTTTTGTGAAAGTGTTTCTTTGATATTTGGACTTCAGGCTTCACACCTTATACACATGTCATAAATGTAAGAAGGGTGGTCCTTGGGTGTGTGTGGGAACTGTTAATGGTTGAATCTGATGATTGTATATAGTGCGGAACTGGCCTGTCTGTACAGGCACAACACTCACACCCACGTCCATAGTTTTCCTAGTCTCGTTCGCGCACAAGATCTGACATGGTTTTCAAATAAAGAGGGGGTATAACAAAACAAGTTTGTACCTAACACATCTTATAATAAATAAGACTGGAAAAAAAAATCGACAAGTACTATAAATTTACAGACACAAATCAAATGTATGTTTTTATTGTATGGTATAAAAAACAAGTGTAGCTCACTACTCAAAATGATAAATTTGGGAAGCAGCTGATATTGAAACTGCGACCTCTTGATTGAAAGGCAGCAGTTCTTAGCATTGAACTGCACGAGCTATCATATCAACTGCCTATGGTAACCTGCTTTCTTTGTTCTTCTGTTAAATTCTTGAATAAAAGTGCACCTGTTTTGTTATATTTGTACCTTTTGTGAAAGTGTTTATTTCATATTTGTATTTCAGGTTTCACACATTATACGTTTCATGTCTACATTTTGTCAATTATTAGTAAGTAGCAAAATACCCGCGCTTCGCAGCGGCGAAGTACTGCCTTAAAATTTTTATTAAGAAGAAAAGTACACCTTTTTAAACTGAGGGAAAATATACCAATAATTATTTGTTAAGGATCTCTTTGTATACCACGTTGTCAGTTCGGCCCTCCGGTTGCAATATGACCAAGCTGTGCGCTGAGCTTATTATTGAGCATGCAACGTACAGTTAGCCATGTGAAAAGCAATCTTGCCTCAAATCAATGCCAACCTTTTGTAGGGTCTGTCCCTGAGACTTATTAATTGTCATTGCGAAGCAGAGCCTTACTGGAAATTGGAGGCGTTTGAATTGAAATGAGAGATCAGAGGGTATAACGGGGATGCGAGGAATAAAAACTCTCTCCCCTGAGCCCCTGCCAGTAAAAATAGTTACCTCAATTAGGTTCTTTTGCAGACACGTGACCTGAAGTCTCGTGCCATTACAAAGTTTCGGTGGCTGTAAGTTTCTCAGTAACATTATTGGTGCCCCAACCTTCAAAATTAGATTATGCTCAGGAATGCCTGGAGGATTCAGAGAGTAGAGAAACTCTGCTGGAGAGTGCACCACGTCTTCCACTTCTACAACTGAATCCACAGACTAATATGTTTTCGGTTGTGAAGGTAGTTCTTGAAGTAAAATGTGGTTCATAGTCGTAGTCATGTCATTTCTTGGTGTCAGGATAGCTCTCTCTCTCTCAATCATGACACGTCGTTTTCGTTAGAAAGTTCAATATGGCGGCCGACAGTGGCGTCATAACACCGAAATAAGTATGTACATCGGTTTCGGTTAGCGCAGGGAAGCTGCCTACCAAATTTCGTGAAGATGGGGCCATAAATAAGAAAGTTTAACATGACGGACGTTGTCGACCATTATGACCGTTACGCGTAGAATTTCAAAATGAAACCTACTTAACTTTTGTAAGTAAGCTGTAAGGAATGAGCGTGCCAAATTTCAGCCTTTTAACTACACGGAAAGTTGGAGAATTAGTGATGAGTGAGTCAGTGAGGTCTTTGCCTTTTATTAGTATAGACTAGCAAAATACCCGCGCTTCGCAGCGGAGAAGTAGTGTGTTAAAGAAGTAATGAAAAAGAAAATGAAACATTTTGAAAATAACGTAACATGATTGTCAATGTAATTGTTTTGTCACTGTTGTGAGTGATGAGTGTTGCTGTCATATATATTGTGACGGACAGCCGGGTCCCATGCCCGGCCGGGATGCCTCTGCTGCATACGTCCCGGGGAAGCCATCATGGACATTGCAGTACCTTCCCCAGGGCGCTTGGGGGCAGCCTCCCTGGCCGTGGATCCCTCCTCAATCTCCCCCGTGGCTCCATGGGACATGGAGTCCACCACAGCAGCCCGGTTGGGAGATGGGGTGGCCGCTAGGGGGTGCTGCGGACGACCAGCCACCACGCTGGACGGTTTATCAGCCCCACCAATTAAGACCAGCTGGTCAGGCACCTGGAACACTTCCGGGTGGGGTATAAAAGGGCGTGCCTCCCAGCAATC
>JANRMT010062848.1:14395396-14435985 GCA_026402145.1 Polypterus bichir lapradei | reverse complement strand
AACGCGGTAAGTGTTCGGCAAGGCAGCTGAAGCGCTGCATTATGGGATCTGTAGTTTATTGTGTTACCAGCGCTTCATATACCCGGGCCATTAATAACAATAATACAGTATATAAAATAATCTTGCGGGCCGGATATAATTACACGCCGGGCTGGATGTGGCTCGCGGCCCTTGAGTTTGACACATATGGACTAAATAGAACTTGAAAAGATATATTTTTTCGAATGTGATTGCGCAATTCAGAACGAGTTGACGCGCACTACAGTACATCGAGCCCGCGTGCTATTGTGGTTTTGCCTGCATGCCTCAATAAGTCACCCTCCCCTCGCTCTTACTTTTTTACCGTTCATCTAATGAATACACTGAGTATGGCTTTACCAAAACAATCATTGATGGCGAATAAAGTATCCATTATTCGAGTATGTAGATCGGGGTATATATATACATATATATATACCCGCGTATCGCAGCGGAGAAGTAGTGTGTTAAAGAAGCTATGAAAAATAAAACATTTTAAAAATAACGTATCATGACTGTCAAAATACAGTAATTGTTTTGTGAGTGTTATTGAGTGTTGCTGTCATCAAGGATTTGATTATCATTATTTCTTTCAATCAGGTTCGTATCTGTAGGATGTGATGTGTTCAAGTTACATTCCGTGTTTGTCAATCGTAAAGATAACAGGTTTCATTCATCGATTCGTTTCTTACTGCATCAATAAACAGCTCGTCTTCTTCTTTATCTGAGACCTGACACACTGCATGCACAGGTTTTTTTTTACACTGTCTTCCTTTAGCGGGACATTGACTTTTTCCACCGTGTGCTTTGTTTCCGCAGTAGCTGCACTTATGAATATACTTGTATGTATCAGACGCTTCATATTTTTTTGCTGCTTTTTCAATTGTGTAATTCGGTTTTTGTTCAGCGCTCTTTGGAACAGTTGCTTTTTGTCTGTGCACTGCGTCAGTTCACATGAGCCGTTCGGTGTACATGCATCGAAGTTTCCCAGCTGTGCTGGTGCCATGTCGTGCTATGTCCACGGCTGTATTTAATGTTACCCAAGTCCCGGCACTTAAAACTTTCTCTCGCAGTTTCGCTGAGTTTGTGCCATACACCACCCTGACCATCTCATCTTCCTCTGCATAAGCACAGTCCTTCACCCGTGAATATTTAGCAGCAGTGTTTCTATTGGATTGCCGCTGATGGACGGCCTTATATGGGCAGGCACTAAATTACAAACACCAGCGGCAGCGTGTCTATGAACTTAATTTAAAGTTTAGGTTTACACCGTGCTTTGTTTCCGTAGTAGCATCACTCATGAATATGGTTGTATATGTCACTCGCTCGCTTCTTATTGTTTCGCTGCCTTCTCAATTATATAATGCATGTTTTCTTCAGCGGTTTTTGTAGCTCTTCCTGGTTTTCTATGTACTGCGTGATTACTTGGGAGGCGTGATGATGTCACATGAAACTCCGCCCCCACGGCTTTCGAGCTCATCTCCATTACAGTAAATGGAGAAAAACAGCTTCCAGTTATGACCATTACGCGTAGAATTTCGCAAATGAAACCTGCTTAACTTTTGTAAGTGAGCTGTAAGGAATAAGCATGCCAAATTTCAGCCTTCTACCTACACGGGAAGTTGGAGAATTAGTGATGAGTGAGTGAGTGAGTGAGTGAGTCAGTCAGTCAGTCAGTCAGTCAGTCAGTCAGTCAGTCAGTCAGTCAGTCAGTGAGGGCTTTGCCTTTTATTAGTATAGATACATGAAAAACGTTTCTGTGTTAACAACATTTTTACAGAGATTGTTGAAGACACTGAACACACTTGAAATGTATGTATTCTAAATGACGATGTACTTTTTTACCCAATAAAGCTCCAGCACTTCACTCGAAGATAAACACACTGAGAAACTTCTTTGCAAATTGAACTGCAGCGGTGGGTGGGGGGATGGAATAGCCCGCTGTTTGCTGCTTGTCTTAATCAGCACATTTACAGGACCAAAGATGCTGAGGGAGAGGTGCGAACGGATTTAAGGTGGGCCGGATTTTCAAATTTTCTCATAGGCTCTGGTAATTCTAGTGTTAATTTCATGTTATTTTTATATTGTCATATTGTTTAATTGTCTACATTTGTTTAATTTATAATTTGTTTACGTTAAATTAAAATTTGTTTAAATTAAAATTGTTAAATGGTTTAAATTTGTTTAATCCACTCTCCTGTTGCTCCCACGTGAGCAGTCACTCCATGAATCTGCATGAAACAGTCCAGCATGCATAGTTGTCTCCCTTACAAATTGAAATATTTCAGAAAGAAATTTAGGAAAAGTTAGACTTGAAGAAGAAAAACTAATTTTGGCCTCAACTTCATTTAGAAATGTAAATAATTCTTTCTTGTGTCCTTTAGATTTGACCATTTGTTTGTCACATCATCTTGTTTTCATTTTCTTGTCCTCACAGTAATCTTTAGGATTTCTCCAAGAATGAAATGAGCATAATCCATTGGAACATCACTGGAGTGCACCATGCAATGCTACAGCATACATAACTGAATTCAATAAAGTTTATATTTATTAGGGGCAGCATGGTGGCACAGTGGTGGCGCTGCTGCCTTGCAGTAAGAAGACCTGGGTTTGCTTTAAGTAGACAGAAGGATTTTCCTTCTCTTGAAGTAACGTTTTCTGTTTCATTATCATTCACTTGAAAAGTTTAAACAATTGGTCTTCTTAAGGAAGGAAGACTTCTTAAGCTGTGAAGCATGATGGTAGCTCCACGGAAATTCCAAACCCATTTAATTCAATTTCTGACTTTTTTTTAAACCAGTTTTATTATTAAAACACTTTATGCTTCCAGTTTAGCTAACATTACACTTTCAGTGATGTGTTTTAAATTATATTATAGAAATGGCCAATAATACCTTCAGTGCCTTCCTCTCCTTTCTATTAGTCTGTTGTCTTCTTTACCAAAGGGAAATAAGCTCTAATAGCACAAAATCTTTAGCTGATGTTTCTAGTAACTGGTGTGTTTTGCCTGGAATATATTTTTAACATTCACTTTTAGTTTATTTGGACTACATTTATATTCCTAAAACATAAACTATTTACAGAACACAATCCATTTTGCAAAGAACTGTTATTTAATAAGCTACATCATTATTTTATGCTATGATTTTTTAGTAAAATATTTTTTTATTTTCATCCTTAAAATATTAATAGTCTAGACATTTTGTCTCACCTGAAAATACTTTGTTAATAAAAAGTAGAATGAAATAGGATCATCCTATTTATCTGATGCAATAAAAGAGTGAACTATTGGCACAAACTCTTCTTCAATGGCCATTTTCATTATCATCAATATGCTTAAAATGTACCTCAAATTTTGTTTACTAATCACCTTTAACTGCAGATTCAACCATAATAAAAAAAATCCAGAAAATTCCAAAAAGCAAAACTTGAATTTACCATGAGGTAAGAACTATGCTGAATTCATGTGAAGTGAAGTGAACTAATATATAGGCGTATCCTGTAAGATTCCAGCCTTGGCACGGGAAGAGGAGGTCAGGCCCTTCATGCTCGACCCTCAAAGCTCAGTTATGATCCTTCTACTGTTTCACCTACATAAACCTTGTTACAGTATGTTTACTTCCTTTGTAGTTAAGTTTGATGATCTTCTAGATGCTGTGCCAGAGGCTGCGATCAACTGCAGTAGGGGACCAATCTGCGGAACTCGCTAAGCCATCCAATCGGTAATAATGCTGGGTGGTGTGTATAAAGTGCAGGGTCTTAATCAGTGTCATCTCAAAAGGTAAAGGCACATTTATACTTGATTTATCTGCGCCACCACAAGGGTCCACTAGGGGGCATGTGGTGTAAATGTCATCATCAGCCCAGGCATATGGACCATTGCATCGACAACTGTGTGCCTACAAATTCTGTAAAAGTGTGGCACTATGCGCATTGACTGTACATTTGGTATACAAGAAAATGTTTTGAGGAGCAGTTGTGTGAAGTCAACTTTTGCTACCTGCACCTATAATATCCAGCAATAAAAGCACACAGCAATAACCACTTTTCCACAAATTAAAGATAAAGATGAAAGTTTGTGCAGGAAAAATGGAAATGTCTGAGAGATTGATATGTAAAGGCAAAGAATAAACTTTGGAGGGGAAAGTGGGGCAAGTCTGCAACTGGATAGTGTTGTAAAGTGCTGTGCACTGAACGATTGAACTATAAACAGAACAAGGTGTTCATCCTCTGTGCCTGTGCCTGAGTATAAAGAGGGCATAAAAAGCCATCTGTAAACAAGAAAATAAAATATTAGATCATTTGAAAAGTAGTATGTTGCTTGAAGAAGCAGGCCATAAGGTTAGTAAGAAAGAATCAAGCCTTTGCTCAATAAAGCAAAAAGAAGCTGAAATTCATGGAGGTGTTAGTGTTATTATAAGTACTCTACAGATGATTTAAAGTATATGGGACTATGTTTGTAGTATATATGCAAATAATATGACATTTTATATAAGGGACTTGAGGATTCGCGGATTTTGGTGTATGCAGCAGGTTCTGGAATCAATTGCCCATGGATACTGAGGGATTACTTACATATAAACTACAAAGGTTTATATATTTAAGGTTTAAACTAGAAACAGGTAGGTAACTGTGTGACCTTCTAAAGTCAAAATAGTTGATTTGACTAGTATAGATGAAAGATTAATACCTTACTTAGTATGGCTCATCACATAAATATCAGTTAGAGTCATTTGCACCGAACAGCTTCCCACCACACTCACTGAACACCATTTAAAGCCGGCTTAAAATATAACAAGATATATGAAAAAAGAAAAATCTGATCAAAATAATAAAAAGAATAGCACAAAAATCATTATTTGAAGTAAATGTTCAAGCAATACTAGTTTTTTTTATTTCTTAAATTGCAATGTACAATAATTCTAAATATGCTATAAAAAAACACATAAGCACAAAATAGGTTAATGATAAAAATAAGCAGAGAAAGCTGGAAGAATTTTTTTTACAAGAATCAGTTTGAATCTTTTACAGAATTTGTCAAGAATATGTGCTTTTCTAAAATAAACATGGCATCTGTCTAACCTTTTTTAATGTCCCAATGTACATTTGAAACTGCCTCATACTGTGCATTTTGTTTATATAGCTCTTTGAATTGGGTAGGGAAGGGTAGCGATTGTTCGGTTTGGCCTAGTTTAAATTTTATTTTAAACACAAATTTTTGCAACATTATATTGATTACCTTTCTGAATGAAGTATGTTTTACGTTGTGTAATGTGACTTAAAAAAATAATGCTGACCAAGTGCTACAGTCACCAAGAAGAAAAAGAGAAATAATAGGCAAATCTTTCTATTTAAATGAGTAAATATTTCTTTTTCTTTCACTCTTTGAGAGCTCTTTTCTACTGCCTTGGCCATAAAATAAATACAGTAAAATACAAAGAAAATAATGAAGTTGCACAAAACACATTCCAAGTAAATTAGAATCCATTAAACAGAGCACAAAACAACAGAAAATCTAACATAGACAACACAATGCTCAAAGTAACTGCTATAAATGAATGATTCCCAACTCCTGAGCCTTAAAGGACAATTTAAATAACCAAGAGAGGGCGAAGGAGTGGTGACATCCATTTGGCCCCACCAACTCAGGCTTCATCCACAAATAACTTCTTCTTCCTCATCTTTATCTTTTTCCAGTTTTATGTGGGGTCAATGTGCTTGATCAACCCTTCTCTATACAGCTTGGTCCTGCACCATCTCGCCAGTCAAACCCTTTTCCTGCAGATCTTCTTTTACTTAATCCATCCACTTCACTTTCTCTTCCCCTGTACTTCCATTGCCATCACTCTTTTGCCTACATATTCATTCTCTCCTCATCACATTTCCATACCACGCTAGTTGACTTTCATGTAATTTCTAAGCTATCTCTGCCACTTCTGTTGTATCTCTGATTGTCTCATTTTAATTCTGTCCTTTTTTTGTACCTTCACACATCTGTCTTAACATTATCATTTCTACCAGATCTAACTTCTTCCCGTGCACTCCTTCACTGCCCATGTCTCTGCTCCATACATCATTGCTGGTCTTACCACTGTCTTAAAAACCTTACTTTAAACCTTCACCTTAATTCTTTGATCAGAAAATACTCCTGATACCTTCTTATGATTATTCCATTGGCCCAGCACTCTATGGGTTATGTCTGCATCCAGTTTCCCATCTTGGGCTACCACTGATCCACTGAATTTCTGCACTCTTTTCAATAGCTCTCCCTGTCGACTCTTTCCTATTATTCTTTTCCAAATCAATCAGTATCTTTTGGCCATAGGATTCACAGAGAGCAACACCAACAGACACTTCTCTGATTCCCTTTTAACATTTTCCATTGCTTTTCTCTTTACTAAACCATTCCTACTTCATTTCTCCATACTGTTGCTTCTTTAATGATAGTTCTCATCTTCGATGTCATTACTTATTTTTGTCTCTTCTTCACTTCAGATTTCTTTATCTTCTAACTCCTGTTTCTTTGTCAAGTTCTTTTTAATTCATACTCATCTCATTTTCTTAACCATTTATACTGGTAGTGCTTCTGCTTTGCAGTAAGGAGATTGTGGGTTCGCTTCCCGGGTCCTCCTTGTGTGGAGAGCGCTTTGAGTAGTGAGAAAAGCACTATATAAATATAAAGAATTGTGGTGTTAACTCCTACTAAATCTCTTAAAACTACATATTTTTTAAATTGTTCCCTTTTGAAAATTTCCCAAAATCCTGCTGTACTTCTCTGCCATAACTAATATAATTTTCATGTTAAATACAATGTAAATATTACTATATAAACAGCACAGTGGCACATTGGTAGCACTTCTCCTTCACAGTAAACCAGGGTTTGCTTTTTGAGTCCTCTCTGGGTTCAGTTTGCATGTTGTCTCCATGTCTGCATTGATTTTCTTCAGGTGCTCTGGTTTCCTCCCATGGTCCAAAGGCATGCATGCTTTCGGACTGGCAACACTGAATTGGGGATTTCTCCTTTCTTGTACCCTATGCTTGCTGGGATAGCCTCCAGCTCCCCTGCAATAGGATTAAGTGGGCTAAGAAAGTGTAATAGTATGGTATATTTCTTATATTTTATTCTGTCTCTGTATCCTTGTGTTAAAGGACTTGCATTCAGGTATCAGTAATATTATTGGTCTGCATCTTCTTTTCAATGAAGAAAGTCTGAATTGGCATAGCCTGTCCTAAATTGTTGGTTCATAAGAAAGATAATGATTTACTTCATGAGGTAGTTACACATCATAAATAAGAACAGTTGCATCGAATATTTGAAATACTAAAATGTTTCAATAGAAATGTTGAAAATCTAAATTTTCTTGATTGTGATAGAAATTTGTCATTTTCACCCTGTAACAGAGGTCTAGATCCCCAGTAGATGATCAAAAAAATAAAAAATACAATCATATTCGTAATCACTGGACATGACATAGTCTAAAATGATATCCCACATGTTTAAATTTGAAATTTGTCATTTTGAACATTTTGGGAGTTGCTCTTAGAAGGCTAAGAACATCAGTAAAAATTTAAATATGAAAAGGGGTCTTATTCATGATCAGCAATCTCAAAATAGCATAAAATGAAATGCTACGTCTTTTGTATTGATCCTCATTTTTTCAAATTTTTGCGAAAAAAAGAACCTAGAGGTCTTCAACCCAAAGTGAGCCCGACAGGCCCCAACAAAGCATCAGGTTTCAGGTTGGGTTTGGGCCCATTTTTAATATTAAACACCAGACATGGGCCAGGTTTGTGCTTTTTTCTGCAAGCTTTTTTTTTAATACACCTGTTCTCTTTTTTCATTTTTTCTCTGTAATTTCAAATGCCACCTCCACCACCAACACCACACCCCCTTTTGTTCACTCTCAGGGGCATGTTTAGCATGAGTGATAACCAGCTATAGTACATCTTAGTAATGGCTGAAGTAAAGCCTAAACTTGCAAACTGAGAACTACTTAAAATACGAAATGAGTCGGGAAAGGATTCATTTTTGAACAATTATTACTTTGTTGTAACAAAGGAGAAACAACTCTGGTTATGTACAGTGTAAAGCATGCTCTGCTGTTTTGAGGTATGATGGCAAAAGGTCTGGCACATCTTTTCT
The DNA here is from genome assembly GCA_026402145.1 of Polypterus bichir lapradei. NCBI lineage: Eukaryota > Metazoa > Chordata > Cladistia > Polypteriformes > Polypteridae > Polypterus > Polypterus bichir. The sequence continues at coordinate 14,427,824 of JANRMT010062848.1, read as the reverse complement.
TCAGCGACATATGGACCATTGGTGCAGCCGCTTGATTTCAACAGCATGTACTAGCATTCAGATGTAAACATTCATGTCACAGTACTTCTTTGCACCTGTTAAGTCAGTAATAACTCCTGTGAAAGCAAAACTTCTGCTAAGTGTTTAAACTTTTGTTGTTGGGATATTAAATCTTTTGCTACAGTAGAAAGAAAAGGTTTTATTGATCTAGCACACAAACTTATAAACATGAGAGCTAACCATGATTGAGCTGCGGCAATTTAAGGAGACCGAAACAACGAAAAGACTGTCAGGAAATATCAGAGATCATAGCCAATATTAATTTTGGATTGAACACAGAAATTTGGTCCGGTGATTACTGTAAGGTCAGTTACATGACAAATACCTGCCACTATGTCATGCCATAGTACAAGCTTAAAAGCAGAGTGCTTACCCCTAAAATATTCCCCCTCAAGAAAATAAAAATCAGTGACAAAATATAAAGAGAGTTGCATTGACAGTTTGTGCATGAGCTTGGATTTGATGCTGTTATTATGAACAAAGTCATCTGGGCAACTTATCAGCTTATATGCATTCACACCCTATCATCACCTAGACTGCCAGGTATATATATACATCATCATTCTGAAAGCATGCAAGACATCTTCTGTATCTCATGCATCATCAAATGATGGTACTTTGCATAGACCCCTTCATATTCTGTAATGCTTCCTGCTCTCACCAACACAACAGAACTGAGAAATTTTTTTTTCTTCACCTAATTCAGAGTATTAGCTTTCTGTACTTTATACTGTTTTGATTACTTCCATTAATTTCCTTTGAGAACTTGAAGTTAGGTAGCGTACTGCCTTTTAATTTAACAGTTTTACAATCAGATTAATTGAGTTTAAGTTTTCCTGTGTTACACCATTCCCAGAGACACACAGCTCAAAAAAGATCTATAAAATTACAGTAACTAGAATATTGTCACCATCACAAAACACGATCTACAGAAATCTGTAAGTGTGTTCTAATGGGAAACATTACATTACATTGTGTCTCATTGTAATAAAAATAAATGAAAACTTCAGATTTTGGCAAAGCCAGAAAACCCTCCACAATGGCTTCCAACTCCATTTGTAGCTAATTAGAAATTCCCTCATTGGGCACTGCTGTTGTAAACAGAGGCCATCTGAGTTTAATTACAATAAAGAAATCAAATAAACACAAAGGCAGAAACAGTAGTAACTACATGCCTCATTACAATAATAATGAGGTTAGAAATACATCATGAAACGCTTATTGTGTCTAATTACCCAAACCAGTCCTTTAGTTTAGCTACAATAAATATACACATTTAAGAAACATTTCCATTTGTACCAGCCTGAGGTATTTCAATGAAAATGTTTCTGTTTTATACCACTATTCACTTGTGGCACTCAATCCTCAAGATCTATTGGAACATTAGTTTTACAGTTGCAGCTGCAATGTTCTTTGACGCATAAAACCTACAAATTAGTCAGTATAATCCTAAGAAGAAGGCTAGACCAATGTTTCTCATATAACACATATGTAAGATAATGTGACTGTTCAATCAAAGCAGTCAGGACAATCAAACTGAACAGTGCAATATCTACTACTGCAATGCTGATTAATTGAGATTTGGATATATTTTTCCAAATAGAAATAAATATAATAAACAGTACTAAAAAGGAACATAACTTAAAATATTTACATAATGATTTTTCTTTTCATGACTGAGTGTATGCATACTGCACATGCGAGCAGTCACTCTTAGTCAACAATAAGTTTAAAATTATTTGATCTCTGGCACTTAAATCTTTATGTTTAATATCTTAATATATCTTAATATTTATTCCAGCAGAATATACATCTGCAGTATATTTAACCTATTAACTGACTTATGAATGCACAGCTACCCAAAAAGGGATATGTAAATGGTAACTTATCCAGTAAGAAGCCTGTGCAGCTTGTATAATTGTTAGACTACTACCTTTATAAATGCAACTGTTTCCAGTGCTCTTAATAGTAATCAGAAAGATTATGGCTAGATGTAATGAAGATCCAACATGACAATATTTTCAAAGCCCATCACATCTTTTCTTCTATTTATAATTCCATTTCTCGACAACCTAATAGCAGATCCCTGTTGTGTCTGTATTGGTGTGTTTTTAAAATAATTATCCTGTAACCAATAAACATTTGCTTAGTAGAAGATCACAAATAGAGGAATTATTTAAAGAAAACAATTCAAAGCTGACATAAACATAACAACTGAAATCTGATTTAAATATAACAATTTAAATCGAACAATGGTCCCAAAACAATTTGTGAAAGTGTACCCTTTTTTCAATTTATATATTTAACTTTCATAACTTTCACCCAAATTACATGGTATCAGCTTCATAATCTTAAACTAGATTTAATTATTACCATTATGGTTAATAGGTTAATTACCTCTCCTGTTAAAAACATTTTAGATCATTGTTCCATTGTGCTTCACCTATCCCTTCTGTTGCCAATCTGATTTGAACCTAATTCAAATCCAACAATGGTTCCACTTTGTGAAAGAGTACCCTTTTTAAATTAAAAACATTTTGTTTCATAACTTAAATACAAATTACATGGCATCAATTTCATAATCTTAATTTATATTTAATTATTACTAATTGGGTTAACATGTAGTTACCTCTCCTGTTAAAGAAACCATTTTAGATTGTTGTTCAATTGCTCTACATCTACCCCTTCTCTAACCAATAAATGATCGTTTGGAACATGGACCAGAAGGCATCTAAGTCATCAATATAATTCAACACTTAATGACATTATAAAAAACTTAAACCTGAGCTTGGAGACTAATAATAATCTGTGTAAGATGACAGATAACTATGATTTACACATGGAATCTTGTGTATGTAACTTGTGCAAAAAGGGATACATCATGGTTTAATAATAAAACACACTCTTGTAAATTAGAACATCAATAATTACTGCATAAATGGAGATTAATAAAGTTTCACATTCATCAGTCTGCATGGACTGAAAGTTCTAAACAGTACAAGAAAGGTCTCCACAAAGCATACTGTGAGTGTTAGTTCAAGTTAATAAAGCATTGTAAAATGAATATGTGGCCTTAAGTGAGGATGACAGGATCAAGAACAGATGGAAAGGGTACTTTGAATGAAAAACATCCAAGGTTAGTAATTGGAGATGGGGTCCCAAATGAATGTCTTGTACCAAGAATAAGGCAGGAGAAAGAAAAGGAGGTACTGAAATGAATGAAGAATGGATAGACCAGCTGAAACACTAGTGCAAGTGTGGAAAAGTTTTAGAAAGGAGGGAGTAGTTGTGTTGTGGGATCTAAAACAGGAAATCAATGAACAGCAGAAAATACCAGAAGAGTGGAGGAACAATTAGAGGGACAGTTCAACTGTACCCATTTATAAGGAAAAGGGAGATATTCAGGGTAGTGGAAACTATAAAGGATGTCATACAAAAAAGAAAATTTGGGAAAGAGTTATAGAGTTGGGGCTCAGTGAAGACACCACCATTGAGGAGGAACAGTGGAGTCTTATGCCAGGCAGAAGAACAACTGATGTTGTAATTATGTTGTTAGACTTAAGTGCAGCATTTGACAGCATTGACCATTCGATTTTACTGCATAGGCTAGAAAATGATGTTGGGCTTACAGGCACAGTGCTCGCTTGGTTTAGTTCTTATTTATCAAATCGATTCCAATATGTACAGAAATATGCTGACAGTACTCCATCATTATACACAGAAGTTCAATATGGCAGTGGTTCTCAACCTGTGGGGCGGGCCCCCCAGGGGGGTGCGAACTAACAAAAAGGGGGCACACGAAGATGTGAAAAAAAGAAAACAAGAATCAAAAATATGAAAAAAAAAGCATCTGTTGAAACCAAAACAAATTAACTTAAGCTACATTCTGATACTAGAACAATAAATATAGAGTTAGATAAATGTTGATAAAAGTTAAGTAGGTATAATAAAATATACATCTACATTTCAAAAAAATGTTAAGGGGGGGGGCGTGATTAAAACTGTTATGAAAACTTGAATCGCAAATACTTAAAGTTTGAGAAACACTGCAATATGGTTTCCCGCAGGGCTCAGTACTGGGACCTTTACTGGTTTCACTTTACATGCTTCCACTGGGATCTATCATTAGGAAACATAATGTTAATTTTCACTCGTATGCAGATGACACCCAGTTATACCTTTCATTTAAATCAAATGAAGTTTCTCCAATGTTTTCTTTAATTAGTTGTGTTAGTGAATTAAAGGAGTGGATGGATGAGAACTACTTATCTTTAAATACAGATAAAACAGAGATGTTAATTGTTGGAGGGAATGACGTTGATCATAACAATATTTTGTCATCATTTAACTCATTAGGGATCCCCATTAATTTCACTGAATCAGCCCGACATCTCTGAGTTATCTTTGATTCTAGCATGTCATTTAAAGCACATATTACAAAGTTGTCCAAAACATGTTTCTTCCATCTTAAAAATGTTAGGAAATTAAGGCGCTTTCTAAATAAACAGGATTCTAAGAAATTAAACATATAAAACATTAAATGGCCAAGGTCCGGCTTACTTGTCTGAACTTATCATGACTTACAAACCTGAGCGCACATTAAGATCTCAAGATGCCGGTCTGCTTATGATTCCAAGGATTAATAAAATAACAGTGGGAGGTCGAGCTTTTAGTTACAGGGCCCCTAAACTGTGGAATGGTCTTCCTGCTTCTGTAAGAGATGCCCCTTCGGTCCCAGCCTTTAAACCCCGGCTGAAGACTCACTACTTCAGTTTAGCATATCCTGACTAGAGCTGCTGATTAACTGTACAGACTGCATCTCTGTTGTTAGTCATTAGCACTAAAACATGAGTAACATGATTATTATAATTTATTACTAACCCTCACCTATTCTGTTTCTGTACTCGGTACTTGGCCCACCTGCCAAGTTGTTTGCCTGCCTATGGTAAAGTCATCCCTGATGGAGGATCACAGGAATCATGGGAAAGAGGGGTCCTTTCATCGGATTGGCTGGCCGAGCAACGTTTCAGCCGTGGAATGGCCAAATGGGGAGGCAGCTTGACGGATGAGGTCTCCAGGACTCTAAAAATATCCAAATCTTATTATGTGATATCATCTACTGTTAAATTCTGCTCTGTACTTCTAAAATTTTTATTATTATGCTGTATTAAGGATTTGTTCTGTTCTGTATACTTGTATTGAATCCCTTCTTTTGACACCCACTGCACGCCCAACCTACCTGGAAAGGGGTCTCTCTTTGAACTGCCTTTCCCAAGGTTTCTTCCATTTTTCCCTGCAAGGTTTTTTTGGGAGTTTTTCCTTGTCTTCTCAGAGAGTCAAGGCTGGGGGGCTGTCTAGAGGCAGGGCCTGTTAAAGCCCATTGCGGCACTTCCTGTGTGATTTTAGGCTATACAAAAATAAACTGTATTGTATTGTATTGTATATAGAAGGACATTGGAAGATATAAAATTAATATCATTAGGAAGAAGACTGAATAGTTAAGGCTTAATTATGATCAGGACTCAGATGTTAACCTATGGGGATAGCAATTGAAAAGAGGGACATGTTTAAATACCTAGGATCAATGGCAGCCCAAGGTGAAGAGTTGCATGCAGAGATAACCCGCAAAGTACAGTGTAGATGGAGCAATTGCAAAAAGGTATCAGGAGTATTGTTGCAATCTTAGAATCTGAGACAAACTATTAAAGGAAGCACAGGAGAAATTGTTTGTGGCAGAAATGGAAATGTTGAGATGGATGTGTGGAGTTACAAAGAAGGACGGGATAAAAAATGTGACAATCACAGGTACAATAAAAGTTGGAGACTTACAGTATCTAAGAAATTATTGAAAGTAGGTTGAAATAGTATGGATATGTGAAGAAGAAAGACAATGAATACGTCTGTAAAAGTAATAGGATTGGAAGTATAGGGCAAAAGAAAATGGAGAGACTGACGTGCAGGTGGATGGATGGAGTAAAAGAAGACTTGAAGGAAAAGGGTCTGAGTGGGAGGAGGTTGGTCAAACACATCCACCCCACATAGAAGAAGAAGAAGAAATCCTTAATTGTTTTAAAGTTTTAACTGTAATAGGCCTCAAGTGCACCCTTTTTACTTATAAATGTTTGAAGATCTTTTGGATCCTCCTGTTGTTTGATTTATATTGTTTCTTTCTCTTCTATTGCCTCTGTTGCTGTGGAAGTCCTGCAAACTTATTTTCATCCATTCCTGTCTCACTCTTTAGCTTCTAACATCACAAGTAAACATAACTTGCTTTCACTTGTATGAATACATTTAATGATAGGGGGGTACTCTGTACCTTGAACCCCATCCAGTAGTTAAAATGTAACTAATTGCATAATTTATAAATAAAACTATCCACAAGGTGTGATACAAGGCACCATACAAAAAAATAAGTAAAATAACGAAACCTACTGCCCCTTTGGGCACCCTGTCTATGGGGTGGGGCGGCTAGCCTGCTTACCTACTGCAGTACAACACTACAGACTCCTTCGTACCTCTAGTCACCCTCTCTTCCTCTCTTGATGCAGACTAGTCTTTCTCCTGTCAGTTGAGTCTTTGCCTTCATTCTCTTCTTGACACTGTGTTATGATTCTTCAGGCTTTTGAAAATCAAGAAGCAGGCATAAGTTTCAAAATAAGGCTTGAAGTCCTGAAAAACACTAGTAAAAAGTAAGCCTGGTCCTTATATTCAAGAAGCAGGCTTGTGGCCTAAACAAACAAAAATTGGAGGTAGGGATCCATAAAACACCTGGCTCATGGAACAAACAACACTTGCTTATAAAAAAGAATAATTATTACAAAAAAGGTTTCAAAAATCAAAGCAAGGGGCAAACCATAGGCAGAAATACCAAGTATGAGATCCAAAAATCAATGACCAAAGACAACAATATGGGTTTCTATTTTAATCTACCATTTTTGGAGGTTACATTTTGTGTGTCTTCTTTTGTTTTTTTATTGTGATGAATTAATTTCTTTTGTTATTTTTTGTTTTTACTTAATTTTGAGATCAATTTATAAATACTTTAAGATAGCAAACTAAGACACATGACCCAACAGATTTTGCCAGATTTTGTCAAGTTCTTACTGTTCTGTTCACATCTGGTAGAACTTTGTTATATGCTATTTCATTAATGAAAGATTGTGCAAATGAGAAGTACTATGGATCTGTAGTTTTTCAGGCCATCCTCCTCAAGTTTTTTTTTTTTCTCAATAGTTCCTTATATAAGTACCTGCTGATCAAAACCAGTATTTCTTCCACCTCAGCTCCAGGCAGCAAACCTCTGAATCTCTTCTTTTGTTACCTTTTTATATGATGACTTGGGGTTGTGGCCTTCACAAACGGGATAATTTTAGTTTCGCTTGACCTTTGAGGTTGGATCCTTATGAATCTCCAGATAACCTTCTCAGGACATACTCACAGCAGTTAATGAGCTTTCAGGGCTGGGGGAAGAAACAGACAGGTTTTAGAATCAATCTATCTTTATTTTATAAGACACCATTCATGGAGTGCACCATGACAAGGCATTTCATAAAGGAACCAAGGATTCATATCAAAATAGACAATAAATATGGCAACATTCAATAACATGTTACAGTAAAATCCTAAAGTGTACTTAAATAAAAAATAAATTAATAAAAGAGTGGCAATGCAATAGTACAGTACTGTGAGCTTTCTTTTCCTACAAAGGTCTTTTTTGGGAATTTTTTTCTTGTCTTTTTGCGGATTCATAGCTTTTGTCAAAAAACAGGACCTGTTATAGCCTTTGTGTAATTCTGGGATATACAAGAAATAAATTGTTGTTGTTGTGAGGATAAACAACTTCACAGATAGTAACAATTTTAAACAAATAAGAAAATAGTTACAGGAGAGAAGATTTTAAATGCAGGAGAGAGAAGGAGAATCTCTGAATGAAATCTAAAAGAGCTTCACAAACAGACCTAGTGAGATGGTCTTTATGCTGCTTCATTATGATGCTGGTATTGCCAAAGTATTAGCAACCAATTTTTCACAATATGGCAGAATATCTGCAGAGAAAGCAGGAGTGTAAGCAGTAGTGGAGTTATGATTACAAAAGGTGGTTAGTAAAAGGACATTACATTAGGAGACGTTCTGTGTGCAGCACAGTAGGTGTTTCGAATGACTTGAAGTGTTTAGTTTTATAGCAGGTCCTCCCAGCATTACGGTGTGCCAACTGTTTCCAGGGCACAGAGAAGGCACCATACTGCAAAGTGTTTTTCTCCCAGGTGATGATTTAGTACGACTCTTAGCTGTAAAACACTAGCTCCTAAATTCAGGGAATAATACAAACAGATCTAAACCTTTCCCATCAAAAATGGTTTAATCTTTAAACAAAATAATGGAGTAATTTGTGACATGGAGAACTGCTTTAAAATGTTTAGTTTTTGCTTTGTAGCTGCTGGCATGTACATCAGATGTGAATTGTATGAATATGTGTGAATAGCTACCTATATATCACAAACAAGCAAACATTTAATTTAGCATTTGATGTGCCTTTAGGACAAAAAGTACAGCCGTTTTCACAAATAAGACTGGCTCAAAAAGCTTAAAAATGACGTCTGCAGAAAACATAAAAAGCTGCTAAGACCATTTCTGAGAGGTTTCCAGAAGTGCTTACATATCTGGAATGCTAATAAAATGCTTTAATGTATGCTAAAGCATGTGCCTTATTTTATTAGTTTAGCTTTTAGTTTTATAGACGGAGGCAGGAAACTTGACGGAATGATGATGTCAGTGTAGCTACAGGGTCTGGAGGTTAAATGACAGCGGCAGCAGCCTTTCTGCTGCTGCTGCCGTCTGAACATTTTTGTGTTATTTAATGACGTTAACATTTTCTGGTGGGGGTATGGGGTCCAGGCAGGCACTTCTTTATTCCTTGTAATGCTGCTGTGGTTCACCTTTTTTTCTTTTTTGAAATCCAAAGGCAGAGGCTAACAAGGCAAAATGATTTGCCAAGAGTGGTCATCTTTATCAGTCCTAACCTCTTCAAACTGCAGTCTGGTATTTGACAAGAATGATGGCTTTTGCTCTTTCTTGTGACAGGGTCCTATTAGTTCTGGTGAAAGCACCGGAGGGTTAGTGGAGGACTCCCTCTTGTGATAATATCAGTTTGAGCCTTTGATCTCCTGCAGTCAATCAGGACTCCAGAGCACACTAAGCTGTTTGAAGCCAAAAGTAATCTGTAAAAAAAATGCAATAAAGAGAAACATAGCTTCGTTTTTGGGAATATGCAAAAGTAGAAAATTAAAGTTATGCAGCTAAAGCCTATATGTTATACATGTTCTAATTAAATCCACGTAGGCAAAGACATACACAAATAATTTGGTAGGTCCCCGTATTTTGCATTTATAACTCTGTGGTTTTCTAAGTCATTTGGAAAGTCCTACAATAGATATACATAGAATTATAGCACTGGTTTCATTTGATACATTTCTTTTGTGTATCCATCCATCAATCCATCCATCCATCCATTGACTGAAGCTGTAATCTTATATTTTCTTTACTTTTTCCATTCTTGACTTTAAATATTTTAACAGTATATGCAATAAAGACAAGAATATACTTATTTTAATAATTTTGCTTGTTATTTGTTTAATCAGACAGTCTTTATCTATTATGATTTATTGTATCAAATTACATTTCTGAGCCACCCATGTGAATATCCAGAAAAATTCTAAATGGGTCATAAAATTTTCCTTACAATTGCATTTGAGACTTGATGAAAAAACCTGAGTGCTGTAATCATTACAGTATGAGAATATAACAGAAATATTTGTTATTGTCTTTGATAACTTGATAAATGTTATTGTCACCTAAGTGTACTGTATATACTTTTGGCTTGCATAAGCAAGAAGATTGTGTTGATGTCAATAAGGCAGTCTTTGAAAAGCAGTGTATATGCCAGGGATTCCCAACCTGGGGTGCCCACACCCCCAGAGGATGCGAGATGGCATTTCAGAGGGTGTGACAAAGAGGAAGGGTGCGTCATGATTTGCCAAAATTGCATGAAGTGCATCATCCGATTTTATGGTTCAATCGGTGTCTTGCAGTGCAGGTTAGTGCTCCTGTTCTATGATATGAAAAAGAATCAAGCATTATGCATGTAATTGTCACATATAAACAAGCTTTCACTGAACGTGTTTTCACAGGTTCCTTGCAGTGAGTGGAGCATTCATAAAGGTGAATAATTTTTTCTTAAGTGAATGGAATTTGGACCTTGCAATGATCCATAGAGATGGGTGAGATCTAGTATTGATTTTTATGCAAGCCCTGATCATGAAATGTAACTGATTTCGAGGTTTGATTGACAGTTTTGCCAGGGTAGACTGATTTGGATTCAACCCCTGCTGCTTACACTCAGCTCATCTCTCCAGCTGGCGGTCCTCACAGTAGCGCAGCAATGTTAACTGATTTTAAACTGTCGTGCATATATTATCAGAGGACAAAGCGCATCGACTGCATTTCATTGATTAGCAGCACACTGACACTGGTTGCTTTAATGGACTTGATCGTTGATCGTGTGTCACTTATTTGCACCTCTTGATGCTTTGCAGGATACCCCAACCCCCCAAACGTTAATCGAGTGTCTGTGCTTCATAGGTTAAAAATTTACAAGATTATTGAGATTTATAAAAGTGAACTGCTTGATTTACATTTATATTTTATGCACTAAGTTAAAAGCTTTTTTTTCACTTCAGTTTTTTTTTACTCGCAGTACTGTATATGGTTCAACTTGTGGTTCAAAAATTAGAAATTTGACTTCTTCGTCTTCAAATATGGTATTATTTTTTTAGGGGGTCATAAAAAAGGTTCGGAACCACTACTCTATACAGAGAAAACAGTAATGATAACCCCAGACAGGACTAACAGGAGAGGAAGCACAGTAGAGCGTTGCTTTGATGCCTACTACATTATGGGCTGGTGCTCGTATCTATACATACCATAGTATGAAGAGAACTTATCATCTCTGGTTTTCATTTTTATGCAAAAATATGGTATTTCATCATAAATTACTTAGTCAAGGCATTGAAATTTAGAGGGTAACTCTTGGGATTGCACCAGAAATCACGAGAGGATGGGGATTAAAGTTTATTGCCTGACAGTAATTTAAAGGATAGAGGTAAATTAAAGGGAAATTGAAAGCTTTTGAGGTCATTGTGAGAGTTCGGGTGCTTGTGGAAATGTTTAAATTAAGTGGTTATGTGACCCATCTTATAGAAAGTGAATGAATCCTGTTTAATTAGATGCAGGGGACTGAGAGGGTCCCTTTGGTCATCCCTCCCTTGTGTTCTTTATATCATCTAAATTATTATCGTTGATGAAGTTTTGGATTTTGGCACTTTTTCTTCAAGGCTGGGATGGTACACAGACGTATATGCCTGTGGAAGCCTGTCATGTTATTTAGCATTTTATGTGCTAATTGTGGTACATTGCTAATTGCTGCTGTGTCACTGTTCAATAAGACTAGGTTCAAATAAGTAAATGTTACATTTTATTACATTATATATAATATATTAGATGTGCAAAATAAGTACAATTGGAGATGCTCAATTTTTGTGTTAACAATTTTCCTGCAGTGCTCTGGCTTTCTCAAATAGTCCCCCATTTTATGCTGTGAAGAGCTATATACAGAAAATGCAACTCAATGCATATCAAGCTGTCTACAGTATTTGTGTTCATTAAAGCTCAGGTAATGCAACTCCTGGTACTTCTCAGTTCTCAGTTGTTGTTCTAAATAACCCAGTATGTTTGGACGTCCTTTATTTGGTATGCCACTATTACTTGCAAAACTACTTTTAAAAAAATAAGTTTACTTGCAAACTGTCTTTTACCTTCACTGTCACTGTTTCATATAACTTACAGTGTTAGTAGCTTACTTGAATGACATCTTTCAATTCAGCTCTTTTCTCCTAGTTGATTTATCTCATTGAACAAATTATATATTGTAGCTGAGGGTTCATTCATGGCTGTTATGTAAACCACCCTTGAGACCCAGTAGTGTAGTTTTCTCCTGGATTCTTGATCCCAGATGTGAAGAAGAGAAATGGCACAGTAAGGAGGCAAGGCACTGTAACAAAAACTTCATTTGAATTTCAGCAGATAGACGAAAGGCGTCAGTCTGCAGAGCTGTCAGCTACACTCTTTTCACAGTCCCTAAATTGAACAGCCAGAGACTAAAAAAATATGAGCCAGAATTTGCAAACCCTCAGAAGAGGTCAGATTTAATTTTAGAAAACCTCCAAATCCCCCAAATATTGATTAATAAGTGTTTGCCCAGCCGCTACAAATTACACCATTACAGCCCTTACAGATATCATTTTCAGTAATTCGGAGAAATCAAAACAGAACTCTGAATCATTCTCTCCCATTGTCTGTCACGTGGCTTGAGTGATGTAAAGTCCACCGAGGATGGAGTCTTTGTGATAAGTCACAACTAATCAATCCATCATTCACAACATACAGTAATATATCAACTGCCCACAATAAAATCCATGCGTGCGGACTTTGACAGCCAACAAAGTTCCTTTTTCTGTAATAATAAGCCAGTCCCAATGGCCAATGGAAATGCAAGTTTCTTAAATGTCTGCTTGCATTTCTGAACAATTTTCAAGAAATAAGTTTTAAAAAGGCAGAGGCAGTGTCTGCTTACAAAGGAACAAGGATGATGTTGTATCAGATTTCAGTCTTCTTGTTGTCTGTAAGGCAAGAAATAAGTCAATAATTTGTGGTAAACATCAAATTAGAATCTCTAGCAATCAAACAAGCAACCTATCAAACACCAAGAACATTTGATGAGTGATTTGCAGAACTAATAAAATATACAAATGGATGAGCATATGTGATCAGTCATCTTTCCATTTTCCAAATCCTTTATCTAATTCAGGGTTACGGAAAAACTGCTGCCTATTCTGATAACACTGGTCTCAAGGTGATAAACAACTGTTACTGAAGTATCAGTTAATGTAATGTATGGATGTAGCTCTAACAATACTACAGAAAAAAGTCAAACACAGAAACTGATGTTATACATACAGGGGCAACAAAAATTCTGGACTCTTAAGTCGTAAGGCAGTAACAGTGAACATGGTGCTGCCACATTACAAAAAAACAAATCAGTATTGACAGATACCAGGAGGTGGAATGAACAAAACTATCTATATCATGCTTCATTGACTGTATATTTCTTAAGTAATGCCAAATTAATATAATAGGTGAATAGAAAGAAAGTAACTGTAGTCGAGGAAAGCATTGCAAGTCCCACAAAGAAATGTTGGGGCACCAACCTGGTCATCCCCCTTTAGTTCTAAAAAATAAAAAGTAATGAAAAAGAGCAGTAATGTATGCCAGTACAAGAAAAGAAAATCAAATCAATACAAGATAGCCATCAGGCTAAGTGTATGCTTGGTTCTGGTCACTGAGAATGAGCTCTGTCCTGAAGTGCGTTCTGTTCAACCAACAGCTGCAGGCTTTATAGACAAGGGACAGTAAGGAGCGGAGTCAGTTGCCCTCACTGGGTGTCTTCTCTGTACTGTACAGGGAACAAAAGAGAAGAAGGTCAGTGCCAGCACCCCCTCTTGGCTAGGGGTGATAGTAACTACCTTGGGTGAGCCCATAAAGTGACAGGGACATTTTTAAAAAGACAGACATTGAAAAGTGGATATGGATTTTTCATTCATTCATTCATTTCTTCATTGCAGATTTTGGGAGAGTTAGAGCTGTTCCTTGGAGCATTAGATAAAGACTTGGCATCAACCTGAGATGCGATGCAAATCCATCAAAGGCCTTTCATCAATCATCTAAACAATACAGAGGCAGATGAAATGTTAGCTGTTTTTCCATCACTAAATTAAGGGAAACATAAGAGCATAAAAAATTTGACAAGCGAGAGGAAGGAGACCATTCAGTCTATCAAGCTCATTTATTTGGCTAATAGCTAAGCTGTTCCAATATCTCCTCCATATACTTTTTAAGGGTTGTCAAGTTTTCTGCTTCAACCACATCTTGGTAGTTGGTTCCAGGCTCTCACAACTCTTTGTGTAAAGAAGTGCTTCCTGGCTTCAGTTGTAAATGCACCACCCCCACTTAATTTCCTTTGGTGCCCTCATGTATGTGATTTGCCATTTAGTTCAAAAAATTATGTTGGGTTTTCTTTACCAATGCCTTTGAAAAATTCTGAAGACCTGTGCCCGTATTTCTCAAGTGTCTCAGAGTAGTAAAACAATCCTAACTGGCTCAAAATTCTCAGCATGACACAAATTTGCTCCTACTGTTAGTAGTAGGAATAAAAGAATTTTACCAATTTTCCTAATTTAGGAAACTAATCGAACTTCACCAGGGCTTTGAAGAGCTGTCCTAACCCTCTAGAAGTTGCCAGAAGATGGTGTTCAGGCCAAGATCGACACACAAATCCCACAAAAGGATGAACATTTTGAAAATGTTGGACAAGAATGAACTTGTAAAAAGATATGAAATTGCATGATCAATCCATCTACATGGAGAAACTGTGGTCTGCCAGATGAAATGAAAGTGATGGTAACGTTTTGGGCAAAGGGAAAATGCAGCTTTGCAATAGTGATGATTTCTGTATGTCACCATCAACAATGGGTGGCATAGTGGCAAAGTGGTAGTGCTGTTGTCTCACAGTAGTGTCCCGGGTCCCCCCTGTGTGGATTTTGCATATGCTCCCCATGTCTGCATGGGGTTCCTCCAGGTATTCCAGCTTCCTCCCACTGTCCAAAGACATGCAGTTTAGGTGACTTGGTGACACTAAATTGGCTCTAGTGTGTGGGTGTGGGGGTTTGTTCCTGCATTGCGCCCTGTGCTAGCTGGAATAGGTTCTAGCCCACCCCACGATCCTGGTTTGGACTGATTGGGTTAGAAAATGTCATAATATGACAATCAACCTTTTCTCAAATTTCACATAAATCTTTAAATGCCCTTACAATTTGTGAGGTAATACGCAGATTCATACATTGCTACACAAGAGGTAATGTTAAAACAAGCTGCATTCATTCAAATCAGTGTGCACATAAAGATCATTGCCCTAAGTGTGGATGAGCGCACATATATGAATTGTAAGCAATATCACAGTATAAACACACAAGTGGACATGGATGCAAACTATACTGTAGTCGCCAGCGTATTACCCTGAGTGGGTATAAGCGAAGTTGGATGGGTGATTGACAGTGAAATCTCAAACAGGTATGCTGAACTTTGCATTACATGAACCCCTGGAACATTTGTGTTACATTTTACAAACCTGGGAAGGTTCAAGAGGGAAGGTGGAGATTCCTGGGGCAATAGATAAATAGAGACTTGCAGAAGATAAGGAGGGATCATGGAAAGGGATGCGGTACGACTCTGAAAGATAAACAGAGCACTGGCAGACTTACTTCAACTTATAGCCATTTACAAGGCACTTTCTGTGGCTATAAGCGGGAAGGTGAGTGATTCTTCTGAAAGTACAGCTGTGGCTCATTCATTGTTAAATAAACATGGCCATTATTGGGTTTGGCTTTTTGTGTGTGTCTGCCTTTTTATCTCAGTGCTTGTTGCAGTATTATTTCTGAAATTGTTGCAATTAAGTGGCAACAATTATGTGCAGCTTAGCACAATATTCTACTTTATTATTTTTCCTTCTTCCTTTACTTTGATTATTATTATTATTGTTATCTTTGAGGTGAAGTCTCAGCATTATTATCAGAAAACCACAAAATGTCATCATGAGTGTTAATTTGAGGCAAAGGCTGCAATCATGTCATGCCAACATTCATTCTCAGATGTTGCCTCCTATTTCTCACCAGGACTGGGACTATGATGCTTCGTAAATACTTTTTATGTCCTACTCTGAGGAAGGACAAGTTTTTATCCTATTGGAACTTTAGTGCAATTCCTAGGAGTAATTTTGAGATGCTTGATAAACATAGGCCCTGGATTAGATTCCAACACAGCCTCCTCTCCTCGAGACTAAAAAGGCTTAATTCTCTGAGTCTTTTGGAGTAGGGCATGTACATCTCAGGACTTAACACTAGAATTCCTGAAACCTACGAAAAAACATGTAATTCCGGACCACCTTAAATCCGTTCACACCCCTCTATCAGCGTCTTTTGTTTTGCAAATGCATCAATCAGCACAAGCAGCCTGCTGTCCCATTCCCCACCTTAACGGAGCTCAGCTCGGGTAAAAAGTTCTTCCAGCTCAAGCCAAGGCTCCTTATCTGTGTATGATGTGCCTGGGGTTGTATAGGGTAAATAATATTGCCACATGTAAATCAAATGCTTTTTTTTCTTTGGTTATATTTTTGAATAAAAGCGAATGTGTTTATTTGATATTTGAACTAATGTCTTCACATATTTTACTCTTGTTATCATAGTGTAACATGGAAAAAGTTTCTGCTTTAGGTATGTGTTCAGCATTTCTCGCATTTCCTTTCATCCTACACTTACCCAGATCTCTGTAGACACAGAACACACATGAAATGCATGTATTCCAAATAACGATATATTGTATTATTTACCCTATATATCTCCAGGCACATCACACGCAGATAAGGAGCCTTGGCTTGAGCTGGGAGAATTTTTTGCCCGAGCCGAGCTCTCTCAAGACGGAGGATGAGACAGCAGGCTGCTTGCTGCTTGTGTTGATCGATACATTTACAAAACAAAAGACGCTGATGGAGAGGTGCTTAGGGATTTAAGGTTTTTACGAGTTTTTTCGTAGGCTTCAGGAATTTTAGAGTTAAATCCTGAGGTGTGACTGGTTGCTTACTTCTGCAGAGCTTCTAGTGTTGCTATGTCTTTCTTATAGTGTTTTTCAGTGAATTACACAGAATACTCCAAATGCGTCCTCACTCACAAGGACATAACCTCCTTTGATTTACTGTATATTCAACTTTTATTTCAATATACCCTAACATCCTATATTCTCTTAATTTTGTTTTCTGTGTATATTCATAATCTTGGTAATTGCTATAATGAGTCATCTTATATTGATAAACCCCTAAACAAATTGAAGATTATTAAATTATGCTATATCAAAAGGCCATGGCATGTTTAAGTCTGAAAATCATTATAGAAAAAAAACAAAATCAGTTAAGATTATCCATGTTATTGTACTGTAGACAAAATTCAAATTCTAAATAAGAATACTGGGGTTCAGAAATTTGATAACCCTGAAACTGGAGATTTGTATAAACTGCTAGTGCAGCAATGTGTATGTAATAAAGAAAAGAAAAATGCCTCTAAGCTGCTACAGTAGGTAAAATATAGATCTAATACAATGTCTGATCTGCCAGCCTTTTACACATTTTCATGAAAACAGCCAATCAACATGCATTTGGTCAGCCAAATCTAAAATCTGGCCTGACAGATTTGGCAGGGAAACATGTAAAATATTTCACACCACATGTTAACGGTGGAAGTCTTCATCAGGCCAGCCTGAAACCTAAATAGCTATCCATGCAGACTGAAGTGATTATTTTACTGCCAGGATAGCCGTGATGGGAACAATACTGAAATAATCTTATGAAATAAGGGAGAAAGAAAATTCACTATGTTGTACAACATGTCATGGTTGTTTAAAGGTCAAGCATCGGCCATTGTTTCCAGTAGCCGAAAGCTTCTTAAATTTAAATTCTACATACTGAAGGTATTTCTGACTAAAGGAATATATTAAGTTCATTAAAAAGGCTTGAAATCCATTGACATATGTGGTTTATTAAGATGCAAATACTCTAGATATGTTAACCTTGTAGTTCCAAAATTAAGAACTCTACATGTTAAAAAAATATAGCAACCAACAAGAAATTCATTTTGTGAAGATAGTGATGTAGTCATTAGTGCTGCTGCATCATTTTTGTGTCCATGTGGGCTTTTTTCCAGTTCTGTCATGCTTTGTACATACTGTAGGTTATCTGGAGACTCTAAGCAGGCACTGCATAAATAAAGAGAGGTTTAAATACTGTATGTGAGTGCATTCATTTCTTGTCTAGGATTATTTGCCACCATCTGCGCCATGTTGCCTTAACATACTCCAGTCCCCGAAACACTGAGCAGGATGAAACAAATTTGGTAATGGATACAGTAGGTAGTTGCGGTTTATGGAGCATTGAAATTTTATGAGTAATTTATAATACTTTAGGAAGGTGATAGTGACCTTTGGGGCTGGTGCTGACCATACAAATATGAGTAACTGCCGAGATGTTTCTGTATAGATGCTGTCTCCTGAAAAAAATTAAAATTAAGGAAGGAAAGGAAAATTATATATCTGATAAATCTGATGGTAAATAACAGTATGAGTGATCCTGTATACTTCAAAGGAATGTGCAAAAATGCAGCTCACAATAATTTGCAGAGACATCTTTCCAGATACAAGTTCAGAGCAGAACTGAGAACGAGATGACCAGCTCCCAAGTTATATAGTCACTCAGTAGGAAGGGGTGTTTCCAGGAGGGTGGACAACTGAAATCAGCAGTGGAGTGGCTGTCTGCTTTCCTTCCTGTAGAGGGAGGAAGAGAGAAGGAATTAGACCCCTAGTTCAGCAGGTAATTACCATCACCAGAGCCTTAAGTTGTCTCCCATGCGCACATGCATGACACGATGTACTGCACTTTAGGTAACAATTACATTTCAAACAAATATAGCCTGTTTATGAAATATAAAAAAAAAACATTTGTACAAAAATCTAAAACAAAGCACACAGCAGCCTTATTGATTACAAATAATAATTATTAATGTAATACTTCTAGCAAAAAGTGTATCATTAATTGCAAAGTATGTTGTATTCTGCTCCACTGGAATGAGATTTGAATTTGTGGAAGAAGACCACATAATTTTATTTCTAGAAGTACAGAATGATGATTAAAGGTTGCTGTGTCCTTTCAATTAGAATTTTAAGACTTTTAAGAATTGTTTAAATGTACATAAACTCAGTAAAGACTCAGAAAACATACAGTCCAGTTTAACAAAGCTAAGGTCCATTGATCTGTTTGTGCGGTCAATGGAAGAGCTTCTCATGGAGCTGGGGAGAAGTGTGGCAGATCTAGTTGCCACTGACCTCAGGTGAGCAACATTAGGCATGGCCTGAGGCAAATCTGTGTAGGAAAAGGCAAGTCAAATCATATAGTGGTGTTACAGAGAAGCCAAAGAGAAGATGGAGAATCTCAAAGCTGAGACCTGGAACATTGTTTGGAGCATCAGTTCAGGTAAAATGTTAGCCAAGAGATACATCCGCAACTCCACTCAAGTTCTTCTTCATATTTAATGGACGGATCATTGCAGAATTAAACACTTCTGTTGCACCTCATGAGACAACAATACTCATCATCCCTGCTGTGCCATATAATAGGGCAGTGCCCAGCATCCCAATGCACCATCTGACAACACAGAGCTCAAGACCCCTGCTGATATGTCCTCATCACTGGCTGCATGACCACAGCGGAACAGAAGAACAGCCCACTGTGTCAGAGTTTGTGCACTGTTGCAAGAAGATGGAAGAGTTAGCTGGGAATGGTGATTTTGAAGGGAGGGCTAGGTAATTTTGCTGACAGGTTGTATCAGCCTGGGGATGAGTCATCAACAGTATCCAATGGCATTCCATCGTGAAAGCAAGCAGCTTCAGCGCCAGCAATAGTGTAGTCTATGAAAACAGCAAACCTGCCAAAGTTGCATGAATTAAGATAAAATAAAGATTCAAAATCGATTGGGTCAGCAGTGGCGAGCATCAACACAACACTATAATATCTTGGGCCGTAAGCACGTGAAACACCTTAAACTGATGTCTATTATTTATTAGAGGAGCATTGTCAGTGCTAAATAATAAACTCACTTATTAAGTACTTATCGATTGTGCAAAACAATATAGCGTATCATTGAAATTTTGCAATTTAGTACAGAAGATGAGCTTAGCAGTCCTGTTGGGCACTTACAGGTCCCTACTAATAACCCCTAATATGATTCAGGACACAGTCCCATACAATAGACTGAACCATTGCAGAATTATTACCACTGCATGTAAGTACGTGACCTTTGATTTGTGGGCTTACTCTTTACTAGATGTGGGTTCTGCAGTGTGGCACAGTCTAAAACATTGGACTTTAAACAACCACAAGGCTGCTTTTTCAGTACCCACATACACCTGGCTGTGTATGAGGGGCCAAACAGGCCTTAAATCATATATTTTTGTATGAAAACTATTGGTTTACATGTGAACACTACTGGTTTATGAATATTTACTTTCAGTTTGTGTACATACTTAATTGGTTTGCGTGCGTGCAATACTGGTTTCATTCATATGAACTATTTTGGTTCATGTCCGTATATTATTAGTTTGTACATGAACTATATCTGTTTATATATGCATACCACTGGGTTCCAGTATGTTTGTTATGGGTTTGTGAATGAACTGCACAGGTTTACGCTTGCATGCTATCAGTGTGTGTATGGACTATATTGGCTTGAGTTCTGTGCTGGTTGTGACAAATGGCCAGGACCCATGCCTGGTCGGGACTCCCCATTGACACAGGATCTGGGGGAGCAGCCATGGGATGCACACTACGTCCCCCAGAATACTTGGTGCCATCCCCCCTGGGTTGCATCAGGGCCAATAGTTTGGAACATCAGTGCTCATTCCTTTTGGGCTCCGTGGCCACTGCCAGGGGGAGCTGCACGGCCTAACGAGCCCGTCTGGGCGGGAACGCAGCCACACCCGGAGCCATACTCAGAGATGCAACCAGAAGGTCAATGAGCACCTGCAGCACTTCTGAGTGGGCTATAAAAGGAGCTGACAGCCAGCACTCCGGGCGCCAAAGTTGGGAAAAGGAGGAAAAAGCTGCCTGGAAGGAGTGAAGGAAAAGGAGTGATTTTTGGGTGTTTTTGGCATTTTATTTGGTGGTGTTTTGGGATTGTGTTGGGCCTGTGGGACACAGGGAAGACGTGCCCAATGGCTGAAGACCAATTAAAAACCTTTTTGTTTATTTTTATACGTGCCTCTGCTGTCAGTCTGTGTCGGGTTGACGCTTATATAGCGCCTTTGCCACACGGTTTAACAATGAATTTATGTACGCAATATATTGGTTTCATGTGGGTTTTAACATGTCGGCTTTGCACTTGAACTCTATTGGTTTTATGTGTGTACTATATCGGCTTCTTGTACGAAACTTGATATGCGTACGCACCCTATCGCAGCTTTGTGTACGAACTATATTGATTCTGCATGCAAACTATACTGGTTTTATGTGTGTACTATATCGGCTTCTTGTACGAAACTTGATACATGTACGCACCCTATCACAGCTTTGTGTATGAACTATATTGATTCTGCATGCAAACTATATTGGTAGTTCACGTGATCTTCAGCAGAAATGGGAGGGTCATTGTGGTTAAGGCTTGGCACTTTAAACTCTGAGTTTGTGGGTTTGAGTCCTGATACTGACACTGTGTGACCATGAGCAAATCACTTCACTTGTCTGTGCAGTGCAGGGGGCACTAGGCAAAATAAGTGTAACCAGTAGTATCTAAATGTTGTATGTTGGATAGTCATCAGTTGTAAATGGAAAATATTTTGCCTTTACAATAATATCTGGTTGCGAGTAAACATGTAGCTAGGAGTGAATAACAAGATATGTACCTAACTACAGCCTAGTTTTCATTTCAGACTTTATGGTAAATACTATTAAGCAGTAATAATTACTACCAAGTCCTTTCGCAAACGCATTGTGCGAAATAGAGAATACTGCACTGTTTTAAAGCAGGTCTGTCTCTTGTCAGCTCTTCAGTTCCTGTTTCTTACCCTCCCATTTCTGCTGAAGAGCCTGTGAACAACCAATATAGTTTGCATGCAGAACTGAAACAGTTCATACACAAAGCTGCGAAAGGGTGCATACTTGTAACCAGTATGTTTCGTACGCAAAACTGACATAGTACACACATACAACAAGCTCAAAACCGACATGTTACCCAGATGAAATCAGAATAAGACGTGCATGAAACCAATATAGTGCATACACAAATCCATTGCTAGACCGGCACAGAACTCAAGCCAATATAGCCCATGCGCACACCGATAGCGTACAAATGTAAACCGGTGCAGTTCACTCACAAACCAAAAACAAACATATACAAATGGATATAGTTCATGCACAAACCAATAATATACACAAACCAATGTAGTTCATATGAAAAAAAACAGTATTGTACAAACACAAACCAATTAAGTATGCATGCAAACTGATAGTAAATATTCATAAACCAATAGTGTTCACATGTAAATCAATAGTTTTTGTACAAAAATATAAGATTTATGGCCTGTTTGGCTCTACCCTGTGTGAGTCACTTAGTCTGCCTGGGCTCTAACCATACAAAAATACACTTGTAAAGTTTCCAAATTTAGAAGTAAACTGCTTTGAAGTAGCGTCCACAAAAGGAAAAAAAAAGCCATTTTTTATATTCCCATTCAGATGTCTTCTTACTGTCCAAAACTGGGAAACAACACAGTTAATGGCTGGCTAGAAAATGAATTGTGAGAAGATTCTGGATTAGACATTTGCCTCTTTAGGTACTGTAATGGCAAGAATATTGGCTGATATTGTCAAACTAAAAATCGTTGAATTATCTTAATTATGCATCAGAAGGCATTTTGGAATGCCGGCCTGTTACTGAAAAGTTTGCACACCCTGACAGTCTGACGATGTGATGACAGGTTAAATGTCAGTCTGTTCAAGGGAGAACTTGCCAGTATGTTCACAAGCCGCCTTGTTCATATGTAGTGCACGTCAATCAAAAACTAAAGTTTATGGGTTTCTGTAGCAGTGTTTATTTAAAAAGAGATGTGCGCTCATGTATGTAAATGTGGCACTGAGGTGTACGTTTCTGTTTTCATATATTTGTAAATCCGTGTAAGCGCTGAGTGAGGAGCAATGAAAATAAGAATAAACCTAATTATACTGTGTTAAATTAAAAGAAAGGCTGTACCTCTTCACTCTTTGTAAATTTTTCATATTGAAGAAGAAGATATAAAAAATAAAACACCTTATAACTAAGCCATGCTGGCAACTCTTCATTCTCTACAGAGAATCTTTAAACTTATAATCTTTACATAATACAGCCGTATGTTTAATGGAGTGGAGTAAAGTGTATTCTGTACTTTACACCAGTGCCCACTTGTCACCAGCTTTTAGGTCATGAGATCACTCTTTGAAATAAAAAAAAAAAATCAAAGTTCTTGGCTATGCAGGCTAGGTAGGCATTTAACTTATTTTCATTTTCCTAGAGCTACAATTACATCAAATATTTCCATTTACTTTATTAAGGTGCTGCACAGTGCTGACAATCGCTATATTAACAGTAAGTGGAATGCCTGTGGCTGCACATGATCAGCAAAGACTTTGTAGTATAGTTGGAGACAGCAAGTCTAGTGCACTCGGTCAAGTTATCATTTGTTAAATGGGTTTGATAGTTGGAGTTGATTATTTTCAGCTGTAAAAATGTGATATGAGGACCCTAAGAAGGTCTTCACCTGCACAGAATCAAAGAGCTGGATACCGCTACCTATTCTGAAGTCCCCAGAAGTATCGTAACAGTACATCCTCAAAACAATAAACTGCATGAGGGAGAGGCATTGTCTATTTGGTTTGTTATTTTCTACATTTCATATTTATGTATAAGCACACTCATACAAATAATTTGATGCTGTAGTATCATCATTGTCTAAATCACTGGTTCTTAAACTTTCTTTTTCTTGTAACCCAATTTTATTTATTGCGTATCTTCATGACCTGTAATCGCTACAGAGCAGCAGCTGATCATCGTGCCATTCACCACCAAACGTTGTCTGAGGGGTTTATTTTAGCCTTTGCAAGTGGCAGCACAACAGGTTTCTGTAGACTGTTTGCGACCCTTTGTTATACACTACAATTGTAATTCAAGACTCAGCGCGACCAACTTATAGATATCTTGCAACCCAAAATTGGCTACGACCCATAGTTTAATAAACACTGGTTTAAAATAGTGCCTGAAGTGGACATACTTACACTAAGTGCTTGTACAGTTATGTTTTGTTTAATCGATGTAATCAGGAGTTGTGTGTAGCTTTGCAATACACAACCCATCAATCAACAAGAGGAGAGGGGTTCCCCTTCGGAATTTCAAGGGCCAAACAGCACTAATATGATGGTCATGGTGGGAGGGGTGCTTCCCCTTGGAGTTTCCCGCACCAAGATACACTAACTCTCAATTGACACAAGGTGGAGGTTCCCCTTAGAGTATTGAGAGCTGCAATGCACATAAATTGATCGATGAGCACTTGCTAAAAATTAAGGAGTGTTGGTACTTTAAACTATTACGTACTGGCCCACTTAAAACACTGGTCTAAACAAAAAGGCTGATAATTCATGAAGAGGTATTTACTTAGTAGGTTGGCTATAATTATTTCTCGTTTTTTGGGGGGGGGGGTGTTTGATCAGCATGAAGCAGACAGTTCCAGTTATTTAACATTGATGTGCTTGTGTTCATGTGTATCACACATTTATCACACAACTTATTGACACCACCTGTCACACACAAAAAGGGTACTGCTATCACTACCAAGATCAACATATGAGCATTTATCTTCATGATATGTAGTTTTTGAATTTGTACATTTAGGACGATTTCTGCCATCATTTATAAATTGCTACCGTGTTTTTTTTTTTTGCTTTATCTATCAGTTTTTATAATCATTTTTAATGGGGGAACCCCATCTTCCCCAATTTGGATGTGGAATGGGATGACCACATTTTCTCAGATGCAGCATTTTGTATCTTGGTGTTTAGAAGTGTGACGAGGATGAGAAGGAGGTTGGGAGCAAGCACTGATTACAGTGTATTGCTGCACCTACCACACGAGGAACCCGAGTGCAGCCCTGCAACTGATGACACCTCAACACCACACTGGGAGAGTGTGAGGTTTTTTATGGTAGCTCGAGTGCCAATCCTGCCACCAACCCCCAAGTTTTCCCCATAAGTTGGAGGACCTGCTTGCAGGGCTGGATGCAGGTTAACATCATACCCAGGGTGAAGCAATTGCAGATTAAGGACCTTCCTGAATGGCTCAATGGATTAGAGTCACTTCTGGCATTTATGGGATTCGAACCAGCAGCCTTCCAATTGCCGGCACAGATCCCTAGCCTCAGAGTCACCAGTCCATACTCATTTATTTTGTTTTTGAAAACAACTTTATAGACTCCATGTCTTTTGTTTGGAAATGGTAAATATTCTTATATTATTTATTTTTGCTTTTTTTCTAGACTTTGTTTTGGAGCAGGGGGATGGGAAGCACCACTTGCCCCTAATTTAAATTTGTTTTGTTAAGACAGAGTCTACTTTTAAAAACTTACCGTCCTTGAGCAGTGCTTTTCTTTGGAATGTGTGACCTTCTCAATTATGTTTAGTAGGTGTTATGATTTCTAAACCTTCAATTGTGGGTTTGGGTCCATTTAAATGGGTAATAGCATGCAATGTTTAGTTTCATCTGCAGAGTATTTTTCTGTGGGTTAAATTATTTCATATTTTAATGCAACACCATTATTGTTTCTCATGGGGACCACCCAGTGTGGGCAACTGATTTCGTCCCTTCCAGGTCTTTAACTCTTTGAGAGCTGAATATTTTTTCCAAAAAACTCAAAGAAATTGTTTCATACAAACATCAAGATACTGTAAATGCTGTGCTGTGATTGCTGTTGGCACTTGTTTGACATTTCTGGCGCGATGGTGGTGGGGGGCTTAGGGGTAGGGCTTGATGGTTAGCACAAATGC
This sequence comes from Polypterus bichir lapradei, assembly GCA_026402145.1. Classification (NCBI taxonomy): domain Eukaryota; kingdom Metazoa; phylum Chordata; class Cladistia; order Polypteriformes; family Polypteridae; genus Polypterus; species Polypterus bichir. The sequence continues at coordinate 14,401,939 of JANRMT010062848.1, read as the reverse complement.
ACAGAGGGCCGACTGCCTGGCTGTCTTTGTGCAGCGGTGGTAGTCAGAGTGCAACGCAATCTGGTTTGAACCCTTATGTCATTGTTAAATGGCAGTCCTCCCAGTTAAATGTTGCTGTAGGCGCATCAGCTACACAAATGTGTTCAGCTCCACAATCAACTGATGCTGGTACATCACTTTCATTTTCAATCTCCATCTCCAGATCACTTGCATCAAAATTAGAGTCCAGAGTCCGATTCAGCGATAATACGCAAAACATTGTCCATGGAGCATTTTGCTTTGTGTATTCGCTTTGGTCTCTAGTTAGATGTCGATGCCATTTTAAAGGTTGTTTGCTCTTTGCTACTCATACATGCATAGGGAATTAAAGTGAAATCAACAAAGCTAATTTTCCTTCTAGCAAAGAGAGTCGAACTATAACACAACGGTGAGTTTTGTCACAGTTTACAGCTGATTACTTTCCTCTACCCCTAAATTTTGACAAAAGTCAACATCTTCCCTGAAAGAGTTAAGAAGAGATGTGGTGCTATTAAAACTGAAGAGCTCTGTAACTTTAAGGCGGCAGACAAGAAAGACTAACTAATACCACATTTTTCTGGTGGCAATAGTTTTTGTTTCCTTTTCTGCCATTGAGTGTTGTTTTTGTTTGAAATTATAAGTAAAAGGGGATGGCAGGGTGGGCACCCTAAAATTTATTTTCGTTTGAGTCTGTTATATATATTTTGTTCTAGGGTCTGTAGCTCCAAGAATGTACTGTAGTTGTGATGAAAAATGCTACCTAATGCGATTGACTAGTGGTTTCTGGTTGGCGATCACTGCTTTATACTACCTGTATTGGACACTCAAATTATTTAGAAAATGTACTAATCTTAACACCAGACTCTGTGCAATGCCCTGTTTTTTTCATCAGTTCACTTTCTATGGCTCTAACTGAGAAGATTTAAAGTCTTGTCTGTGGAATAAAATTATGCTATATAATAAAACATGATACCAACCAGACGTCAATGGTCATGTAGTGCTAAGGTAGAATTCTTGAAAGTGTGTAAATATAAAGATGGAAGTAACAGATGCAGAAGAATGGCATGGTCCAACTAAACCTAAAAAATCCTTCCTTTAACCATTTGGTACCTTTTCTCATTATCCAATTAAGTGATTGCAGCTAAGTAAGCCTTTGCAAAGCATATTGAAACCTGACCTCAATTAACTTGTTAGTCAATGAATACTTTACATTAAAGCTTTCTCTCTGGGGATCTGCAGTGGAAGACTTTTTTTTGTTTCCAATATTTTCAAGGTCCTTTTGCTAAAAGTAATCTTTAGGGAATTTGTCCAAAAATCCAGTGCCTCCCCTGTAGAGAAGTAACAAGCACTCATCTAAGGAGTTACATTTGTTAGTTCCTGTGGTCATATTTTTTCAATTGTAGACCACACACTCCCCCTACTTAACTGAAAGCCAATCTAGCAATCTGTCTTGTTTGTCACTTTAACAATTTTAAATAATAAGGTGCAACCTGCAGCAGAACATCAGGATAAACACTTGCACAAATTCCTGTATAATAATCACATCTGAAAGCAGTCAAATCCAACACCAAACAGTTATAAGTAAATCGAGGCTCCATGGTGGCTAGCCACTCTGTCAAAGCTGGGCATTTTTATACCAAAATTGTTCCAAATGCCATTCTGTATAGTACTGTGTACATACAGGTTAAAAAAAGAGAAAAAAAAACTACAGTACACATGAATCACAAATTTAAAACAAAAAATAAAAATAAAAATAAATGTTCTGCCCCACTTCCCTGTTTGTTTTTCCAGTTTCAACCAATTTGTCTAAATTGTATGGTGAATTCTTGAAACTGTATATTTTCTGTCTGAGCCTCACAAAAATATGACTGATCACCTTAATTTTATCCATTTGAATTCTGGCATCGGTTCCTAGATTGTCTATTCTTTCCATGGCGCCACACCAACTGCCCTTACGTTCAATTAATTTCCTTTTATTTATATTGCTCCACTTTAGTGTGCTTTCAAGACAGTGTCCCCATTTAAAGGGGCAGCTTTTTTAATGTGTGCGCATGTGTGTCTGTATCACTGAATCCAATCTTAGGTTGGTAGAAATGTCAAAAAATCTCAAACGCTGACTTTTTTTCTTTTTATATGTGTTTACTAAGGACATATTTTATGACTGCTGCACACATGGCATGCTTTGGGAATTAAAATAATTTGAGTCAGTAATTGGGTCTTTTAAAATTTTTGAGAAATGTTTACCAACTTAAATACATACAATTCTGCCTGCTGGAAGCTGTTTGTACATGATCAATAATATGAAAATGAATGGATGTAAATAAATACTTTTTAAGCTGAGTATGTCTTTGTTCAAACACCCATTTTAGGTACCTTATCTGTTATGAGAAATCTGATGAGCACTAAAGTAGAAGCTATAAAATAAAACTTAAATGAGCACAATTTTGTCTAAAGCAATTTTGATAAGTGGTAAAATGCAAGTATACATTTTACAAATCACTATATACACATAAACACACAGACTTCATCAAACAGACAGGAAAACACAGTAGTTTCAAACTGATTATAATACAGTGGAACCTCGGTTCACAAACGTCTCGGAACACGTACAAATCGGTGTATGACCAAAAAGTTCGCCAAACTTTTGCATCTGTTCCCGACCACACACTCGGTATATGAACAAGCCAGTTTCCCCTTCGGTTTGTGCGCGCCGATGATTTCCGCACGTGTTCAGTTTCTCCCTGTGCATTCTCTGTGCAGTGAGCGAGCAAGGGCGAGAGAGACACACACACATATGCAAGAGAGACACACACACACACATGCGTGAAAGACACACACACGTGCGCGAGAGAAACACACGCAAGAGAGACATACGCACACGCGCGCGTGCGCGAGACAGAGACACACTCACACGTGCATGCATGAGAGAGAGAGACACACACACACGAGAGACACACACACACAAACAAACACACACACGCGCAAGAAAGACACACACACACACACAGCTGACGGCTGGATGCATAAGGCCGAGAAGGCAGTTAAAGAATGCACTGGGCTTGTTTTTAAAGAGACAGATCCGAGGATTGTTTTAACCTCGTTGTATTTAATGAAGACTTTTTTCTATTGGATTTTAACCTCCACGTCACTTCTGTTTACAGCGATAGGTTCGTAGCGTGCATTGTTACTTTTCTTGGTGGTTTATTAAATTACGGATTTTTCAAATGTTCATTTTTTTCCCCTGTGCTTAAAACTCATTAAAAAAAGGTGTTTTTAGAGGGTGGTTTGTAGCGCTATAGCACGAACTCTTGCAGTGTTACTTTTCTCTGTTGTTCAAGGTTTTCTCAATGTTATTCAGTGTTTTTACATTTAGTTTACTATTATGCTGTGCATTCTATGGTGTAATTAACTATGTTTGTGCTTACAAATCTTTAAAAAAATATATTTACATACAGTTCATATGGTCTGGAATGGATTAATTGTATTTACATACAACCCTATGGGGGAAATTACTTCGGTTCACAACCAAATCGGTTTACGACCAGAGTTCTGGAATGAATTATGGTCGCGAACCGAGGTTCCACTGTAAATGGAAACCAACAATATTTGTTGAACTATGGCCAGCTGACAGCGGAGGAGAGAAAAACATAAACTTCAGTTTGAAGCATCCCTGGAGAAAATAGAACTCTGGGGGGTCCATGGTCAATGGGAGCCAGTGTAGTGTTTCTTTCTAGTTCTTGTAATTGTTCTGACAGTAGCATTTGGAATTAACTGAAAGCTGCATAACGAACCATTTGAACAGCCAGTGAATAAGAAATTGAAATAGTCAACTTTACTATAAATAAATGCATGAGTTAATTTAACAATGAATAATTAATTTTTCAAACAATTTGGGTACTCCTGAGCTGATCCTTATTTATTATGGAGTATTTTCCTGTGTAAAGTATATCCATCCTTCCTTTTAATGCTTTATGACTCTACATAAGGCACCTGTCATGCTGAAACAATTGGGCTATCAGTGTCGTCTTAGGAGTAACTTCATACAGTAAATCAGTATATGCAATAGCAAAATCACAGGAGAGTAAAATCTTGTTATTAATTAATTTATATTTTAGAATATTACAAATATTTAGATGAAAACAAACGTCCTACTGTTTACCACATTACCTCGTCACTTATTCCATGTGTCTATGGTTCTCTTTGTGAAGAACAACTTCCTAATATTTTTGTGAAATGTACAGTACCTTTAATAAGTTTCCATCTGTGTCCCCATAATGTTGAACTAATTTTAAAGATCATTCTTGACCCATTGCACTAATTTGTTACATAATTTTGAACACCTAAATCATATCACTTCTTAATCTTTTTTCTTTAACTGAAAAGGCTCATCTCTTTAATCTTTCCTCATAACTCATGCCTTGCAGTTCAGGAATCAGCCTAGTCACTCTTCTCTGGACTTTTTCTAGTGCTTCTATGTTTGCACGCAGTACTCCTGATGAGGCCTTATCAGTGCATTATAAAACTTCAGCATAACCTCCTTGGACTTTACTTTACACATTATGCTATATAACCTAACATTCTGTTAGCGTTCTTAATGGATTCTGAACACTGCCTGGTAATTGATTGTGATAAGTTCAATATGACAACTAAATCCTTCTCATAAGGTGTACTTTTAATTTTCAGACCTCCCATTGTATATTCAAATCTAACATTTTTACTTCCTATGTGTGTAATACTTTACATTTACTTACTTTAAATATCATCTGCCACTAATTCCGATTTTTGGGATGTACCTGTCCTGCATCATGTGTACATGTACATCTTGTATCTTATACATAACATAACTTACACAACATTCTCGGCCAACATAATCCAAACTAAACATTACTGATGTGACAATGTCTGGTTAAAAGAAAAGTATTAATTTTTGCATAGTTAAAATAAGGTTGTCCATAAAGAGAAAATAATTAAAGTGCTAGATGAAATGCAAGGCAGAGTGCCCACAAGCAACAAAACATACAATACATGAATGTATTAGGGTTTTAAACCTTTTGACATACAAACAGATAAACAAATATAGACTTAAACTACTGTTCACATTATCATAAAACTTGTATTCAGAGTTAACTTTACAGTGGATTCAAGAAACTTTACAGGAAACTGAATGAACAAGTGGATGCATCCTCTTAAGGACATGAATGAAGAACCCAAAAATTATTGTAAGCAGATGGAAAATATGCCAAGAAATGATAAACTAAGCAATGTGCAAAACCAATTAAAATGGCAGACAAAATTTTAAGTTAAATCATAAAAACTGTTGAATATAAATCAAGGGACTTTATGCTCAGACTAAACAATCGACTAGTAAGACAACATCTGGAGTATTGTGTGCAGTTCTGGTCACCATGATGCAAAAAAAAGACATAGCAGCACTTGAAGCTGTGCAGAGGAGAGCAACCAAGTGCAACACAGGACTTAAGGACATGTCCTACTATGACAGACTCTGAAAATGAAATCTGTTTTAGTCTCGAGACAGAGACTGAGTGAAAACCTAATCCAGGTCTTTAAAATTCCCAAAGGCATTGATAAAATAGACTCATCAGAATTCTTTCAACTAAATGGGGAGTTACATGCTCAAAGACTCCAGGGGATATTATGAGGAAGTGAATTTAGGACTGAAGTCAAAAAGCACTTTTTTACTCAATAAGTTGTGGGAATCTGGAACAAAATACCCATAGCATGTAGTTGAAACAGGAACTCTAACGGCCTTTAAGAGGTGTCTGGACAAGATATTGTGTGATGTTAGCTGTTACCTAAAGAAATAAGCTTGATCGGCTGAATGGTCTCCTCTCATTTTTCAGATTTCTCATGTTCTCAAATAAAAGGCAAGGCAAAACAAAGTAGCACTAGCATTATAACCAGGAAGAGCAACAAAATTAAAATGTTTTAGTTTGAAAGCGAAAGAGACAATTTGCATTTTACAGACAAAATTATGATCAAAACTGAAGCAAAATCCTGCAATTATGTGTTTTGAAACTTCTTTAAGACACTAACTAGGAATTGTTTGACAGACCCACCATGAGTTTTTATCAACCATATAGCAAGCAACACTTTGTTAAAGTCTAACTTCACGATGTGAAGAAGAGGCAGAGTCATTTTTGTGTGTGTTTTAACCACATCCATGCATCCAAGTCTAACAATGAGTACTTTCAACCAACGAGTTATTCAGCAAAACCATGTCAAGAAATGCTACTGGGGCTCCTTTATATCAACAACAATATGGCTGGAATAATGTCTCACTGTGACTGTCACTATATGTCAGTTTTCTTTCTTTTTAAATTTTCTTTCTTTTTAGTGATTCGGGTGTGTGTTCAGATCATATTGTGTGTGTGTATTTATTTATTTAAAGATCTTCTGTAAAAAGCTAAATTTCCCCCTGGAGACAAATAAAATTATATCTATCTATCTATCTATCTATCTATCTATCTATCTATCTATCTATCTATCTATCTATCTATCTATCTA
>JANRMT010062848.1:14320322-14392648 GCA_026402145.1 Polypterus bichir lapradei | reverse complement strand
GATAGATAGATAGATAGATAGATAGATAGATAGATAGATAGATAGATAGATAGATAGATAGATAGATTATACTTTATTTGTCCTTAAAGAGGAAATTCAAATTACTGTTCATATATGGAATTCTTTAGCTCATAAAATCAGCACATACCAAAGATCACACTCACACACTATATTCCATTTTTGTCCTAAATCCCACATGAATACGAAAAGAAAAGGACTAAGTATTTATTAATAACATTTAAGCTACTTATTCCAACATTATTACATTGCAGCCAAATTCCTTAAGATGTTAATTTGATGGGTGGCACGGTGGTTCAGTGGTAGCGCTGCTGACTCGCAGTAAGGAGACCTGGGTTTGCTTCCCGGGTCCTCCCTGCGTGGAGTCTGCATGTTCTCCCTGTGTCTGCGTGGGTTTCCTCCGGGTGCTCCGGTTTCCTCCTACAGTCGAAAGACATGCAGATTATGTGCATTGGCGATTCTAAATTGGCCCTAGTGTGTGCTTGGTGTGTGGGTGTGTGTGCCCTGCGGCGGGCTGGAGCCCTGCCCGGGGTTTATTCCTGCCTTGTGCTCTGTGTTGGCTGGGATTGGCTCCTGTGATCTTGTGTTAGTATATAGTGGGTTGGACAATGACTGACTGACTGTTTATTCGATCAAATGAGTATCTTATAATAATCCATAAATAATTGTTATTGTGCCACATTTGCTATTTGCCTAAAAAATAACTTATAATTTTGCATTATTTAGAATTGATCTGGTTGCATGCCCACAACTACCTTGTTGTACCCAGTGTTAATTGCGCAATTGTCATATTTGTTTTCTGACATATTGTAGGCATTAAACCTAAAACTGCACATTAGAATAGACACTATACTGATGACATTTATTTTTTCAAGGCACCTGATACTTTTCTTTTGGACATAAAGGTTTTTAAACCATGTATCGAGTATCAAGTGATTCTGTTTACTGGTACAAATATGAAATTTCATGTATTACAGGGGATACTATTGCCAAAAGTACACCTTTAATATGTGAGAAGTCTGCCTTACAATATAAATAGATAAGCACACACACTATAGTCTGAACACACACCAGAAAAACAAAAGATAATGACAATTAAAAAGAAAGAAAAACCTCAATCTTGGCAGTCGCAGTGAGGCATTATGCAGGTGTAATGGTGTTGGTATAAAGGAGTCCCTTTAGCTCTTGTAAACAGTAAAGAGTGAGTTGCTTTTGAGTTACTTTTTGTCCCTCTTGTATAAAAAACTGAACACTTCACTGTCCAGCATTTGTTCTTAAATCCTAAGCCCATATATAAACCTTCATGAAAATGACTAGAAATACAGCTAAATTTGCTGTGAAGTAAATTACAGCCATACCCTTTTCCCCTTCTCTATGTGAGTACACAAAATGTGTGGTATGGACACTGGCCTCTACACCAGTAGATCACACTGTTTCAACACATTGTCACATGTGTGCTTGGTAGACAACTTCAAGGTTCATCTAATGGTAATTCCACCCCGGGTTGAGGGTTGGCGCTGTTGCCTAATGCCTTTGTTCCACAGACCTGACAACTGGCTCGCCTCTTCTGTTTGCCTGCCTCTTAACTGGCTCCACCACCATCTTGCTTTAGTTACCGTTATGTACTTGAATCTGAACAGACGTTATCGCTTTTTTCTGTCAATTTTTTTTTTTTTTATTTTGTTTCAATTGTATGTTGATCATCAGCTGGTGCACTCTAACTAAACTAAACTAGCACTATTTTTGTGTAGACTTCTTTTTCTGAGTGGCACGCGAGACACTCTTTTCTGCCTGGCTGTGTGATTGAGCGATGCAAAGAACTGGCACACCATGCACTACATTTGCTCCAGCCACCATAAAAACCCTCACACTGTTCTAGTGTGGTTCTGAAGTGTCACCCATTACACGGCTGCACCCAATCTGAGTGGTTTGTTATGTGGTGGGTGCAGCAAAACAGTGTAATCAGCATGTGCTCCCAAACTCTCTCTCTCTTACACTCAATGTTGCTGCAATTATCACTGACTTTCTGTGACACTAAATTAGGCAGATTAAATTTACCCCTCAGTATATGCAGGATTAAATGTACAGTATACCTATGACTTTTGTTTAATTGTTGTCACTTGATTGCATGATAAACACTTAACCACCTCCTCACTAGCTGTCACCAAAGCAGCACGTGCATGATGTTACCAATCAGGACAGGTAACATTTTTGCGAGAAAACTCAATGCTTCTGCAAAAAAAAAACAGTCATTTTAAATTTTTCAGAGTTTTAGGAATAAGCTTCCATAGCAATTCAGTAATGCATACCTGTTTTAATTAACACAGTTCATTTTACGTCAATAAAATTGCATTTGGCTACTTGCTACTTTACAAAATAAGCTGACTGTGTAGCGCACATTACTTTTAATGCACTACCTCAATACTGATTTTAAATAGTCGCCAGCATAATAACAAAATAAAGAAAAGATCCCAATCACCATAAAAAAATGCATAACAGCAAGAATGCCTTTCAAGATGGTGACAAGATGATTGTCATAGTAATGAAAAAAAATAATAAAAAATTTGAATAAAAGCAAAAAACAATGTATGAAACTTGGGTAATACTTTAGTTTAGGCACTAAAAAAGTGCATCTCTTCTTCATTTACTATTATGTAATGTGATGGATGGCTGGCCGTTTATCCCGGCCAATACCCCCACGCCGCCAGGTGGAGCCCTCCCTGCAGCATGGAGGTGCCCCGAATGCCAGCAGGGAATTATGGACGTTGGAGTTTTCCTTTACAGCCCTGCTGGATACCATGGGGGCCACTAGAAGGTGCTGCAGGGAGGAGCAGTGACTATTTTCCCTACGCCCCAGAAGTACACATGGACAAGGGGAATGCCGTGCTTCTGGGGTAAAGAAAAAGGATTTTATCTGACCCAGAAGTGTTCCTAGTCACATGGACAGAGAGGGCAAAACACTTCCGGGACAAGGACTATAAAAGACTCAGAGACACCAGAGCGTTGAGCTGAGCTGGGTGGAAGGGTGGCAACGCGTCTGGGAGTGGAGGATTGTTTATTGTATTGTTATTGATTTGTATATGAGTATAGTGGAGGAGAGGGTACTTTGTGCACTGTGGCGAATTAATAAAGTCAACATTTGGACTTTTATCTGGTGTCTGGAGTCTTGGACAAGGGTTCAAGGGAGCGATAGCGCCCCTTATCTGTCACAGTGGTGTAGTCGGCAGGATACTGCAGCGTCTATTGCGGAGGACCTGTATCAAAAATTTCTGTGGGCAGAAAACCCTGAGAAGACGGCATTCAGATTCACCACCACAATGCTGGAACCTACCTTCACCAAGTCTGGAATGGGAAGAAAGAAGGGCAAACAGAGCGGTATCGCCAGCGGGAGAGCCATGCTTGCAATGGCCAACGCTCGGGAGGAGTCACGGAGCGGTCTTACAAGTCCGGAGAAACCTCCAGGGACCAACGATCACTCTGAGGTACGTGTCGGGAATGTTATCGATAACCCGTTTAAAATAACACACTTTGTCCAGTGCATGTACCTCGGAGATGATCACTTGGAGGCTCCGCGGGAGAAAGGAGACTGCCCTGAAGACGATGGCATGCTCCAGTTCGAGCCAGAGCACATGGGAGAAGACTTCCGCATGTCGGCGGGCGGCGAGGGACACGGCAGCAACCCCGGTGCTTTCTGGGAAGGAGGAGGTCCGCGTCCCGCTGTTTGCGTCTTCAAACCCGAAGATAAGGACTTGGACTTTCCGAAGGGAAAGGGGGAGGCGAGCGAAGCACCACTCACCCCACGAGAAGGTAAGGAGGGCTGGAAAATGGCTGATCGGGATGTTGAAAATTTAATAAAGACAGACCGCAGTCCGCCGAAGAAGGCGACCTGGCCCTCGGCCAAAAAGAACTCCAATTCCCAGAAGCCTTCGCGAGACCCGTCAGAGCATGTGCCGACAGCGGACGGGCTCATTGGCTTCCGGCCGGTAGGTATGATGAACGAGGAAGTGAGTATACCTCCGGCCGAATTAATTAAATCTTTTGACGTGCGGGAACTCGAGAAATTAATCGAGCCCGTACGAGGTATTTTCCAGGTGCTGGCGGCAATTGAGAAGATCATTCAGGATCTGGGAGAAACGGCGGAGGTGCCCATCCGGAAGGTAACGGAATATTTACAAAGAATCGGATGGGAGCCTCCCATAGTACATGATGTGGCGGTACAGGTGAGTAAAGCCAGTACTGTAAATAATGAAATACGGACGCAGTGTGATCCAGGCCCGCTTTTAATGAATAGCGGGTGCCAAAACACAACGTGCCCTACAAGAGAAGCCGAAATGTTAACCGAGTGGTCAGGGGAAGGGCCGATCAATCCGTAGCAGCTGGATGGTGCTGGCTTTCGGAGCGAGTCGGTCCTAAAGACCCCGAGCCATGTAAAAAATAAATCTAAAGGGGTGCAGACAGGAAAGGGTCTCTTTTTATTAAATAAAGAACCCCAAAGCAAAGAGGAGATCTCGAAAATAACACGGGGGTCTCCTGACAAGAAAGAAAAAAGAGAGAATGAACCGTTAGAGGCAGCGGGGGTTTCTTTACCAGCAAGAAAAGGGGCGGACCTAACGTTTCCCAATTGTTTTCAGTCCCGCAGGGGGAGAATAACAGGAGGACAGAGGCTGTGCTACGGATGCCGAAGGTTGGGCCATATTTGGCGAAACTGTCCTTGGAGAGAGAGGGACAAGCTGGTCTAATATTCCCCCTAGATTCTCCAGGGAGCAAGATATAAAGATTAGTCAAGGCTCGACCGGAACGTCCTCTTGGAGAAAGACTTCCCTCTCGGGGCAGGCCGCTCCGAATTATAATTTTTCGCTGGGGGGAAAGTGCTATAATGGATGGCCAGCCGTTCATCCCGGCCAATACCCTCACACCGCCAGGTGGACCCCTCCCTGCAGCATGGAGGTGCCCCGAATGCCAGCAGAGAATTATGGACGTTGGAGTTTTCCTTTACAGTCTTCTGGAAACCATGGGGGCCACTAGAAGGCACTGCAGGGAGGAGCAGTGACTATTTTCCCTACGCCCCGGAAGTGCACGTGGACAAGGGGAATGACGTGCTTCCGGGGTAAAGAAAAAGGATTTTATCTGACCCGGAAGTGTTCCTAGTCACATGGACAGAGAGGGTAAAACACTTCCGGGACAAGGACTATAAAAGACTCAGAGACACCAGAGCGTTGAGCTGAGCTGGGTGGAAGGGTGGCAACGCGTCTGGGAGTGGAGGATTGTTTATTGTATTGTTATTGATTTGTATATGAGTATAGTGGAGGAGAGGGTGCTTTGTGCACTGTGGCGAATTAATAAAGTCAACATTTGGACTTTTATCTGGTGTCTGGAGTCTTGGACAAGGGTTCAATGGAGCGATAGCGCCCCTTATCTGTCACAGTAACAAGACCTTCACAAATACTCCTTTGAGTCTTCATAACACAAAGCATCAGCAAAGTGTGTATTCATCTCTACAGTGTGACTTACTAACAAAACATCACTTTGGAGTGGTCTGAGGTGACTTAAGGGAGACACATTTCTCTTTGTATTACATACTTAGTGAAAGTCATTTAACTGGCATGTCAATACTCCACACTGCACAGAGATGAATAACCTCTCTACTGATGCTTTATGAGTGTTACGAAGACCACAAAAAGCCTAAATTAAAGTCTTGTTACATAAGAGTAAATTCATTTTTGCTGTACCTAAACTAAAGTGTTACCAAAACTTGCACACTCATAAGACATAATAAGATTTCTAAAAATAAAATGTAAACAATGTGTCAAAGGCAGGCAAAGCAAAGTTCACAACAGATAGCAAACAGACATTAGATTTAAACCCAGGACACCTGATCTATGAAGCAGCAGTGCTAACCACTGCACTAGCAAGTCTCCATTTTTCAAAGCTATAAGACAAAACATGATATTCATTTAAAAGATTGCCAAATGCAGGAAAGCAAAACTCTACATTGTTCAAGTTAAAGGGAGACAAAACTGGAAACCTGTCGAGGCACTGGCAATCCACAATTCTTATGTGAACAGGTAGTGAAAATCAAATGATGGATGCTGGTACCAAGTTGAAATCCTTATTTTCAAAGTGTTTTCTTTCCTCTTGATTTTTTCACTGAACATTAGATTTGAAATGAAAAGAAAACTTCTTTTCTATTACAGCTTGGAAATTCAGATGAAATTAAAAATAAATCCTTTAGATCTCACATCACTTTCACCACTTCTGCTCATGAATGCATTGCTATCATTTCACTGCCTGGAAGAAACATTTAATGCTCTCTACTGGATGGAAAATAGTGCATGGCTTCTTAAAATGAGGAATATGGCACGTGCGAGAAAACCAGTTGAAATGCTGCCTCACAATGGTGTATTCACCAGAAAAAGAGACTGCTGAATTTATGATACTATGTGCCATATTATTTTCAGTCACATTGCTTGATTTATGTTTTGCTAATCACACGCACTTGGCAAAAAGTGCACCTCTGTGTGCGTGTCTCAGAAAAGTGTGGACAGCCTACCTTAAACAACCTTTATGGATTTTATAGTTTAAACATTCCTATAATAACTCTATTGGCCCCTTGGTTAAATAAAATGAATTGTGTGTGTGAATGTATGTGTGTGTTAGACAGGGCACCCTTATAAAAAATTCAATAAAAAAATCCATAAAAAGACAAAATTATAAAGTAATATTTTGAATTCTTATGATAATTGGCAGAAGGCGTAGTAATGCATTGGTTAGCATTGCTACCTTACAGTTTCAGGGAACTAACTCAGTTTGGCCAAAGTCTCTGTGGATTTTATACATTCTCCTCATGTCTACACGGATGTTTCTCTGCAAACTTTGATTTTCCTTACACATCCCAAAGATGGTTGTGTTTGGTTAATTGGTGATTTTAAATTGTTTTCATGTGGCTTTGAATGTGAATGGGCTGTGCGATGGACAGGTGTCCCATCCAGGGTTTGCTTCTGCTTAAGACAATCTCCTGCCTTAAGCCTGATGCTGCCAAGACATGTCTCCGAATTGGATTAAGGAAATCTGAGAATGTTATGTCTCAATTTTTCTAAAGCAGGACCTTAATTACTGAAGAGCAAGATTTTTAATCAAAATTTTTAGTTAAGTGGCGATACAATTGTGTTTTCTTTGCTTAGCAGTTGACATTCCAGTAATTGCAGAACACTAATCATCTAACAGCAACATGAAGGGAGGGCGGGCAAGATATTAATAATAAGAACAATTCTTTAAATTTATATGGACCTTTTCTCATACTCAAAGCGCTTTACATATTGAGTGCGGTGTCACTTCAACCACCAGGGACGTGTGGTCAGTGGAGGCAGGTATCATCATGAAAAGTAAAAAAATAATAATGATAACATAAAATAAATTTGTCCACTGGTCTTTGCTATAAATTTGTTTTCTTTATGGTTCCAACAATTTTGATAATTTTTGTAGTCAAAATCGCTGAATTTGTGCATTTCCTGAACAAATATAAGGAAGAAACGCGAGGTGCAGCAGCAACGAGACAAGCCGAGCCTCAATTCGGACTGCCCTATCCCTCACACACTGGGTTGATGCATGCAATTGGCGCATGCCTGTTGCTGTCTGTCTGTATGATGAAATCGCTAAGGTAATTCGTCTATCTTGACTGTCTATTTCTACTTTAAACCCCTTCTGTAATGCTACTGCTTTGATAGGACATGATAATGGCTTAACAAAGTCTTCCGTAAAAGTGCACAACATTAATACTCTAATAACCAATCTTAATGCACGTAAAAAATCTAGGCAGTGCGGCATAAACACCAATAATGTAATTGCAATTACTACTTTAGATGAACAATGCATTAAAAGTATAAAAACAGACTATAGATTACAAAGAAAGCACACACAGAGCGGTGCTAACAAAAATAACCTAGTTTCTGTTCCAAATATCAATAAGGAGCATAGAATTCAGCTCTGGCCCTCCGAAACCTTAAATATGGCACTATTAAATGTTACAGCTTTAACTAACAAGACGTTTTTTTTATCAACGATCTTATTAGTGATAGAAAAATTGATTTTATTGCACTAAGTGAAACGTGGCTTAATTCAGACAGCGCGGCTGTTTTAATCAAATCTGCGCCTCCGGATTACAGTTTTACTTGTGCGGTTTGCCAGGGAAAACGGGGATTTGGCTTGGCAAACATCTGTTCCTGCTGGTTAAAATGTAAAGATGTTAGTTTTGGTAAATTCAAGTCCTTTGAGTATCTCGCCGTTGTTATCCATGGAGATTCTCACGTTCTAGTATTATCCGTGTATAGACCTCCTAAATTTAACGCGTTTTTCTTTGAGGAATTCTCAGACCTGATGTCAATTTTAATTACGAACTATGACACACTCTTAATAGTCGGCAACTTTAACTTTCATATTGATAATCAGTGTGACCTAAAAGTAAAGGAATTCATGAATCTCCTGGACTCCTTTGATTTGGGACAGCTCGTTAATGAGCCTACACATAAAGCAGGTCATACGTTAGACTTGGTAGTTATCAAAGGACTAAAAGTTGATGTGAAGCAGATCATTGATATTGGTCTATCAGACCATTTTCTTCTTCTATTTTTTTTTTCTTTTTTCCTTCTTTTTTAATTTTATTGCCATCCATACAAAGCAATCAAGTTTTTACAAAAAGAAAAATTGAGTTAAGGACAGATCGATCCCCACCCCGAGAGAGAGAGCAAGTCAAACGGCGTGAAATTTAAGGCTTGTAAACATACCTAAATTAAAAAATTCTCTGTGCTTTTATGAGCTTATTTTAAAATATTACTGATTAGATCCTGCCATATTTTGAAAAAAGTCTGTACGGATCCTCTAACTGAGCATTTGATTTTTTCCAATTTCAAATAGTATAGCACATCGGTTTCCCACTGACTTAAAAGAGGAGAGTTTGGGTTCTTCCAGTTTATCAGAATAAGTCTGCGTGCCAAAAGTGTAGTAAATGCAATCATAATTTGTTTGTCTTTCTCCACTTTAAACCACTCTGGAAGAACCCAAAACACAGCTGTTAATGGGTTAGGAGGGATTGTGAGTCCAAGGCTGTCTGAAAGGTAATTAAAAATTTCTGTCCAGAATGATGTTAATTTGGTGCAGGCCCAGAACATGTGACCCAGTGAGGCTGGAACTAGGTTGCAGCGTTTGCAGGTTGGATCATGCCCTGGAAACATTTTGGAGAGTTTTAGTCTTCTACTATTTAATATAGAAATAATGATAGAAAACATTCATGAGAAGCATATAGTTAAAAAACGCTTCTTTGACTCATCAGCAGCTTTAAAAATGACAAGCATTCTAAGCAATCAGTCTGTTTATAGTGCCAACTTTAATAGCGAGGATAATGTAAATAGTAAGGTGGAAAATTTTAATTCTAAAGTGAGAGCTCCTATTGACATAGTTGCACCTGAAAAGACAGTTAAAAAATCTTCTAGCATTGTTATACCATGGAAGACCCAAAGAGTGTCTGATTTTAAAAGGAACATGTTGTAGAGCTGAGCGTAAATGGAGGAAAACTAAACTGATTATCCACTATGAGATATTGAAGGCTAAAATAACAGAATACAATAACACAGTCCGTCTTGAGAGGCGCTGCTATTTCTTTGAGATTATAAATAACAATGCTAGTAATCCCAGAGTCTTATTTTCTACAATTGATCGTCTGCTAAACCCAGGTAATACAAAGGAATGCCTCCAAAATACTTTCCTCGAAACCTGTGAGGCCATTGCTGTTTTTTTCAATCAAAAAATTAATGATATTAGAAATAACATAGTACATCTCCCCAACACTGCGGATCCTCCTAAGCCCCAGTAGTCCGTTATAAACAAATTAAATTCTTTCACCAGGATAGATTTGCCTGATTTACATAGAATAATCTCTCAACTGAAACCCTCCACCTGCGTCCTAGACCCAATACCAACAAGTTTTTTTTTTCAAGGAAGTATCAGGCGTGCTAATTGATAATATTCTTGACATTGTAAATTTGTCATTAGTTACGGGGTCTTCTCAGACTGTCTTAAGACTGCTGTAGTTAAACCCCTACTCAAGAAAAATAATCTTGTCCCCTCTGCTTTTGAAAATTTTAGACCCATCTCTAACCTGCCCTTCTTAAGTAAAATTCTAGAGAAGGCAGTCATTATGCAGTTAAATGACCACCTCAATAAACATGCTATTCTTGATAAGTTTCAGTCGGGTTTTAGAACAAATCACAGCACAGAAACTGCACTCGTTAAAGTAATAAATGACTTGCGGGTAAATGCAGACAGAGGCCATGTATCTGTTCTCATCCTCTTAGATCTGAGTGCCGCATTTGAGACCATTGATCACAATATTCTTAAAAATCGCCTTAATCAATGGGTCGGCCTCTCTGGCAGGGTCCTTAATTGGTTTGAATCCTACCTGGCAGGTAGAAAATTCTTTGTTAGTTGTGGTAATTATAACTCAAAGGCACATGGTATTATATACGGTGTTCCACAAGCTGATGACACACAGCTGTACTTATCAATAGCACCTGATGACCCTGACTCTCTCGATTCACTAACACAATGTCCTACTTGTATTTCTGAATGGATGAATAGTAATTTTCTCAAGCTAAATAAAGAGAACTGAAATTTTAGTGATTGGCAATAATGGATTCAATGAGGTTATCAGAAATAAACCTGATGCATTAGGATTAAAAGTCAAGACGGAAGTAAAAAACTTAGGGGTAACTGTTGACTGTAACCTGAATTTTAAATCGCATATTCATCTGACCACTAGGACAGCATTTTTTCACTTAAGAAACATAGCAAAAGTTAGACCTCTTATATCATTGAAAGATGCTGAGAAATTAATTCACGCTTTTGTTTTCAGTCGACTAGATTACTGTAACACATTCCTCTCAGGACTACCCAAAAAAGACATAAATCATTTGCAACGAGTGCAGAATGCAGCTGCTAGAATCCTAACTAGGAAAAGAAAATCCAAACACATTTTTCCAGTTTTGATGTCACTACATTGGTTACCTGTGTCATTCAGAATTGACTTTAAAATTCTGTTTATGGTTTATAAAGCCTTAAATAATATCGCTCCATCTTATATATCGGAATGTCTGACACGTTATATTCCAAATTGTAACCTTAGATCCTCAAATGAGTGTCTCCTTAGAATTCCAAAAGCAAAACTTAAAAGAAGTGGTGAGGTGGCCTTCTGCTGTTAGGCACCTAAAATCTGGAATAGCCTGCCAATAGGAATTCGCCAGGCTAATACAGTGGAGCACTTTAAAACACTGCTGAAAACACATTACTTTAACATGCCTTCTCATAACAACAACAACAACATTTATTTATATAGCACATTTTCATACAAACAGTAGTTCAAAGTGCTTTACATAATAAAGAATAGAAAAATAAAAGACACAATCAGAAAACAAAATAAGTCAACATTAATTAACATAGAATAAGAGTAAAGTCCAATGGCCAGGGGGGACAGAAAAAACAAAAAAAAACTCCAGACGGCTGGAGAAAAAAATAAAATCTGTAGGGATTCCAGACCATTAGACTGCCCAGTCCCCTCTGGGCATTCTACCTAACATAAATGAAACAGTCCTCTTTGGATTTAGGGTTCTCACGGAAGGACTTGATGATGATGGTCACGTAGACTTCTGCCTTTTAATCCATCCATCATTGTTGGAGCATCATGAAGCTTTGAGTAGGTGGAGGTGGCGCAGGCCACCACCACAAAGAAACCGGAAAAAGAAACAGAAGAGAGAGTAGGGGTCAGTACGGATTTTAGAGCCACCATTAATAGTTATTATGAAGAATTGAACATACAGAGTATCAGGATAAAGTTAAATTAAGTTAAATTGAATTTATAAAAAGGCCATGTTAAAGTAATATGTTTTCAGCAGTGTTTTAAAGTGCTCTACTGTATTAGCCTGGCGAATTCCTTTTGGCAGGCCATTCCAAATTTTAGGTGCATAGCAGCAGAAGGCCGCCTCACCACTTCTTTTAAGCTTTGTTCTTGGAATTCTAAGGAGACACTCATTTGAGGATCTAAGGTTACGATTTGGAATATAAGGTGTCAGACATTCCGATATATAAGATGGGGCGAGATTATTTAAGGCTTTATAAACAATAAGCAGAATTTTAAAGTCAATCCTGAATGACACAGGTAACCAGTGTAGTGACATTAAAACTGGAGAAATGTGTTCGGATTTTCTTTTCCTAGTTAGGATTCTAGCAGTTGCATTCTGCACTACTTGCAAACGATTTATGTCTTTTTTGGGTAGTCCTGAGAGGAGTGCGTTACAGTAATCTAGTCAACTGAAAACAAATGCGTGAACTAATTTCTCAGCATCTTTCAAAGATATAAGAGGTCTAACTTTTGCTATGTTTCTTAGGTGAAAAAATGCTGTCCTAGTGATCTGATTAATATGCGATTTAAAATTCAGATTACAGTCAACAATTACCCCTAAACTTTTTACCTCCAATTAACCTCAGATTAATTTAATCCTGATACTCTGTATGTTCAATTCATTATAATAACTATTCATGGTGGCTGTAAAATCTGTACTGACCCCTACTCTCTCTTCTGTTTCTTTTTCCGGTTTCTTTGTGGTGGCGACCTGTGCCACCACAACCTACTCAAAGCATCATGATGCTCCAACATTGATGGACTAAAAGCTAGAAGTCTACATGACCATCATCATCAAGTCCTTCCGTGAAAACCCAAAATACAAAGAGCACTGTTTCATTTATGTGAGGTAGAATGCCCAGAGGGGACTGGACTGTCTCATGGTCTGGAATCCCTGCAGATTTTATTTTTTTCTCTAGCCGTCTGGAGTTTTTTTTTTTTTTTTTCTGTCCTCCCTGGCCATCGGACCTTACTCTTATTCTATGTTAATTAATGTTGACTTATTTTATTTTCTTACTGTGTCTTTTATTTTACTATTCTTCATTATGTAAAGCACTTTGAGCTACATTTTTTGTATGAAAATGTGCTATATAAATAAATGTTGTTGTTGTTGTTATGTTGCCAATATAATGTTTGCAGACACGTTTATTATACACCCTGACTTTCCACAGTCTGGCTAATGTCTTTAATGAATGCGTGTGACATATCTAGTCTTGCTGATCGGACAAAAAACCGCAGTGAAAAGGCCCAAGGTGAGGCAGACAGTACTGTGCCACACTGAAGGGGGTGCATGTAAGCCCAACAGGTGCTTGTTGCTGCTGTTCTTTTACGTGGAGGAGCCAATAAGTTAGCGGTAATAGAAAGTCCAGTGCACTTCAGCGGTCCATTTATTTTTAGTTTTTGTTCTGACTGACTGCCAAAATGGAAGATTAAGATTTTTAAAACTAAAGAAAAATTAGGGGGACTTTTACAAAGACATTTTCGTGGACAAGGATAGGCACATGGACTTCATTTACAAACAAAGGTAAGACCAAAAATGGTTTTCAATTTTTTAAATAATGGGATCTGACTAAGAAAAAACTAACCAATATTTAAAAACTAAATTTTGACCTTAAATAAAATATTCTTTTTTTCTTTTTTTCCTTTTGTTGAACAGTCTGTATTGAAATTGATTTAAACATCAGAATTAAAAGCTTTTAAAAACAACTAAATATTTCAGTCACGGTCAAAACTGAAATCAGTTTTTTTTGTACACCACTCTATACTTTCATTAGTATTAAATGACTATGAATTGTGGAATAGCAACAACAAATTTTGAACACATGGAGGTTGCAGAGCAAATGCGCTCTGTCCGCTCTCTCTGTTGCCGCTATAAATTTAATGTTCTTTCTTAGCCAAATATGTACCTTACCTATGTGTGTGTATAAAGAATGCTGATGAGATATAAAGCATAACCAGTAGTCAATGTGCATGCTGCCAATTGAATAGTGAATAAGCTACTTTTTTGGGTTCATATATTAGTAAATCTGACTCTGAAGGAGTCAGTGCCTCACTTGCCATGAACCTCACCGCACGTCACTGTCAACCACCACTAATGTGTAGCATCCACTTGGACGATGCAACAGTAGCCATTTTGCACCAGTACGGTCACCACACATTAGCTGCTAGGCGGTGAGTTGGTGATAGCCAATTAGAGACAGGGGATGATTAGTGGGCCAGAATGACCAGGCCGTGGTGTGTAATTTAGCCAGGACTTCAGGAAACACCCTACTCTTTACGAAGGATGCCCAGGAATCTTTTATGACCACAGGGAGTCAAGACCTCAATTTTACGTCACATCTAAAGGACAGCACCACGTTTACAGCATAGGGTCCCTGTCACTGCTTTGGCACATTGGGGATCCACATTCTGACCATGGGTCACCACCCACACTGGCCTTGCCATCATCTCTTCCAACAGAAACCCAAGCTTTTCCTGGTTGGTTTCCCATCCAAGTACTGATCTGTTCTGAACTGCATGTGGTATGGCTGCCGTAGGACATGCTTAGTGCAGTGCTCTGGCATTGCATCTCATAAGCTTTTGTAAACTCCTTGTTGTTGTTCACAATCTGTTGTTTAGTGTTATGTAAGTTCTTGGTTGTATGTTTTGATTTTCCCCGTTTATTATTTTTCCTTTCTCTACATGTGTTTTGATAGCCCTTGAGTCCTTGTGTGCTTTGGCAATCTGCTGACACTTTTTTGGTCAACCATTTTGGATTGCCTGCATTAGTATGTGGTGTATTACCCTTAGCACTTCAACATAATATCATTAAAGATGAAGGTTACACATACACGGCAGGATAGCTAACTATTTATAGCCTACATTCTAGTTATATAGATAAATAGTTAAAGGGCGCCCTTATCTTGTTTTTTTTTTTGTTTTTTTTGCAGCACAGTGGTTGGTGCGACAACAGACAGTTCTGCAGAGGGCTCAAGAAAGCATAGTAAGTTCCCATAAGATGATAGGGCACAGTGTGGCTAGCATCTCTGCAAGGGATGGCAATTGAAGGAGCACACATAGCATTTGCAGAGATTGATTCCCCCTATATGAAACATTGTCATAGATGCTAGGGGGCATCCAAGTTACAAATCATTTAGAGGTGTAGTATGAACTGAGAGAAGGGGTTGAAAAGAACCTCTGATTTAAATACAGATGGAGGCAAGCTGGGAAGGAGAGACAGTGAGCTAAAGGGAGGAGTGTCATAAGTTCACTTTAATTTCCTTGAAGAGCTTCCAGGACTGAATGTATTTGTGGAAGGAAGAAACCTTTATTTCTTTCAGATTTTAATTTATTTGTTGCCTGCAGAAAATACAGTGCAGGCCTTGTAAATATTTGTAAATAATGCTTTATTTTCCACCTCTATTTTTGTTATTTTGCATATAGTTTTTTTTTTTTGGTATGTGTGTTTCATTGCATAACTGTGAAATAACACTAATCAAGCAGATCCACAGGTTTCCACTTGGTAATTTTTTCTTCCCTTTTCATGTGACTATGTCATGACTCATCCTTAGAGCTTCTTTTGTACTGACGTAGGTTATGTCATTTTCTACACATACACCAAAAACACAGTAGGACCAAGTTAGTGTTGCCAATTCAACTAATGTGCATGTCTTTGGATAGTGGGATTTACCCAGAGCACCCAGAGGAAACCCAAGCAAACGCAGGGAGATCATGAAAACTCAACTCAAGGCGCAAACCTTCGTTTCCTTTCTCCAAGTCAGCAACTCTACCACTGCACCACTGCACCGCCCACACATGTAAGTATTTTGAGATATCACTGTTAATAGGATTTAACATATGAGATCTTTTTGATTGTTATGTTCTGTAAGGAATCTCAAAATGCAAAATGTACTTCTGTAGCACATTTATTTCTGTTGCACATAGTAATTAGCACCACTGCCTCACACCTTAGATTTTTCACCTAGCCCTCTGAGACACTTAAAAGACCATTGCACCATTATAATCAAAAATAGTTTAATTCCTCTCTTTTCCATGACTTCAATGTATTTCATGAAATTAGTTAAAGTTCTCAAACATTTCTGTGAACTTGTGGCAATAACGTACACCACAGAATTTATTTATCACTATTAATGGTAATGCTCTACTTAATCCTACAATTTACAATATCAACCAATACTATTTTAACTCATAATTTGGATATTAACCTAGTAATATTACAAGGTGAACATTATATTACATTTATTTCAGCACAAATTGATATTTTTCTTTAAACTAATGTAACATTTGTATATTAACTTGGAGAAGACAGTAAGAGAAATGAAAATGACCAGGAGATATATGAGTTAAAAACAAACCGAAGTCAAAACCTTAGTCAGAGCAATCAGTTGTCAAAGCCAAATCATGATCAACAATTCAAAATAAGGAACCAGAGGAAGAATTTAATTAACCGGTGTAGCCTGCAGGGGGTGCTCCAGCTCCCTAAGCCTGACACAGACCGATGCAGACATAAGTCAGGCAATACACACTGCCTGTATTATTTTGTGGGAAACTGTTTTTACAAGGGTTTCCCACCTGCACAACACAATACAAGCACATACAGTAAAGCAGCACTCTGCATCCCTTTCTTTTCTCTCTCTCTCTCTGTCTCCACTCTTCCTCCTACAGCAAGCATTGTCCTCCACCTCCTGACTCTGGCTCCTTTTATGTGATACCCAGGAATACTTCTAGTGTCCCATAGGCTTGGTCTGGACACACTTCTGTGTAAGTGTAGTGTTCTTTAGGTTAAAGTAGAGACATACTTAGAGTAACTTTTTCAAATGCTGTTTATTTTCTAACCCTGTTTAACCAACTCTTCATACAGCATGTTTTTTTAAAACCACACCCTTCCCTAAGGATGTCATATGTCCCAAAAGGCGCAGACCATAGTAATCAATGCCTGAACATAAAATAATCGACAAAAGCATTATTGAACAATCATATACAACAGTAAGGTGGGAGCCTGATGAAGCAGGTTTCTGCAGTCCCTGCAGCACCTCCTATCAAAAGTTATATCCACCTAACTTAAATACCCCAAAGCTTTCCAGAATGACATTTAAATCGTTGCTTTTAATGACATCACAAGTGAACACACTGTGGAATTCTGGGGAAACGGTTGAAACAATTGTCCAGAATGGTGGCACCTGCTGCAAAACAAAATTGTGTTGTAATAAAATGTAAATAAATTTTCATCTTTAGCAAAATGTGTTAAACACCAAAATAATCATCAAATTCTAAATCCTTGCATCCTAAAACCATAGAAAAGATAGATAGCAGAAAATATGCACAAAAAATCCTTACTAAGTATAACACCTTTGGTGATTTCTGCCACACCTCTTTGTGAAATACATATATCAACAGTGACAAATAATATCTTACATTTCAACAAAAAATACAGGTATATCTGAAACCAGAAAGCAACTGAATTACTCAGTGATATCTGCAAAACAGATGATGAGTATGCATGATTAATACACTGCTGAATTCTACAAACAAAGGACCGATTTTACAAACAGAATTTATTTTATTTACCAAAAGAGAAGCTGATTAGGTATTACTTAATTCTTATGATGAACATTGAGAAAATGCTAAAAAGAAGCTCGGCAATCAAGTACAGCAAAAGAAGCTGAGAACACTATCAAAGAAGTTAACAATGTATTTGCGACCAATGTTAATGAAAATGAAGGAATAAAGAACTCATTTAACAATACTGTAAGATTTTTCTACGCATTGGAATGTAATGAAATTGGCATTCAAGATTTTCTGATATAACAGAAAAATTGCAGCTACACACTTCACATATAGATGAGCTGTGTGGGCCTTTAATGTTTTCCAAATCTTGTTAAAAAACTACAAGGCTAAAAATCATTAAATCCAAACAGCAATGTATGTATTAAACATAGATTAGGCCTTTTAATGTTTACTAAATTCATGAAAGAAAGGGAACACATGTCTTTACATAAAACATTAGACCAGGGGTCATTCTCTGTTTTTCCAAAAAAAGAAATTCTGGAAACTTTTATTATGCGTCATCCCTGAAACTCCTGTTTATGTACAAAATGTAAATTCTGATTATTTTTCTTGCCCAGTCCTCTTTCCCCAGTTTTATTTCATTTACTACTTACATAAAAATCTGGAACAACCTGAACAAAAGCCATCTATTACTCATTTACTTTTATGTACCAATACCATAATAAAGGCTTTGTTTGGCATGGCATATTAAGAACTTGTGATACGCTGGTAAAATTACTCATGAATATGAAAGAGTTATAGGTCTTATACTGAAGCATGGAACATCTCACTTAAGCCACTTCTGACCATTCCAAGGTGAAGATATTTTACTAGACTTCATTACACAGATAAATAAACACTTTACTTTTGCAAGTGTGATATTCACCAAAAATGCCTTTATTCATGTCTTGTTACATAATAGTCTATGAGTAATGGATGTATTTTTGCAGTACCTAAAGTAACACGAATAGAAGTACTTCCAGGTCAGTCGGAAGTCCCAAAAAGTAGGGATGATGAATCTCTGCAGCACCCTCCAGTGGCACCCTTGAATCCTGACAAGGCTGTCGTTCCCAGAGGGCCGTGTGAGTGTCTGTACAGATACTGTCACCCAGGGAGGCTGCCACTCAGCATGTTGGGGGAGTATGTAATCCTGCCAGGTTGTCTCCACCTGACCTACCACTACACAGCCTCCTGGCCCGGTATTGTTCCTTGGACCATCTCTGCTGGAATGCCAGTGTACCCATTGCCACACTGGCATCTTCTGCCTGTCTTCTGGCTGAGGTAGGACATTCTTCGCCCTGTTTCTTAGGCCATTGTAGGACTGGCTTGTCCATGTGCCCCATCCATCACATCTTGCATATTATCTTACATGTGATCAGCTTTTCTCGTCTTTCTCAAAACTGTTCACAAAGCCCTCAATTATTTGTACACAATGATTTAAATGCCTATTCAAATTTAGTTTGAGCAACGGGCAAGAAAATGCAAAAGTTCCTATCAACTGGTTCTGTCTGCTTCTTTTTTGTGCATTGAACATGCTACTACTTTATCTTATCTCCACATTTGCAGAATGAATGATGTGTAATCATTTTTGAATTTCTATGGTGAATAAAAGATTAAACTCTGTCTGGGAATCTAGAGATCTATACTAGGCAACTGTGCAGATTCCTTCTAATGGAAGATAAGATCAGGTGCCTCTGGTCTGCTGTTTCCTCGTGTGTGTAGAGTAAGATGTTATATGATCACTTAAGTGCGCATTTACCTTTTATAATTGTTACCTTTAAAAAGCAAGTATTGGACTGTGCAGTAATTTTTAGCACTATGACAGATTAGTGTCAAAGATAACTAAATTGTAGACACATTTGGCTCAGTTTAGAGATGACACAATCTTGTTGCTGCCTGCAAAATTTCCACACACTGATATACTGTAACTTTATTTTTTCAGTGTTTAAGGTCAAGTAGTTATTTTTTATCCATAGTTTTAACTCAATAAAACAGCTGCTTAATTATATTCATATAACAGGAGGTGACTACACAATACAAAGAAGATACAGTATTTCAATCTAGATAAAAATTTTAATAGATAAAGATACAATCATGTCCATAAGTTTTTGGATAGTGACACAATTTTCATAATTTTGGCTCTGTACATCACCACAATGGGTTTGAAACAAAGCCGTCAAGACATGATTAATGTATAGTCTTTCAGCTTTAATTCAAGGGGTTTAAAATACAGACATTGATTAATATTGATTGTATGTGAAGTTAACAGATGGGCCAAAACACTGCCAATCCTGTTTGTTTATGAAACCCTTATTGCACTGCATATTGGGGTTATTACAAAAGGCTGAAAATCTGCAGATGTTATTTTCATGTTTGTTAAGATGGGCAAAATGCTTAAGTATTAATCATTTTTAATTTTGTAAAATGTTATGTTCAAATATACGTACTTTGTGATATTTGTCCTTCCTGAGCCACCTTACAGTGGGGCGTCCTTCCAAAATAACATTAAGTGTAGTTTTGAAGGCCCATAAAGTCCTACTGTCTACCAGAACATATCCATGACTTTACTGAGCTCTATGTGAAGAAAAATGTCCTAAGGTTTATGCAAAATTTACCCTTAACAGGTTTACAATTGTGTCCCCCATGTACATGCTGAACTTGTTTTAGTGTAATAGTCTTGATCCACTGAAATAATTCCAACCATTATTTTAAAGTTATGTCTACTCTTAATCTTGTTTTGCTTAAACTGTATAGGCTCCGCTCTTTTACTCTTTCTTCATAATTCATCTCCTTTAGTTCTGGAATCAGCCTAGTTGCACTTCTCTGGACGTTTTCTAGTGCTGCTGTGTCCTTTTTGTAGCCTGGAGACCAAAAATGTACTCAGTACTCCAGATGAAGTCTTACTAGTGTGTAATAAAGCTTGAGCAGAACCTCCTTGGACTCATACAATACACATCATGCTATATAACCTAAAATTCTTTTAGCCTTCTTAATTGCTTCTGAACACTGTTTAGAAGTTGATAGTCTGCTACAACTCCTAAATCCTGCTCATAAGACCTTTCATTATGTATTCAGATGAACATTTTTAAGTCTGGCATGTAACAATCTATATATATAATTCACTAAGGCAAGACACCCATGGAAAGCACGCCGGAAGGGGCGTGGATTCACTAAGCCGCCGACAAGTAAGACAGCTATGGCGCACGCAGGAAGGAGCCACGCCCACCAACTCCAAGACCATTGGATACGACGACAACTCGCAGAGCCACGCCCACCAACTCGGACGCAACAACACAGAAAAACCGGCGTCATTTATATTCGTCTGTCGTAGAGGCCACTTGCACTTCCGAGCCACATTGACTGTTCATTGAGGCATGTTTCTCGCGGAGGTGAATCGCCATATGCAGCGTGTAAAACGGTTTGCGAGGGGTATCCCATGGAATCCTTAAAACGATCCTTTACAACTGAGGTTAAAACACAATGAAGTAAGCAGTCTTTAAAAACCGAGTTTTCGGTTACGACGCACGACCGCGTGCACCATAGCAAACTGTTTTACATGCTACATACAGCAATTCGCATCCACGACAAACATGCGTCTTCTTAGATGCTCCTGCAGGAACATGAAAGACGTTTCCCTGCCCACCAACACTCCTTTTTCACCAGCCCGTGTCTACCCTCGCTCTCTAGGCATTCACACTGCCTGCCCATGTGCCCGGACGCAAAAACTCACCGACCACCCAGTTAGTCCCTTTCGTCTGTGCTAGGAGTCCACATGCACGTCTGAGCCACGTTGACTTTTCATTATTCTTTTCGGTTTCGACACCCGACCGCGTCCACTATGAAAAACCATGCGAAAGGAACAACGAAGCCCCACCTCGCTACTACCGTGGTCGGGTGCCTTGGTGGATTATATAGAAAAAAGCAGCCACAACCGCACAGAGCAATGAAAAGTCTACGTGAGTCACAGGTGCATCTGGACTGTGCAAAGACGACAACGACTCAAGTGCCGAATTGGAGGTGGGCACATCAGCAGGCAGTGCATACTGAATGAGAAATTCAGTCACGGACGATTGTGTGTTGGTTCGTTCCGTGCATTGTTACAATGTTGCTTTTCTTGCTGATTTATTACATTACCAATTTTTCAAATGTGAATTTTCTCCCTGTGCTTAAAAATCATTAAAAAACCGGCCTGATTATGCGGTGTATGGTACGCCACGGGTTGGCTAGTTTACATTTACTTTTACTACATTTCATCTGCAACTATCCTGCCCATGCCCATCTGCCTCCATGACTAGGCTACTTCTTCTTGAGCCAGAGTGGTACAGTGGGTAGTACTATGGTTAGCATTCAGTTCAGATTTGTTTCCTGAGTTGGAATCCTGTGCATGTATATACCGTTTTCTGTGTGGAGTCTGCACATTCTCCTCATGTTTGCATTGATTTACCTCTAATTACTTTAGTTTTCCTAGCATATGCCCCCAAAGTCATGCATGAATTGTTAGAAATTTGAAATAATTCTAAATTAGCCCTGTCTGAGTATTGCTGTGTACATGTATGAATTTGGTGCCTCTTCCAGAGCCCTTCCATGTGGCCAGTGCTGTAAGGATAGACTCCAGCACCTATGAGTGTGCAGTACAATAATCATTTTTCACCTTTTCTCTCCTTAGAAATTAGAAACACTGAAGATGTTACACATATCATATCCTACATCTCTGGGAATGATTCCATGACAACATACAGTACTTATATTTTGTGTGTGTGTGTGTGTGTAGATAGATAGATAGTGTGGAACTGGACCCGGACACAGACAGATGGACAACGGTTTTGCACCCAACACACTCATATTTATTTACACAATATTTACAGTTCAGTCAGTGCAAACCCAGTGCCTCCAGCACCGATCCCCCAAAGTCCAGGCCTCACAGTCTCTAATGCCTTTCCTGGCCGCCTCCACTCCTCTCTCCGAGCTCCGTCCTCTTCTTGCCGCTGACGGAAGAGAGACGGCCCCTTAAATAGCAACCCGGATGGGCTCCAACTGTTTTCCCGGCAATCCCCCGCGGACACTCCCCCGTGTGGCAGGAGTGCCGGCTGCGCACCCGGAAGCCCTCCGGGTGTCCCCAGTCTTCTTCCCCCCAGCACTTCCTGGTGTGGCGGAAGTGCTGAGGTCCAGGGTTCTTCAGGCAACGGGGTGCCGCCTGGCGGTGGCCACGGGCCGCTACAGGGTTGGGCTTCCAAGCCCTCTACCCGTGGCCCCCAACACAACCAGGGCGGTTGCCCCCTCGTGGTCTGGAGGAGGCACAAGCCCCCCTCCGGTCCTCCTGGGCATCCCGGCTGGGCTCCACCCCCAGCCGCATGCGACAATAAATAGATAGATAGACAGATGGATGTGCTGGCAGGAGAGCTGGCAGGACAGGCTGACAGAAACAAAGTCAAGGCATTCCCTGCTTCAACCAAGAGATAGACAGAAGTTCCTAATGATGGAGCAGAGATGCTGATGTCGTCGAAAGGCCACTTAAGGATCCTTGTCCAACCCGGAGACTATTATGCCAGAAGGACAGGGGGAGATAAAATATATGAACTATGTGCTCCACCGAAGCACAAGATGTCTGCATCCCAGGTCTATGGCATCTGTACGGACATACAAGAATCTGGCAGGGTGGCCCTGTTGGGTTTTGTAGGAGATATGAAAGGGTGCTGCAGAGATCTGGGAGCTGTACCTTGTTGGACTTCTGCTTGACCTTGAAGAGCTACCTGTGATGGAGCAGGTTTTCTCCACACTCCTTGCAAGGTCTAGAACCTGCCATCATTGATAACTGTTACCAAGATGAGCTGGGCAAATGAGGACACACAGAGCCAGCCAAGGTGTATGTGCAAAAGTGAGTTAGTGCTTTTATTTAAAATCATTCCAAAAAAAAAAAACATCAACAGTGCAGTGCACCATCTCTTCAATAAATAATCCATAAAAACAGTGTGAAGGTTAAAAACAGGTAAATAAATAATCCAATAAACACAATAAGGTTAAAAGCCAGAGACAGTCCACAAAAACTATGACTGCCAATTGCTGTCCATTTAAACTGGTGCCTCCTACTCTTATCCTGTTTGGGCCTCACAGAAGGAGGAGACACCCACCAACAGGTGCAGTTCACCATCACATCCTGGCATGGGTCCCCATGGCAAGGCATTTGGCCTCGGGGCACTGCATCAAGCCATGTACATCTCCTACCACCTGTTACTCAACGTCTGTGGGAGACACCGCATATTGAGCTGCTCCTACTCCCTGGCAAATAACTCAGTAAGTTTGGCCTTTCTTCAGCCTCCGCCTCCTGCAGCCCCGAAGCTCACTCCCGACCACCTGCCTCTCACTCCTTGCTGCACGGGTGCTCCCACTCTTTTGCTCACATGCTCTGTCTTTCTTCCTGTCTCTCTTTCTTTCCCTTATCTTTTTTTTCACTGGCCAGTCTATTTTCTTTCTCCCTCTACTTACGCACAGGCTTAATAATACATAGGAGGCTAGTGAGTACATATTTAAACCCTTGACACATATTTTTAGGAAGTCACTGGCAAGGACAGGAGTTATTCTGACCAGTCAGCATGGGTTCAGAAGAGGGAGGTCGAGCTTTACTAACATGTTGGAATTCTATGAGGTTGCAACAAAAGCATACGATCAAAGTGGAGCATATGATATTATTTATCTGGACTTTCAGAAAGCATTTGATAAGGTGCCACATGAGAGGCTGGGCATCAAGTTAAAAGAAGTGGGAGTTCAGGGTGATGTTTTTAGATGGGTGCAGAATTGGTTCAGACACAGGAAGCAGAGGGTGATGGTGCGAGGAACCTCATCAGAACTGGCCGATGTTAAGAGTGGTGTTCCACAGGGGTCAGTGCTAGGGCCGCTGCTATTTTTAATATATATATAAATAATTTAGATAGGAATATAAGTAACAAATTGGTTAAGTTTGCAGATGATACCAAGATAGGTGGATTAGCAGATAATTTGGAATCCGTTATATCATTACAGAAGGACTTGGATAGCATACAGGCTTGGGCAGGTTTGTGGCAGATGAAATTTAATGTCAGTAAATGTAAAGTATTACACATAGGAAGTAAAAATATTGGGTTTGAATACACAAAGGGCGGTTGGAAAATTGAGAGTACACCTTATGAGAAGGATTTAGGAGTCATAGTGGACTCTAAGCTATCAACTTCCCAACAGTGTTCAGAAGCCATTAAGAAGGATAACAGAATGTTAGGTTATATAGCACGATGTGTGGAGTACAAGTCCAAGGAGGTTATACTCAACCTTTATAATGCACTGGTGAGGCCTCATCTTGAGTACTGTGTGCAGTTTTGGTCTCCAGGCTACAAAAAGGACATAGCAGCACTAGAAAAGGTCCAGAGAAGAGCGACTAGGCTGATTCCAGGAATACAGGGGTTGAATTATGAGGAAAGATTAAAAGAGCTGAGCCTTTACAGTTTAAGCAAAAGAAGATTAAGAGGTGACATGATTGAAGTGTTTAAAATTATGAAGGGAATTAGTGCAGTGGATCAAGACTTGTATTTTAAAATGAGTTCATCAAGAACATGGGGACACAGTTGGAAACTTGTTAAGGGTAAATTTCACACAAACATTAGGAAGTTTTTCTTTACACAAAGAACGATAGACACTTGGAATAAGCTACCAAGTAGTGTGGTAGACAGTAAGACGTTAGGGACTTTCAAAACTCGACTTGATGTTTTCTTGGAGGAAACAAGTGGATAGGACTGGCGAGCTTTGTTGGGCTGAATGGCCTGTTCTCGTCTAGAATGTTCTAATGTTCTATTTATTTATATAGCACCTTTCCCATGCTCAAGGCACTTACAGAATATAAGAAAGAACGGCAGGGTATACAGTGTATAGCATTGTACAAACCAAATAAATAAATAAAGAAGAGTAAGACAGTAAATTCAAAGAAAGCCTAACCGACAACAGAATTGATGGTCTAGCACACACACACAGGTTACATGAGCATCTTGACAGAGAGGTAAACTGAGAGAAGGGGAATGAAGTCAAGTAGAGCTAAAAGCCTTCCTGAACAGATGAGTTTTGAGTTGTTTTTTAAAAGAATTCATGGAGTCAGCTGACCTGATTAATTTTGGTAGGTCATTCCAGAGTCTGGGCGCTATACTGCTGAAGGCCCTGTCACCCATGGAGTGTAGATTAGTGTTGGGCACAACAAGATTACCAGAATCAGAGGACCTTACTGAGCGGGCAGGCACATAGTGATGGAGAAGGTCACTGATGTAGCTTGGTGCGAGGTTATTTAAGGCTTTGTAGGTTATTAGTAGGATTTTATATTCGATTCTGTAAGACACAGGGAGCCAGTGAAGACGGAGCAGGATGGGTGTGATGTGCTCGCTGCTGCTGGTTCGAGTAAGGACTCTTGCAGCCGAGTTTTGAATAAGCTGGAGCTGTGATATAAGATTAGAAGGGACACCTGCCAACAGCGAGTTACAATAATCAATGCTGGATGTGATAAAAGCATGGACAAGTTTATCAGCATTAGAAAAGGAGAGGAAGGAGGATATGTTACGAAGGTGAAAGTAAGAAAGTTTCTTAATGTGATTTATGTGCGTGGAGTAAGAAAGGGAGGAATCAAAAATGACACCAAGATTATTTGCAGTAGAGGCAGGTGTGATGAGATCACCACCAAGATGGACTGGGAAGGAGCTCATTTTATTAAGTTGCATTTTAGTCCCAATTTGCAGGAGTTCAGTTTTGTGGCAGTATAATTTTAAAGAGTTTTGCTCCATCCCGGTTTTAATTTCACTAAGGCAGGTTGTGAGCTGAAAAAGCTCTGATTGAGTTCCACTTTTAACATTGAAGTAGAGTTGAGTATCATCTGCATAAAAATGATTGCCCAGTCCATAGCTACGAATAATATGGCCAAGGGGAAGCATATAAATACAGAAGAGAAGAGGGCCAAGGACAGAGCCCTGTGGAACTCCTTGTGTGACTGGCACCAAGCTGGATCTACTGTTGCCAAGACTAACAAACTCTTGTCTATCAGTCAGATAGGACTTGAACCACTGGAGGGCAGTGCCAGAGATACCCAGCATGTTCTCCATTCTGGACAGTAGAATGTCATGTCTGACAGTGTCAAATGCTGCACTGAGGTCTAACAGAATTAATATGCTGGTTTGTCCAGAGTCTGCTGCCATAAGCAAATCATTGGTTACCCATAGCAGAGCAGTTTCACAGCTGTGCTGCACCCTGAAACCAGACTGAAAGGGTTCCATCAAATTATTAGACGTTAAATAATTGGTGAGCTGGGAAGCTACAACACGCTCAAGAGCTTTTGACAGGAAAGGTAAGTGGGAAATAGGCTGGAAATTGTTAAGATTGTCAGCATCAAGACCAGACGTTTTTAACATTGGGGTTACAGAAGCGATTTTAAAAGTGAGCGACACAGAGCCAGTGTTAAGGGATGAGTTTATTATTATTGTAGCAGTCGGGATTATGGCATGAAGGCAGGATTTAAGTAGTGTGCTGGGGATGGGGTCCAGTACACAAGTAGTCAGTTTCATCTTACAAAGCAGGTCATTAACAAAAGCAGATGTGACTGGTGAGAACTTAGAGAAGGAGCTGGATGGAGTGGGAAAACAGGGAGAGATATAAACAGATGATGTATTTATGTTAGTTGAATTATTTAGATCTTTAATTTTGTTATGGAAAAAGTGGAGGAAATCCTCACAGACTTCAGTAGAAGAGGTAGTTGGGCCAGATGCAGGTTCGAGTAGTTTATTAACTACAGAAAACAAAACCCTTGGGTTATTGTGGCCACTTTCTATTATTCTGCCATAGCGGGTGTTCTTAGCAGCAGTTAGTGCTTCTCTGTAAGCTCTTTGGTGGTCAAAGAAAGCCTGGATGTGCACGGTGAGGCCAGTCTTACGTGACATTCTCTCAAGGCGTCGGCCAGCTGCTTTCATAGATCACAATTCTGAGTTATACCAAGGAGCTGAACGTTTAAAGGAAACCTCCTTATGTTTTAAAGGAGCTGTTTTATCTAATGCTGAATGAAGGGCTGAGTTATAGTGGTCAAAAAGACTGTCTAGTGTTGACGGAATAGGTGCAGACAGTAAAAGATCAGAAATGGATCCAGAAAGGATAGAGGGACAGATATTTTTAAGGTTTCTGTAAGAAATTTGTCATTTACAGGTAAGAGGAGGTAAAGGCAGTGAGACAGTGAAAAATACTGCTTTATGGTCAGACAATCCCAAATCAGTGCTGTAAATATTGGCAACAGATAGTCCAGAAGTGCAGATCAGATCCAATATATGACCACCAGAGTGGGTGGGAAAATCAACATGTTGAGTCAAGTCAAAACAGTCCAGCAAGGATAGGAATTAATTTCTCAGGTTAGATGTAGTAATGTCAATATGGATGTTGAAATCACCAAGAAGGATAATTTTCTGAGAGTAAGAGCTTAGGTGGGTTAAAAGTTCAATCAAATCAGATAAGAAGGATGCATTGTATTTTGGGGGACGATAAAGAACAATGAGTGAGACAGGACCTGTTTCCATTATTAGTTTAAGAGCCAGGCACTCAAAAGACAGTGGACAGTCAATTGAGATTCGTTTGATATTTAAGTCTGCTCTGATAATTACCTCTAGCCCACCTACTTGTCTAGAGCTGTGAGGTTCTGTATGGAAAGTGAAACCAGGTGGAGTCGCCTCCGTGAGAGACGTCAATTCGTTTGGTTTTTGCCCAGTCTCCGTTAAACACAGTATATCAAGTTTGGTGTCAGTGATGAGTTCTGACAGCACCAATGCTTTGCCATTAAGAGATCTCGAGTTAAACAGTGCAATATTAGTTAATGAGGCATCTTTTTGCACAGAGCCGTGATCACGGTTTATTTCCACACAATGTAAATTTGGCACACTGACACTTTTATTTTCAGGGCCATGAGAAGGAAGGCTTATTCCTGAGCAAATGCTGCCGGTTGTCTTTTCATTCGCAGCCCGGCGGTGGCGGCGACCTGACCCGCGATGTATATATTTCGGGTGCTGCAAAATACCGGCGTCTTTAAGGATGTTCCAATCAGACCATTTGCTCTGGACAAACTGTTTAATAAGAAGGAGTTTGTCATGAGAGTATTTTAGCATGATACTTGGCAATACTTATCTGAAAAGCAGTGGAGAAGCAGCACAGCATAGCGGAACCATTAGGACAGGCGGGTGTGGTAGCGTAGATGAGATGAACGGCGATGGCAAAGCAGCAGAAAGCATAGCAGGAGGAGGTAGCAGGATTTGGAGGTTCCAATACACAGCCACAAACAGTAACACTTGGTAATTTCATGCGTGATCGCCCCGGAGCCATAAGCCAGGTTAGTATGAGCATTAGATCAGATCCCAGTCGTAGAGTACTGTAAAATGAATCGGGAGCAGATCAGCATAGCGAATATAATCACAGAGACAGATCATCCTGAGGTCATAGATCGCCAGGTACAAAGAAATGTTCGTAGGTCTCGTCCCGCGATCCACAGACTCAGCTGTTCCCAGTCAAAGTAGAGTCCATAAAATCTGTAAATATTAAGCCAAATCCATGCAATTCAAGTCGGCTGAACTATACGAACTATACGTACAATGAAAGAAATAAAACAAGTGTGAGAAAATGTAGAATTAAGGCTAATTTTGCAAAAAGTGTTGTTAACAGGGAGGAGCGGCAGCAACTTGTGTGATCCAGCGTCCCTTCACCTGTGTGAAAATGCTTCTTTACAACTATCCCCTCTCACTGGGTTCAGGTGTGACAAGCCACTTTCTGTGAGGAACAATTGAGGCATCTGACCGATCCACCTGCACCACACGTGTATGTGGAGCGATTGGCCACGTACCCTAATTAGCCAAGGAATGAAGCATGCCTGCACACACCTGCACCTGATTTGTATCCTGCACACGATTATTTATTTAAAACTTCCTAACACCATGGACCGTGTGTCACACTTCCAACAGAACATGCCCTAACAGTGGAAGTACTCCTGGGTCCTAGATAAAAAGGGTTATTCTGCCTCACCTCAGGGGGTCCAGTTGAGAGACAAAGGACAACAGTTGCTTGGAGGAGGAAGAGTAGGATGTAGAGGGGGAAGACTTTTATTCTTACTATTGTTATATACATTAGGGTACACATATTTTGCTGTCCAAAACCCATAACAAATGTATAGATTAATAAAGGCAAGAAAACATATATATAGTATCTCACAAAAGTGAGTACACCCCTCATATTTTTGTAAATATTTTATTATACCTTTTCATGGGACAACACTGAAGATATGACACTTTGATACAATGTAAAATAGTCAGTGTACAGCTTGTATAACAGTGTAAATTTTCTGTCCCCTCAAAATAACTCAATACACAGCCATTAATGTCTACACCGCTGGCAACAAGAGTGAGTACACCCCTAAGTGAAAAATGTCCAAATTGTGCCCAATTAGCCATTTTCCCTCCACGGTGTCATGTGACTCGTTAGTGTTAAATTTGGTGTTACTGCTCTCACACTCTCTCATACTGGTCACTGGAAGTTCAACATGGCACCTCATGGCAAATTACTCTCTGAGGATCTGAAAAAAAGAATTGTCGCTCTACATAAAGATGGCCTAGTCTATAAGAAGATTGCCAACACCCTGAAACTGAGCTGCAGCACGGTGGTCAAGACCATGCAGCGCTTTAACAGGACAGGTTCCATTCAGAACAGGCTTTGCCATGGTTGACCAAAGAAGTTGAGTGCACATGCTCAGCGTCGTATCCAGAGGTTGTCTTTTGAAAATAGACATATGAGTGCTGCCAGCATTGCTGCAGAAGTTGAAGGGGTGAGAGGTCAGCCTGTCAGTGTTCAGACCATACGCTGCACACTGCATCAAATTGGTCTGCATCACTGCATCATGCAGGCTGTTATCTCAGAAGGAAGCCTCTTCTAAAGATAAGGCACAAGAAAGGCCGCAAACAGTTTGCTGAAGACAAGCAGACTAAGGACATGGATTACTCAAACCATGTCCTGTGGTCTGAGGAGACCAAAATAAACTTATTTGGTTCAGATGGTGTCAAGTGTGTGTGGCGACAACCAGGTGAGGAGTACAAAGACAATTGTGTCTTGCCTACAGTCAAGCATGGTGGTGGGAGTGTCATTGTTTGGGGCTGCATGAGTGCTGCTGGCACTGGGGAGCTACAGTTCATTTAGGGAACCATGAATGCGAACATTTACTGTGACATACTGAAGCAGAGCATGACACCCTCCCTTCAGAAACTGGGACACAGGGCAGTATTCCAACATGATAATGACCCCAAACACGCCTCCAAGATGACCACTGCCTTCCTAAAGAAACTGAGGGTAAAGGTGCTGGACTGGCCAAGCATGTCTCCAGACCCTAACCCTATTGAGCATCTGTGGGGCATCCTCAAGCGGAAGGTGGAGGAGCGCAAGGTCTCTAACATCCACCAGCTCTGTGATGTCATCATGGAGGAGTGGAAGAGGATTCCAGTGGCAACCTGTGAAGCTCTAGTGAACTCCATGCCCAAGAGAGTTAAGGCAGTGCTGGACAATAATGGTGGCGACACAAAATATTGACACTTTTGGCACAATTTGGACATTTTTCACTTAGGGGTGTACTCAGTTTTGTTGCCAGCGGTTTAGACATTAAAGGCTGTGTGTTGAGTTATTTTGAGGGGACAGCAAATTTACACTGTTATACAAGCTTTACACTGACTACTTTACATTGTATCAAAGTGTCATATCTTCAGTGTTGTCCCAT
This sequence comes from Polypterus bichir lapradei, assembly GCA_026402145.1. Lineage (NCBI taxonomy): Eukaryota > Metazoa > Chordata > Cladistia > Polypteriformes > Polypteridae > Polypterus > Polypterus bichir. Next base: position 14,361,356 of record JANRMT010062848.1, on the reverse strand, counting down.
GAAAAGATATAATAAAATATTTACAAAAATGTGAGGGGTGTATTCACTTTTGTGAGATACTGTATATACAAGAAACACCTGCCAGCTACACCAGAGTTACCCCTGAGCAAAGGTTGCAGGCACGCATTTCAGGCAGCTTCATTGTTCACATCTAGGTGTTTCCAGTATGCCTTGCGGTGACACTTGGTTCAGCTTAATGCTTAAAAGGACAGACATTTAGAACTGCTCCCAGCCTGCCAGATTTTGTCTAAGTTAAGCAGGTCTATACCACTTTTTGTCTCAGTATCCCATCTGAATCTTACTGGTCCAAAGGACATAACCTAACTTCTCATGACGTCCTCGTGAAATCTAATGCTACATATTGCTACATGTTGCGGTCAACTACATGGGATTTTCCTCTCATAAACAGTTGGCAACACTCCTTCTACAGGCCAACTGCTTTTTCTGGTATTGTGCTTTATAAGTATAAAACAATTTAGATCATTACGAACCCACTTTTTTCTTTGTTTAAGTGTTCTGATACAATAAGAAAACAACAAGCAATCAAGTAATCCCTCACCTGATGAATCACCACTTTATGCTGTATAGTTAATATTTACAGTGCATCTGAAACCTTTCTGTGCTTGAAATAGACCTCAAACTAATCTGCGACTCAACAGTCTTGTTCTACATGACTTAACAAACACACCTTTACCATGGCTGCTAGCCTTACTTTTCAAAGTAAAGCAAAGGGTATTTCCAAGAAGTATAAGTTAAAAGTGTGCACACTTACACAACCAGTGCACATAATGTGTTGTTCCTAGCATTGTCCATTTCTTGTTTACTTAAATGTCCCTGGTTATAAAAAAGTTAAATAAGTATGTAACAAGCTCTGAAATAATTTTACGTTTCCAGCATTTACATTAAAAAGGCTGAAACTTCAATAGTGTGAGTAGACTTTTGATATCCACTAAGATTTACCCCCATTATAGTAAAAGTAATGACCCTATTTAGTAGTGTTTGAATATAATGAAAAAAAGCGCCTACTGCAATAGCCATGTCACTCTATTTGTCTGTCTGTCTGCATAAAACAACTTGGCAACCCAGTGGACTGATTTTGTACCAAATTTGGCACATTTATTTTTCAAGGAAATTTGTTGGAATAGTTCAATATTTGTTGCAGTACCTTAAAGAGCGCGGTACAAAGTTTGTAATTTCAAAATCTCCATTGACATAGATAGCACTGACAAATTTTCATACTTGCCTGTCTTAAAACAGAGAAATATTCTGTGTGACTTCAATTATGGATTTGTTTACTGTTTCAAATTTATTCTGACAGAGGTACTTTCAGTTTGTACATTTTGTATATTTTTTTTTTATTTTACCCATCCGATAGCAGCTCCTGATGGCAATGACAATCTTAGTACAAGTTAGGTAAACAGTTGGGGAGGTGAGTGCAGACAAACCACTAATATGGCCACTCACTTATCTTACTTTTTTAGTTAAATTAACTGTAAAAGAAAGGAAAAAAGGCAAAAAGTACAAATCTAGAAATTGATGTAAAAGGAATGGAATTATTTAAGCACAGAATGAACAAATATTTCTCAGCATTTATGTTACATTAAAAACACCCTCACATCTGCATTACCTCCACAGTAGGACATAGGTTCTTAAACTATGTGTCATGACCAAAAAGAGAGACAGTCGTGATTCAGAATAGTGCATTATGGGAAATGGTCAATAATGTTTTATAGAGTGTTTTGTGATTGGTCGCTGTGGGTACTTTAAACAAACGCCATTGGCGATTGTCCAATGCTTCTGCCTCCCCTGGGCTGACTTTTGGCAGCAATTCTACAAGTGGTCCACCTCCTTCTGGAATTACTGTCAGTAGCAGTTCTCCAAGGGGGACAAACAAAGTGACTGCCGGTGTCGATTATGGGTCTCGAAGACACACAAAACTGGGTCATTAGAAAAAAAAAAAATAAGAACCACTGCACTATAATGTCAGAGTAAAACTGAATCATTATAATTTATTGGCAAAGCTCCATAACTAATCTATATCATAGTCCGAAGCAGCCAATAACTTGACCTTGAGTTGACTTAAATAGAAATTTTAACTCTCCATTGAGTACTTCTTTCTAAAGTTATGTTTGAACTACAGTTAGACAAAGACCTTCCACAACCAACAACTATTGTAACAGTACCACATCAATCCATGTAATTTTTGACATCATGTCAATTGCAATCTGTTGTCTGTGAAAGCTATTAAACCACCAAAAGCCTACATGGACTCAGTTTTTAGTAATATGACATTGGTAAGTGCTGTTACAGAGCATGTTCAGTATTTAATGTAGTGTACTACAAGATGCATTCTATCATTGCTGTTGTTTTGAAAATTACTAATTTTTAGAAAAATATTCAATAAACAAAAATGTGGTAACTATCTGATTAAGTAACTAAAGAAATTTAAAATGCTCCAAATTTCATATCACTTCACTAAGTCTCCAAATACATATGTTTTTTAACTTCTTGTTATAATTTTTACATCACTGGGGGGCGTGACAAGATTCCATCATTTCAAAAAGGAATAAAAAAGTAGTCTGTTATTTCAGCCCAATATCCAAAATTCTTAAAAGTCTTAAACAATTTCAGTCAAGCTGCTGGTTATATATTAAACAACCTTAATGAGAGAAGTTGAGGCGCCAAGATTTTGGTTTACCTTGATGATTGTTTTGCCAGTTTATAATTTGAAGATACTGTGTGATTGAATGGACACACTTGACTTCATTCAAATGAGCTCATGAAAATGAAAAAGAAGGAAGCCATAGGTTGGATGGCTAAAAAATACAATTTGGTTCAATCTTCATTTGGTTCTGACCCTCGGCACTAAGAAAAAATAAACATACAAATTTAGGAGCAAAAGAAAAACAAGTGGATCAAGTTTTCGAAAAATGATTGTTTGGATGTGTATACTATATCTGAAGCACCATGAAACTGTAAACTAATTTCTTATGATTCTTATATGATGATATAAATCAAAGCATCAGAGTGAAGACAGTTTCATGACATCATTCATGGTCAATTTCCAGTGCAGAGCCAGTTTTTGATTAGGGCAGTAAATCTTCCTTCACCCCGTCAACCTCTGGAGCAGTAGACAATGTAAATAGTCTGCTTCTAAACTTTACCATGCGTTGCTTTAATCACAAACTAGCTTCCAGGCCTGCACGAAGGTCAATTTCAATTTCTAGTGACTTTTTTTTTTTGTTTTGTTTGTGTGGTTTCTGAGTTATCTGATAGGGGTCTGTGCAAAAGTGTACACTGCTGTCCAGTCCGGAGACTTTCAATTATTTCCAGTTTGTTTTTTATTGCTTTTCGTATATTGAAAGATGGGTTTCAGAAGTCAGGCTGTCTGTTTTTAAAAATAATTTAGACTTGATGTATGATATAAATGATGACATGAAAATGCTAAATCTAACGTATGTAGCTGAAAGTCATGTGTTACTAAACGTTGATGTTGAAAAACTAGTGGAAAATAAAAAGACAAGGGTGATGACTGTTGGCCAAGCAACCATGGGTGTAAGTCACAACACTTCCTTGATTTTTTGCAGATTTGCTATAAAAAATTCAGCATGGAAAGACTGATTGCACTTGGTTTTATAACCAGCAAAAACATCCACGCTAGCAAATCTTCACCTGAAGAGAGAAGGAAAGCTTCCTTTTGAGCAACTTGTACAAATGTTATTAAACTGAAATAACCATCTCGAAATTGAGTAAAAAAAAGGAAATACTACATCACTCTTCTTTTGCCCTGAATACCTTAAAGCATATCAAGCATATTTTTCATGTGAAATATAGATTCATATAACATAATCCTAAAATTTCTTTTTTGCCTGTGATGAGAAAAACACAGCACCCAAAAATCACAAATTAACAGGCTGTTTAAAGCTCTCAATATATCAAAAACACTGAGCAAGTTCAATAGATCCTAATAAGACTTTTGTGTACATGTCTTTGCTAATTTCCTGTCCATAAATCCAGCTATACAGTGCTGTGCATGAAAACACAAAAGAGTTATAACAAATAAGAAACACCAGGCATCATCTATTTGACATTAAATGTTGATCGTTATTGGAAAGGACTTTATGATTTACTGTATACAGCAAGCTTGAATTAAAAATGAATTCAATAAGATAACCTTGCTGTGATCAACAGTATCTCAAGGCTTCAACTTTCATTATAGTTTGCTGCAATGAAAGGTATCGCCAACAGTCTGAAGTTTTTGGATGACTCTCCAAGTATAGTTTCACTGTACTCTCAGTTGATAAGTACACACCTGAGATAAATACAAGACAAAGAATGTAATGATATGCATACAAAGTACAAGACAGTACAAGAAATAGTTATTTATTTAGTTAGTTAGTTAGCCATGCTTCCATCATTTTTGACACTTTTCCAAAACTTCCTCCACTTCTTTCTACCCTGTGCCTTGCTGATCTTCTCCTTCCTAGTGGAAACTATCTTTTCACTCTTCTTGCTGTCCTCAAGTCATCCATCATTCTTGATATGCCTATTTCAGTCAGCTAGATTTGACCAGTCTTTTCTCTTAAATCCCTTTTACTACTGTAATTGTTCTAGGCCATTTTATTCCCATAATCTATCTTAAGCATCTTTGGCTAAACACCTCTAGTCTTCTTTTAATTGCTTGCCTAAATGTCCAGCTTCCAACTCCATACAAGGCTACTGGCACTATTAGTGCATTATAGACTCTTAATCTTGTACACAGTTTGATGTGTCTGTGCCTCCAAAGTCATCTTTTTAAGTTAACAAATACTGCCAAACGTAATCTCTTCATCACATCCATCTCACAGCCACCTTTCGTCTCAATCTCACTTCCCAAATATGTGAATCTCGCAACTTTTTCCTGCTCTTGATTTATATATTCCAATCTGTTATTTTCTTCTTCTTCAACATTCTTCATCCATTTTGTTTTGGTTATGTCTATATGTAATATCAGCTTCTTTGGTTCTGATCCAAATACTGTACTCTCAACAGTTCTACTAATGTCATTATACACACTGCTAGAAGGGCTGTATCATCAGCATATTCAAGATATCTAGTCTGCCACTATTATCTGTTTCATCGATCCCCTTCAGTTTATGGTCCAATGCCAAGTTGAACAAACACAGGACAGAACATATTTTTGTCTTACTCCTGTCGTGACTTCAAGGCACTGAGGCCTCACTTTTTCATTTCTCATGTATGCTTCTGTGTTGTCATACAGTTTGATTACCATCTTAACAATATTCTCTGGTATACCAAATCTTCTCATTGTCACCCACAGTCCCTCTTTCCAAATAAAACTGTAAGCTTGTTTACAAATACAAGAAACTAAGTATATCTAAAAATATTGCAAGATATTGGTGGGGTTGGGGGGAGCCCAGACTGAATAAGGACAGCCAAAATAACCATGTGTGAACATGATGGCCTGTGGAAAGAAACTGCTCTTATTTCTGTCTGTTTTGGTATTGTTCAGTACTACAAGATCTAGCAGAAAGGAGAAGTTGTAGCCTGGATGTGAGTGGTTGGTTATCCATTTTCCTTTTGTCACAGACAACTGGGGTTCTGACCCGGCAGGGACGCCCAAAAGGACCAGAAGGTCGAAAGAATAGCTTCCGGGCCACGAGGGGGCAACTGCCCTGGAGCAGGAGAGGACCACAGGAGAAGAACAAAGAGCTTCTGGCCTGTTGGGACCCGTGGCCACCGCCAGGGGGTGCCTCAAGCCTTGTAGGACTCGGAAATAGTTACTCTTGCCACACTCAGCAAGATGGCGGAGGAACCTGCTAGGGACGCCCGGAGTGCTTCTGGGGCAAAGGGCAGCACTTCCGCCACACCAGGAAGTGCTGCCGGAAGGACGTCAGAAACCTGGAGCACATCCAGGCAGGAATAAAAGGCGCCGCCTTCCAGCAACCTGAGAGCCAGAGTCGGGAGAAGGAGTTGGACAAAGCTCCCAGGAGGAGAGTAAAGGCAGCTAAGGACTGAGAAAGGACTGAATTGGGGTGATTATTGCTGTATGCATTGTGTGGTGTTTTGGGACTGTGTTTATTTATGAATAATAAATGTGTGAATTGAATAAAAATGTGGTTTCTGACTGGTGGTGTCCAGGAAAGTCTCACACTGTCCACTTCATGACTCTGGAATAATACAGGTGGGTGGAAAACTGGTACCAATAATCTTTTCTGCAGACCTGTAATGGATGAACTTAGAACAGACTTGATGATTGCCATAACTGAATCAGTAGCTCCTGCGGTAGATTGAACTCCCTCAGCTGTTGCAGGTAGTACTTTCACTTCTGTTGCATATTTATGTTGGAATTGATGTTATTTTTCCATGTCAAGTCCAGCTTAATTCTAGGTCCAAAAAATGTGAAGGTTTCCACAACTGACACATTAACACTAGAAGCCCTGAAGCCTACGAAAAACTCGTAATCCTGGCCCACCTTAAATTTCTTTGTACCTCTCCAATAGCGTCTTTTGTTTTGTGAATGTGTCGATCAGCACAAGCAGCAAGCAGCCTGCTTTCCCATCCCACCCACCACTGCAGAAAGGGCAAAAAACTCTCCCAGCTCAAGCCTGGTGTATGTGCCCTAAAAAAGAAGTCTGACTGCATTCTTGTACCATTGCTCACATGCTGAAGTGTCAGCATGGCACTGTCAGATCAAAACACTAGTGTGGAGAGTTGAAGACTCTATAGACTGAAGAGTCTATAGCTGCAGGTGGAAGCTGCTGTCGCATTTTTCATGGCATTACACATATACTTTGTGACCATACCCTTGTAGATCAAACACAGGACCACCAGAGAGGTCATGTTGGTGATGTTCTCTAACACGATTTATTTTTCTTCAGTTATATTCTTGGATAAAAGCACATTTGTTTTGTTATACCTTTTGTGAAAGTGTTTATTTGATATTTCGACTTCAGTCCTCACACATTATACACTTCATGTCAAAATTTTGTCATTAGTACTATAACATGCAAAACGTTTGTGTTTTAGGTATGTGTTCAACATTTCTTGCATTTCTTGCATTTTCTGTCATCCTTCACTTATATAGATCATTGTAGACACGCAATACACATGAAATGCATATGATGCAAATAACGATATATTATTTACATTATTATACAACTCCAGGCACCTCACACTGAGATAAACAAGGCTTCAGCTGGGAGAACTTTTCTGCCCTTTTTGCAGCAGTTTGGGGGGGATAGCAGGCTGCTTGCTACTTGTGCTGATCAACACATTTACAAAACAAAAGACACCGATGGAGAGGTGTGAAAGAATTTAAGGTGGGCCGGGATTACGAGTTTTTTCATAGGCTTCAGGGATTCTAGTGTTAATGTTAAGTATGGAGAGGGGAGGTAATATTAGGGTTCCCCTCCTGAATTCCACTGTAATCTCTATTTTTAAGTGTATTTCTCCTCAGATTGTTCTGATCACACTAAAGGGCCAAATACTCAACCTGCAGTCTGGATGCAGACTCGTCACTATTTCTAAATAAGTTAAATGGTGGTTGTTTCACCTGCATATTTGAGGAGTTTGACAGAAGGGTCTTTAAAGGTTCAGCCATTTGTATAGAAGGAGAAGAGCAGCAGGAAGAACACATATCCCTAGGGGACACCAGTGATTATTCTACAGGTTCTACAGGTGAGTCTCCCAAGTTACACCTGCTGTTATTTATTTGTCAGGAAATTGGTAACCCACCAACGCATAGGACAGGGGCATAAAGTAGGGTGAGTTTAGTGTGGAGGAGTGCAGGGATGAATTTGTTAAACGCTGAGCTGAAATCTACAATCAGAATCCTTGTATAGGTCCCTGAATATTACAGGATGTAGTGCATACCCATATTGACTGCATCATCCACTGTCCTTTTTGCTCACTGGGTGAACTGATAGGGGTGCAACAGGGTAACTGTGATGTCATGCCGGTAAACTAACACCAGTCTTTAAAAGTTTTCCATGACCACAGATATCAAAGCAACAGGCCTATAGTCATTCAGTGTGAAAAAAGTGACATGTATTGTAACAGACTGACACTTCAGGAGGACTGATTTCAGGCTGGAGTGTCCCCTGCCTGAGTTCTTCATTTAAAATATGCTTTCTGGCAATTTGACCAAAGACTCAAGTTTGCCTCAAGTGTGTGTAACCTGCCCAAACATGATGGCATGGGCACCATTGATTTAGTATAAGCCAATCTCGGCTGGTGCTTTCTAGCATAGGCTGTTGGTTTTCTGAACCCCAATCCTAGATAATTAGAACATAAATGTATTGAAAAATGAAAAATATGTTATGTAGAAAGAGAACAAGACCCCTTGTCTTAATTAATTGACAGAGACATATTGTTTACTTCTGTATTTCATCCATGAATCCATTTTCATATCTGCATAATCCAGTTTAAACAGTAGGAGCAGGAACCTTTCCTTGGAGCACTGGGTGCAATGCAAGATCCACCCCTTGCACCCAGAGAATACTTTCTCACATGGGGCTGACCTAAAGTCACATGTTTTGGACATGTCAGAGTAAAAATGGAGCATTTGAAGAAAAAAGGTGCAGACACAGAGGGAATATGTAAGCCCCACACAGTTAATGGCTGAGCTACAATTTCAAACCAAGACTCTGGAGCTGACAGACAATAATCCTAACTATAGAGCCACCACATCTCTCTTTGTGAATATTGCATATATAATAAAAATAATAATAATATTTTGGATTATCATTAAAAATGACTACTAATGTTTCAAAGTGTTCTCCATTAAATCATATCAATAAAGACTTCTCCTAAGTTGCACATAGCTGTCTTCATTCTTACACAAGACATTGAAACTTCTGTAGTGCTATTTTACCTCTCTGTTCCGATTCTCAGGATAATTTGTGCATGTGTTATATCACAAATTATGTTATTTGTTCAGGACATTTTTTTGTATTGATTTTAGTATTTACTCTGGTTTATTGCCTTTTATTCTGTTTAATTCTTTGTATATCTTGTATCTTAGTGTTCTATGTTACATATACCCTGCTGTTCTTTCTGAGACTCTGTGAAGCGCCTTGAGCAAGGGAAAGGTGGCATATTATTATTATTATTATTATTATTATTATTATTATTATTATTATTAAATGTGGTAGTGCTGCTACCTCGCAGTAAAGGGACCTGGGTTCACTTCCCAGGTCCTCCCAACATGGAGTTTGCATGTTCTCCCCACGTCTGTGTGTTTTTCCTCTGGGTGTTCTGGTTTCCTCCCACAGTCCAAAGACTTGCCGGTTAGGTGCATTGGTGATCTTAAATTGTCCCTAGTGTGTGCCTGGTGTGTGGGTGTGTGTGCCCCGCAGTGGGCTAGTGTCCTGCCCGGGATTTGTACCTGCCTTGTGTCCTATGCTAGGTGGGATCTGCTCCAGCAGACCCCCGTGACCCTGTGTTAGGATATAGCAGGTTGGATAATGGATGGATGGATGGATTATTATTATAAAAACAAATAGGACAATATTTTGTGTCTTTCATTTTTTGCCAGCTATGGAAAAGAAATAGCAACCTTGTAATTGTTTAAAAAGCTTACTAGGAAGTTGGATCTAAATTAAAATGTTTAATTTCACAGAATTTTTAAATTAAAAAACGAATAATAAAGATTCAATTCATATGAAGGCATGTGTCACTAACCACCCTGCCCTTTTTGAAAATCCAAATCTAGTCACCCTAATAGATAGATAAATCCTGAATTGGACCACTAAAACAAGCATTTAAGATACACAATATTCACGAGGCAAGATGCGAGCCGCCTCAGTGCAGTTAAACCTCAGGTTAAATCTGTCCACATGAAGGTAAATTGAATAATGATACATAAATTATATGGGAAAAAAATAATAATTAAAACAAGCTGTTACACATATGCAACACAGTCACTGCAAAAATTAAACTGTAGTAATGAGTGAGCCCTGCTTTGCTGTGAGTTCAATGAAATAATAGAAATGTTCAGGAGCACTGAAGTCAATGAAGGAGGGACAGAACTAGTTTTGAGTAGATTATAATAGTTCATTGGTCTTTTAAGTGTCCCTGTGGGCTAGGGAAGTGCCTGCTAACTATGCTGGATGGATTATTGTAACCAAAAATGTGACCTGATCTGTGAGACAGCAGTGTTAGCCACTGCACCACCCTGCCTCAAACAACACAAAATGCTGACAGAACGACAGTCACAAATAAAATACAACAAATGGCCACAAACTAGCAATAAGTTAATGAAATATAGATCATTGTAATTACAGAGTTCTACTCATGGGGCACACATTGTCACAAAGCTGCAGTGCGGGACTGACACATTCCATTGTTTGAAGTTTGCAGGTGGATCATCTTTTTTGTTTACGATGTATTTGTGCAGATTCTTTGCACTTTTGTTTTACATCAAGAAGGGCTCCTTTAAGGTTTGTTTTGCGGTTAGCCATCGCTTCCACTGGTGTCCCAGGGTGGAAATGCTTACTTTTTACGACACAGGCTTGTTTGAGCATCCCTAATCCGAAATTCTAAAATCAAAAACTTTTAATGTCACTTGCTGATATTCCCTTTAATTTTTTGTACTCATGAGCAGATGTGATTAACACACAAGCTGGTACTTACCAATTTCTTTAATTCCCCCAGTGAAGTATTAAGCACTGTGAAGCACCAATTACACAGACAATGAGTAGGTGGTTGCCCTCCTTCACGTATCAATTGCCACGAATCACCAATACAGAAACAAGTGATATTAGTCACCCGTGGACTACCGAGGACTGTGAAGCATCAACTAATGTTAGACGAAAGGTGTGGTTTTGGATGCCATGGTTGCACAGGTGGTGGAGTGAGAGGTGCAGTAAAAGGCTACATGGCAGTTTAAAAAGTACTATGTGTCACCTTAATAAAAACAGCTAACAGGGAACAGTAATCTTTTCATCAAAGCATAGCATTGTAGGTGGAGACTGAAAGCCTGTTGTTGTTTGCTGATACTGTTGTTTAACAGCTGATACAGGTGTAACCTGGGTAGATTTTGGAAAAACTGAAGAATGTTAATTGTTAAAAAAGCTAATTCACCAAATAAGACTGGTAGAGGAATAGTAAACATAAACAGCACAGGGGTGTAAAGCCTAGCTTGATACCCAACAGTTCTTTCTGATTGTCTATGAAAAGGCTGTATCAGATAGTTACAGGGGTGGGATTGGAGGAAAAAAAAAGACTGGGGGGGAGCCATGAAAAAAGAGAGTTTAGCAGAACACTGAAGCGAAAGGAAAACAAAACTTTAGCAGAATGCTAAAAAAAAAACAAAAAAGAGAGGAGACAAGGGAAGTTTCAGCAAAATACTAAAAGTAAGAGCAGGAAAAACTTGAGTATACCGCTCAAGAGAGAGTGAAAGCTATATCAAAATGCAGAAAAGAAGCAAACAGGGAAAGCACCAGCAAAGCGTTGAAGTGCCACAAAAGAAAACTGAGGATAACAGATTTTATTTCATGCTGTCTTTAATTGCATTTTGTAATATTTGGGTGTCTATCACTGCTTTTTCAAACATTTCAGTAAGGTTAAAAGTTCTTTTTTGGTCAATTTGGAGTAATTTTGAATTTGTTACGATTTAATAGGTTAAATGGTAAGGAGAGGAAAATAAATGTTACAGATATTTTTTAATATGAATAAAAAATGTAAAATTTTAAATGTGAATAAAAAAATGTAAAATGTAAATGTGAAGAAAATTGTAAAAGATTGCTTTTGCAGGACCTTTCTCTCATAAACCCATGTTGGCTGTTATGTAAAATGTTATTTTCATTTAGGTAATTTTCTAATTTATTTCTTATTATAGTTTACATAATTTTGCATGGCACAAAAGTAAGCCTAATTTCTCTATAATTAATAGAATCCATTTTGTCTCCCTTCTTGAAAATTGGAGTCACATTAGCAACTTTCCAGTCCTCAGGTACTTCTTCTTTCTCAAGTAACTCCTCAAATGTGCCCTATAACGGTTCATTTTTTTTCAGTACAATTGGTAAAATCCCATCAGGTCCAGTAGTTTTATTGGTCTTCAACATTATTGAGGGCTTGAGGCACATGTGACTCTTCTATTTCAAAATCTATGCACTCAGAGGATTTTTTTTAATTTTGCATTAGGCATTGTTTTTCCTTTATAAATACTTGGGTACTTGGCAGAAAATTATTAAAAATACTGTATAAAAATATCTTAAGTCTATGTGTATAAGGTGTATATAAAACAGTGTTTTAATAAATAAATAAATAAGTGTTATGTTCATACTTGGGTCCATCCCCAAGATATCTTATTATGTATATGCAAATATTCCAAAATCCAAAAATAGCCAAAATCAGAAATACTTCAGGTCTCTGGCATTTGGGATTAGGGATGCTTAACCTGTATATAGATTACTGATCAAAAGATTTAGAAAACCCCAGTTTTTTCAGTTTTTCCTCAGATTTAATTAGTTGAAATGCAATGAATGACCTAAAATGGTGAAAAGGTAAGCAGTATATTTGCCAGATGTTTAAATTTAAAGTTTAGGTTAACAAAAATTGAAAAAAAGGAAATGTCAGAATGTTACAAATGGGCCTTCTTCAGGGAATGACTAATAGTTTGCAACCAACAGATGCTCTGCAGCAATTAAAGTAAATTAAGCCTTGCAAGTTGAGGCAAACGATTTGCACAGGTGTCCCAACTTCTATTGATTACTTAAAAACCTTCTATCTGTCTTAAAGCAGAGTTAGAACAGATTGTGTTAGTAAACTCTCTGAAGAACTAGGAAATAGAGTTTATGGCAGTCTTGGAGCAATATTAAAGAAACGTAACAAAGTTAAAAATTATCTTCTCTCTTTTTTTTTTTACATAATGTGTCTGTAAAAAGATTGAATCAATGTCATATCACATACATGCAAAATACATTTTCTTTGAGTGGCACTGAAACCAAAATAAGTCTCTAAAACCTGTGTATTTAACTCACCAGTCTGCCAGGCAGCTTATAGTGCTTACTATGTTGATATATTGACAAAATTCTATGACACAGAAGTGTAATGATTATCCCTACCCATTATTCCAGTTTGCAGTACGATTACTAATTTATGCAAATAAGGCAACACACCCATCCAAGTAATGCACGGTGTCAGTTTATAGGCAAGATAGCTGCTACAGAAAACATTTTAAGCATGCCAGGGGTAAAGTTGTAGGTAGAGCAGTGTTTTCCAACTGTTTTTCTGTGATTGCTCACTTTTTGTAACTCAAAAAGTTCCAAGGCCCGCCATGATTCTACCAAACACTTCTTCTTTCGGCTGCTTTCATTAGGGGTCGCCACAGCAGATCATCTTCTTCCATACCTTTCTGTCCTCTGCATATTGTTCTGTTACACCCATCACCTGCATGTCCCCTCTCACCACATCCATAAACCTTCTCTTAGGCCTTCCTCTTTTTCTCTTGCCTGTCAGCCTATCCTTAGAATCCCTCTCCTAATATACTCAGCATCTCTCCTCTGCACATGTCCAAACCAACACAATCTCGCCTCTCTGACTTTGTCTCCCAACCGTCCAACTTGAGCTGACCCTCTAATCTACTCATTTCTAATCTTATTCATCCTCGTCACACCCAATGCAAATCTTAGCATCTTTAACTCTGCTACCTCCAGCTCTGTCTCCTGCTTTCTGGTCAGTGCCACCGTATCCAACCCATATAACATAGCTGGTGTCACTACTGTCCTGTAGACCTTCACTTTCACTCCTGCTGATATCTGTCTGTCACATATCACTCCTGACACTCTTCTCCACCCATTCCACCCTGCCTGCACTCTCTTTTTCACCTCTCTTCCACAATCCCCATTACTCTGTACAGTTGATCCCAAGAATTTAAACTCATCCACCTTTGCCAACTCTACTCCTTGCATCCTCACCATTCCACTGACCTCCCTTTCATTTACACACATGTATTCTGTCTTGTTCCTACTGATCTTCATTCCTCTTCTCTCTAGAGCATATCTCCACCTCTCCAGGGTCTCCTCAACCTACCTCAACCCTACTATTGCTACAGATCACAATGTCATCGGCAAACATCATAGTCCACGGGGACTCCTGTCTAATCTTGTCTGTCAACCTGTCCATCACCATTGCAAATAAGAAAGGGCTCAGAGCCGATGCCTGATGTAATCCCACCTCCACCTTGAAAGCATCTGTCACTCCTACTGCAGACCTCACCATGGTCACACTTCCCTCGTACATATCCTGTACAACTCTTACATATTTCTCTGCCACTCCCGACTTCCTCATACAATACCACAGCTCCTCTTGAGGCACCCTGTCACATGCTTTCTCCAGGTCCACAAAGATGCAATGCAACTCCTTCTGGCCTTCTCTATACTTCTTCATCAACACCCTCAGAGCAAACATTGCATCTGTGGTGCTCTTTCTTGGCATGAAACCATACTGCTGCTCACTAATCATCATCTCACTTCTTAACCTAGCTTCCACTACAGTTTCCCATAACTTCATGCTGTGGCTCATCAATTTTATCCCCCTGTAGTTACTACAGTCCTGCACATCCCCTTTATTCTTAAATATCAGCACTAGTACACTCCTTCTCCACACCTCAGGCATCTTCTCACTTTCCAAGATTCCATTAAACATTCTGGTTAAAAATTCCACTGCCATCTCTCCTAAACACCTCCATGCTTCCACAGGTATGCTATCTGGACCAACGGCTTTTCCATTCTTCATCCTCTTCATAGCTGTCCTTACTTCCTCCTTGCTAATCCGTTTCACTTCCTGATTGACTATCTCTACAACATCCAATCTCTTCTCTCTCTCATTCTCTTCATTCATCAGCCTCTCAAAGTACTCTTTCAATCTGCTCAACACACTCTCCTCACTTGTGAGTACGTTTCCATCTTTAATCCTTTATTACCCTAACCTGCTGCACATCTTTCCTAGCTCGGTCCCTCTGTCTAGCTAATGGGTACAGGTCCTTTTCTCCCTCCTTAGTGTCCAACCTCTCATACAACTCATCATACACCTTTTCTTTAACCTTCACCACCTCTCTCTTCACCTTGTGCCTTATCTCCTTGTACTCTTGTCTACTTTCTGCATCTCTCTGACTATCCCACTTCTTCTTTGCCATCCTCTTCCTCTGTATACTTTTCTGTACATCCCCATTCCACCACCAGGTTTCCATTTCCTCCTTCCTCTGTCCAGATTTCACGTCAAGCACCCTTCTTGCTGTCACCCTTACTACATCTGCTGTAGTTTTCTAACTGTCTGGTAATTCTCCACTACCACCCAGTGCCTGTCTCACCTTCTCCCTAATCTCAACCTTGCAGTCTTCCTTTTTCAACTTCCACCATTTGATCCTTGGCTCTGCCCTCGCTCTCTTCCTCTTCTTGATCTCCAGTGTCATCCTACAGACCACCATCCTATGCTGCTTAACTATACTTTCCCCTGCCACCACTTTGCAGTCTTCAATCTCCTTCAGATTGACTCTTCTGCATAGGATGTAATCTACCTCTGTGCATCTTCCTCCACTCTTGTACGCAACCCTATGTTTCTCCCTCTTCTTAAAATATGTATTCACCACAGCCATATCCATCCTTTTGGAAAAATCCACTATCCTCTGACCTTCTTCATTCCTCTCCTTGACACAATACCTACCCATCACCTCCTCGTCTCCTCTGTTCCCTTCACCCACATGTCTGTTGAAATCACCACTTTCTGTCCCTTGGGTACACTGCTCATCACTTCATCCAACTCACTCCAAAAATCTTCTTTCTCATCCGTTGTGCACCCAACTTGCGGAGAATATGCACTAACAACATTCATCATCACACCTCCAATTTCCAGCTTCGTAATCATTACTCTGTCTGACACTCTTTTCACCTCCAAAACACTCTTGACATAGTGTTCCTTCAGAATAACCCCTACTCCATTTCTCCTCCTATCCACACCATGATAGAACAATTTGAATCCACCTCCGATCCACCTGGCCTTACTCTCCTTCCATTTAGTCTCTTGCACACACAATATATCAACCTTTTTTATCTGCTATTCCTATCTGCTAACTCTCTCCCCTTACCAGTCATACTGCCAACATTCAAAGTTCCTACCCTCAGTTCCACTCTCTTTACCTTCCTCCTGCCTCTGGACACGTCTCCCCCCTCTTCTTCTTCCTCTTCTTCAGCCAACAGTAGGCCAATTTCCTCCAGCACCCTGTTGGCCAATAGTATTGGTGGCGGTCGTTGTTAACCCAGGGCTCGACTGATGCTGTATGGAAATTCATATTGTTGTCCGCATATTGATTTGGCAAAATTTTACACTGGATGCCCTTCCTGACATAACCCTCCCCATTTATCCGGGCTTGGGACCGGCATGAAGAAACACACTGGTTTGTGCATCCCCTGTAACTGAATTACGATTTCACCGAGCACAAAGCATTAAAGCATGATTCTACCAAACAGAAAAGCATGAAATCTCTTAGACATGCTAAACTGTCCGAAGGGGTGGGATTATGAAAGACGCCAGGAAAAAAAAACAAACAGCTTTGAGGTTGGCAGTCACAGATGCAGCACTTAATGAACACTTGAGGCACATTTTCCCAGCTGCTTCATCTTTTTGCTCACTCATACAGGCGGACCTCTGTGGCACACCTGGGTAACTCTCATTGCACACCTGTTGAAAAACACTTGTTTAGAGTGTAATTAAAGAGTCATAGATAGTGATGGACAACTGAGGATGGTATTTACAGAGTTATAACACACGTTTTAATGTATACCCATTTAAGAGATGCTTATTTAAATTAGGTTAGTTTTTAGCAGTTCATTCAAAGCCTACAGTCATTTTGATTGTTTAATTTTGCTTTGACACGCCTGTGTCTCATATGCCATGCCAATTTGATAACTAATACATTGGCCTTGTTTTCTTATTGTCTTCTTTTTATGTTTCCTTTAGGAAAGGATACAAATTCAGGTTGCACTTGCTCAAGTAATATTTTGTTAAAAGGTCAGGTTTCAGTTCATTGTTTAAGTTTAAACAATGACATTAAATTTTTAAAAATTCCTTTGTGTTGATTCTACATTCAGTTTGTATTTTAGTATGTATTTACTTCATGATTTATGTATTTATTTTATGATTGCATGTTTTAATGTTAGATGTGATTAATCATGATTAATTAGATACAATTACAAGATTGTTTTTTTTTTAATCATTTCCCTGCTCTAATATATAAATATTGTAATAAACAAAACAGAGTCGTATAAAGGTTTGGGGTTTTTAGCCCCATATACTGTAACAAAATTTCAAGGTCAGTAGTTCAAATAACTCAAAGACATAGAAGGGGGGGTACACGGACAATTTATGGGGGCGGACCAGAAATTAAATGGTGGGATGCTGGGAAAATCGTGATGCTGGATGGGTAGCTGATGTCATCACCGGGGGACCAGTGGGAAGAAAGGAACCCGGAAGTGCTGCTGCTCTTTGGATCAGCCGGGCGGTATTACAGCGGCGGAGCCTCGGTCTTTCTGTAGAAATAAAGAGAGAGAGGTTAGTACACTGCCGTTGTCCCCTGGCACGAATTGTCGCAGTATGTGTTGGGTCCTTAAACTGCTCCCCATGTACACGTGCGTGACAATATATATAAATATATACTAGCTGTGTAAGCCCGTGCTGTAAAAAGCCCAGGCTCCTAGAAACAATGTATTCTGGCACTTCAATCAATCAATCGCATCGGTTGTGCATTAGTGGCTAAGCAAAGTTCTCTTTTTTCGTCTGTTTCATTTTGCCAACCTGCTCACCTCCGTTGTCTATCAGTAGCTAAGTGAGTTTCTCTCTCCTCTGAGGTTTCGTTTTGCCAATGTGTTCGCCTCGCTTGTGTATTAGCGCCGCCAGTTGCTGTAGCCTCACATTTCCAGGCTGCCTTACACTTCACAGACACACACACTGTCACATGTAGACATTTATATATGAGACATATAGAACCAGGAGTATCAGCTAGCCCCAAAACCCCAAACATGAATACACAGAGAGTCCCGGGTTCAAAGAAACAAAGGTTTATCCTACAATACCTTCACAGTAGCACAAGCACCAGTTATTTCTTTCCACAAACCACAATTCTCTCACCACCGCACCGACTTGCCTGGTTAAGGGAGAGCAGTCCCCTTTATTATGGACTTGGGAATACTTCTGGTGCCAGGGCCATTGCCCGATGGAAGCCCCACTTATTAGGGAGCACATCTCCCTGCAGTGCCTCCTTGCGGCACCCATGGACCCCAGCAGGGCTGCACTCCTGAATTACAACGTCCGGCATTCCCTGCTGGTTCCTGAATGGGTGCCAGTATGAAGGGTCGCTGCCATCTAGCGCCTGAGGGGAAAAGATAGTCCCTAGTGAACGCTTCCACTTTCGGTGGGCTGTCCATCCATCTAGTCTGGCCATCTCTTCCAGGTCTGGCCCCTTTCTCTTCCCTGACCAGGATGCTTGTCTGCCTTCCATGAGTCTCCCATCCAGGTAAGGAACCATCCCCTCTTCTGGCTGCAATGCCAGGCCAGCCTACGTGGTATCAACAATATACTGTACACATTATTTTTCATTAATACTCACAATGGTTCATCTGTGTTCTCAATATGAATAAAGTGTAACTATCCATGTCCTCTCCTTCAGTCAGGTTCTGTGGATGTAGACCTCTAGTTCAATTAATTTGCTAAACAAACAGTATAAGCCTAACAACAATCACCATCAACCCATCTTTACCCCATAACTAATGCATAAATGTTGAGAAATTACTGCAAAACATTGCTAGAATACCATGAAAGCTGTTGTTTTTATTTCCACTTGAAACATTTAAGTATGAAATAGAGTTGTTGTTAATGTATTGTATTTGGTGTGAATTATCAGTTTGTATGGTTGAAAAAGTACAAACATTTCTTAGGAAAGAAGTTACCTGTTCAAAAGTCTTTTAGCTCAAATATGAAGGGGTGAGACAGTTCAGGTAAAGGAATGATGCTCTCTTTCACCATCCCATGGTGCCAGGCTTATTTGAACAGTAACAATTGGTCTGGTGCAGGTCTTTACTCATTTTACATCACATTCTGGCTAGGAACAAAGAACTTAGCATAAGTTTAGGAAAGATATTCTTACAACTACATTTAAGTTACCTGATCATTTCCTCTATGTTTGATTTCATTGGAGCAGCTGCAGTGTTTCTGTAAAGCATTGCAGTTTAATGTTATACACTTAATATCCTTTGCAACAACAATTAAGTACAATTCTTGAGAAAGCTCATTTCAGAATTCGGCTCATTTTTATACTGTACCTTAAGCTAGATAATTCATCCTTACTCTGAAAATACTCATTTACATGTTCATGAGAAGCCAAAGGCTGCCTGGGCAGCATCAGACTGGATGAAATGCAGGTCCTTCGAAAAGACAATTATTTACACACTGCCACAACCTTAATGTATGCTCAGTAACATCAGAGTACCCAGAAAAAAATATTCACAGAAACCGGAGAAACACCAATAGTGTCCAGGCCAGAAATTAAGCCTGGGCTTTCAGAGCTTTCATATAACCAAACTAATCAGTCCTATATAAGGGCAATGTACTGTAAGGGACTGGTTTCTGAAGAAGCCAAACTATTGCCCTTAAACACTCATATTTTCTCCATTGTCAAAAAAAGAAACATTATTAACATTCCCTTTTTCTGCAGAATTTTAAAACACATAAAATATTGGAGTGATGAGGGCAGATCCCAATTTATTCTTCAAAATGAAGTTTCAACTTACTTTTTCTCTTTCAGTTTCGTATTATTCTTTATTCCTAAAACTAACCTGATGTGTTTTCTTCCCATTGGCATTTGTGTTATCAAACTAAAATATTGTTATTGCTATCCATCTTCATATTAAAATAACTGTGCTATGCACTCTTCCATGCAATATACTGAAATATAAAACATCTCATACTGAAGGCTCTGGGTGGATTTTCATCAAAAAAAAAAAAAATTACTCGTTTGTTCAAAATGACAGGATGGCAAAGCCACAGAAAAAACAAGCAAATACATAAACAACCATTTTACTAAATAAAATGTAGCAGTGCCATGTCTCCTGGCACACTACACCTGGACACAGATACTGCGCAAAGCAGCAAAAAGCGTAACAAAAATAACTGTGCCTCCGCAAAGCATGTCGGCTGACAGCCAGTGTTCTCCTGTCAATGCCAAGTGAAGCCCTAGAGGATCAGAAACAGCTAATGGGTACAGCTGGTGGGCAGATTGCACGTCTGATGTGATCTCTGCCAATTACCTTGCAGGAAGAGTTTTGGGTCAACCCATTTATTTTTTTTTTCAGCATAAAAGTGGCACAGAATGTCCTCAGAAACAGGCCATAATTTGAAAGGGTCAGCTCAGTACATTTACTGTTGGTATTAAGAGTTCCATTGCTGGCTACACCATCCTCACCAAGAACATAACTGAATGTACTGAGACATTTTAAATGTGCAATATTAGTAAAGATATTATTTATCTCTTTTCAAGAATGTACAATACAGTGATTTTGGCAAGAAGAGACATTACTGAGCTAATAGGGAATTGTGATATTTTTGTTATAATAGATGTCAAAACCTATTTATTAATGAGAAACAATGAGGCAAAGAATTCAGTCTGTGTTAATGACAATTTGGAAAAAAAAATTGTGGTGGCATGTCCAGGTTAAGAAGTCTTATAGCTTTTGGATAGAAGGTCCTTCTGAGCCTCCCTGTTCCAGCCATAATACTCCTAAACCGTTTACTTGATTTCAGCAGGTTGAGCAGATAGTTACTGGGGTGAGATGAGTCTTTGATGATCCTAGTTGCTCTGGTCCTGCATCCCCTGGTATAAATATCCTACAGAGACAGTAGATCAAATCTGGTGCAGCGTTCTGCAACCTGGATCACTCTCTGTTGTTCCCTAATGTCCCATTCATATCCGTTCCCAAACCTGGAGGTGATATTTAGATTTAGGACACTTTCAACAGCACCAGAGAAAAAAAGTCCTCAACTGTCTAAGATGTTATAAATGCTGCCCCACCTTTTTGGATTGGGCTTGAAAATGATCAGTCCATGTCAAATCCTTTGTGATGTGAACACCCAGATATTTGAAGCTGCTCACCCTCTCCACTGAGATCCCATAAATGTTGAGGGTAGAGTAAATCTGTGGCCGTCTCCTACCAAAGTCAACCACCGACTCTTCTTTTTGCTGACATTCACTTGGAGGCAGTTCTTCTGCCTGGCATTATGGTATGCCAGGTTCTCCACTTTCTCCCTGTATACTGTCTTATTATTGTTGGAGATGAAGTCCCCCACCACTGTGTCATTAGCAAATTTGACGATGGAGTTGGTGGCATGTGTGGCCACTCAGTCGTGAGTGTAGAGGGTGTAGAGCAGAGGGCTGAGTACACAGCCTTGTTGTGCTTCCATATGAAGTGGGATGAATGCAGCCCTAGCGTAAAGATATCTTATAGCACTTGTAAGAAAAGTTTGAGATTCATATCTTTAAGTCTATTTAACAATGAAACTAGCACACTGCACCTTACAGTACATACTATAGATATTCTATTCTGTTACATTTGCACACTGTTCAGATCTTGTTTTTAAATTGTAATGCTTAGGATATATACTTTTTCCCCTATGTATTGCATCACCTTACAATACAATACAATGCAACTTATTTTTGTATAGCCCAAAATCACACAAGAAGTGCCGCAATAGGCTTTTAACAGGCCTAGCCTTTTGACGACCCCCTCTCTAAGAAGACAAGGAAAAACTCCCCCCCAAAAAAACCCTTGTATGGAAAAAATGGAAGAAACCTTGGGAAAGGCAGTTCAAAGAGAGACCCCTTTCCGGGTAGGTTGTGCGTGCAGTTGGTGTCAATACAACACAATACACATAACAGAACACAAGGATTCCTCAACCTTAGTTCTACCCTTTTTAGTTTCTTATCATTAATTCAAACTCCTTCTTTCTTTTTTTTTTTTATTTAATTTAATGTTTGTATTTGTTAACTTATTGCACAGTGTCATGGGCAGATTCAAGGCACGTTTCACTACATGTTGTACTTGTATAACTGTGTATGTGATAAATAAAGAATCTTGAAACATTGTGGTTGGTTCCTGCCTTGATACTAAGAAAGACTACAACTACCTTACATTTAATACCCTCATAGTGTTGGCATTGTTCTTATCCAGTTATCATGCTGTAGGTCACTGGAGGTCCCACCATACTGTAACTTTAAACATTAAGCAGCAAGCATGAGAAATGTTGATGTTACAACACAATTTGTGGTTGTATCTTCTGGCCAATTTGCACTGTGCATTCTGCCTTGCTCCACATTCTCTCCATACA
Organism: Polypterus bichir lapradei; assembly: GCA_026402145.1. Classification (NCBI taxonomy): domain Eukaryota; kingdom Metazoa; phylum Chordata; class Cladistia; order Polypteriformes; family Polypteridae; genus Polypterus; species Polypterus bichir. The sequence continues at coordinate 14,338,979 of JANRMT010062848.1, read as the reverse complement.
TGTGTACACTACATTACATTTTATCAAGGTGCCTTAGTGATATCATGCATGAACAAACATTTTATAGCCAATGAAATATAGAATGTTTTAATATTCAACTTTTTCATGAATCCATACATTTCATTTTCTAACTAGAAAAACTTTGTAATAAAATTTGTGGATGCACAGCACACTTCACTTTGTTCATTCTTTCTTAAGCTACAGTTAAACTCTCCCTCCCAATGAAGGATATTATTTCAAGATTTTTTTAAATTCAAAAAGTTCTAGGTTTTAAAGGAAAAAGGTGAATGATTTACTTGTTCATGAAGAGAAACTTGAGCTCAACATTAAAATGTTGCATATGAGCAGAAAAACAACATCAAACTAACAGGAACTATGATGTAATGTCATAGTGGATGCTGCCACCACCACGGTTCATGGTAGGGATGGTGTGTTTTTGATATTGTGCTGTGTTTGGCTTGGAGCAAACATATTACTTGGTCTGATGGCCAAAAAAATTCTATAGCACCTTCTTCAAGTTGAATTCAGAATCTGCCACTGGCAAACTCTAGCAGAGATGTCTCATGCATTTTTTTAACAGTGGCTTTCTCTTTGCCACTCTTACTTAACACTATGTCTGGTGAAGCACAGGGGCAACAGCTGTTGTCTGCATAGTCCTGCCAGTCTTAACTGCGGTAGCTCGTCTCTCTTTCAGAGTCCTCTTATTCTCTTGGTGGCCTCCTTCACTAGTCTTCTTGTGGATGGCCTGCTCTAGGCAGAATTACAGTGGTGCCATGCTCTCCATTTTTTAATGATTGTTTTTGCTGGACTCCAGAGGATTTTCAGTGACTTACTGTAGATGTTTTCTTGTATCCATCCTCGTGATCTGTGCTTTACCATCACCTTTCATGGAGGTGTATGGAGTGTCCTTTGGTCTTCATTTTGTAGGTTAAGCCACAATACTTACCCACCACAAGTTGAAGCTTCTAAATAAAGGTGCATTTATATTACAATCAGTCAAAACCCCAGGCAAATGATCTCCATAGAGCCACCCATATGAACCAATGACGTGACTTCTAAAGCCAATTGGCAGCACCAGAATTGATTTAGATGTGTCATACTTATGCAGTCAATTATTTTGTGTTTCATATTTGTAAATCACATAGACCGTTTTTTTTCTGTTGATCACTAAAAAAATACCAAATTAGATAAACAGTGGTTCAATGTTACATAATAACAAAATACAAAAACTTCCAAGTGGGTGAATACTTTTTATAGGCTATGATCACTAGACAGAACTTCCACAGACACAGTCCCAAATTAAAAAAATGTTGTTTAATTTTGCAGCAGTACCTTTACAAGCTTTTAAAGTCAGATCAGCACAGTATGACACCACCAGAATGCTTGCCTCATCTCATTCCATTTCTCCTCAGTGGGCATCATCTTCTTTCTCTTGACTCTGAATCCTTAAGAAAGCCAAGAAGCCTGGTTTAATGGCAGACCTGGGAACACTTCTGGTGTCATGTCATTATATGGAGAAAGTACCTCTGGGTCATACAGAAGCTGTCATATGACATTGTTTTATTTACAATAATCTATATATTTAGTTTTATCTGGATTGTTGTTTGGATTGCGGATCATCAGGACTGTTTTGTGTTGTGTTGATATGTTTAGTCAGATTAATGTGTATATTTACATTCTATACTTCAAGACTGTTATTTAACTTATTTTCCATTTCTTGAGGACTGTTCTAGCTTTGCAGTCATCGATGCTGAAATTTTAAGTAATTCATTTTTACAAAAAAATGCAAGTTCTCTCATTTTGGCAGGGTACATTCCAATCCCTGACACACATTCTCAGTTGGACTGTGACCAAGCCTGGTGTGTAATCCATTCAACCTACAAGATAGATATGTGCACTTCTACTATGTTGTCTCAATGTACTTTACACTCACACATCCTTATAAAATTCATGTTGGTGACGTGTTCAGTTGCCTCTTGAAGGTGCACATCTTTAAAAATAATTTTGGGGCTGAAATGGCTAATTTTCCTTTTTTTCTGTTGCCACACAATTGCACTTAAGAAACTATTTGAAGGCTCGTATTATGGTAATTCCATCCTGAGCTGAGGGTTGGTGCTGTTGTCTAATGCTTCTCATCCTTTCTCTTTTACAGATTGGATGACCGGCAGTTCCAGTGACATCACTTCCAGGTCACAGCTTCCTGGCCATGCCCCTTCTAACTGGCTTCATGTAAAGGGGTACAGCACCATCTTTGTTTCAGACTCCTGTCTGAAAAGACCTCCAATGATTTTTGCTAATTTTTCCATCATTTACACAGGGTTTGCCGTTGAGGTGCCTCAGCACTTCATCTTTGTTTTCTTACACTGAATATCAGCAACTTTACTGACAGACTCAACTGTCAAGCAGCAGCTAGTTTTAATCTAAGCCCTGTGCTTCTAAGGAGGCTACTAGTAATACTTTGTTCATTTTAAATGTTGTTCTTTTTTTGTTTACTTTGGGCTCTTGAATCTGCAAAATGTATGTATTCAAAGTTAATTTTTGTTAGTTACTTTGGATTAAGGTGTCTTCTAAATAAATAATAATAGTAAATAATATGTGTTAAATGTGATCTTGTGCTTCATATGTACAAGCACTATTACACTGAATGTTTGTTTTGTAATATCATGTGCTTCAGATACCATGGTGGAATAAATATATTGTCACAGTCCACTCGACCTACCTGGACAAACTGAGGTGGACAGAAAGGGTAAGCCACTTGGAAGTGGAGCAAAAACTTTAGATGCCTCAGAACTTGTTTGACTCTTTTTGTGAGAAGAGACTGGAAGTACGTCTATAGAAGGTTCAACCTTAGATGGCTGGGAAGGTATACAGAAGAGCCAAAGAAAAAGAAAAGTACTGTATATACTCGCATATAAGTCAAGTCTTGAAACCCGAAAAATCAGTCATGAAATCAAACCCCAACTTTTACGACTTTTCAAAAATACGACACTTAAATTTTTTTTTTACATCTTCTTGCTTCCTCCAGTCTTGCACCAGTTTCTCAGACACATCGATTTTTGTTGCAGCAGCACAGTTACCAATTTCTTTCTTTCGCCACTTCAATGACTTTTAATTTAAAACCAGCTTCATATTTTTTTCTGATCCAACGCTTCATCATGGATACGGGATACTCTTACGATAATGGTGTATGAGGATGTGAGATACACAAAACAGTGCAATCGTCGCTTCAGAATAGTTTGGGTGTTACTGTGTGGTCATGTAGTACAATACATAGAAAAAAAAGGCAGTGTGCTCCGTGGTTACTCACTTAGGTGGGCGTTAGTATATCATAATCTCTTGGATCAATAGCGTGAGTTTTCCGCATTCCACTTATACGACCGACATTATAAAATACCAGAAATTATACGGTAAAATCAAGCCCCAATTTATCCACGGAAGAATTTAAACGTGAGTATATATGGTAGTTCACTTATGACCATCAAATGGTAAGAACTCTTCCAAAGAGGCAACTCCACGTTTGATAGTAATGATGAAGAAATTAATGCTCAGAAGGATGCCAATCCCACTTTTCAAGGATTGATTTCCTCATTTGCTTCATAGCATCTCAGAGAGAACATCTAATTTTCACAGAGAGACCAGGCCACAAACTGAGCCCAGGATCCTAGATCTACAAGTATGAGACAGTAATTATAAACAGTACACCGAAAAGAAGCTTTTGCATGATGGTTTTCTGTTTTTATAATAATGTATCAAGCTAGTGTAAAGCTTAGCTTAAATGTTTTGAGCACACATAGTCACAGTTCATAACGAAAAAAGTTTCCAATATTTACTTTTCTGGATGTTGGAAAGGACATCTGTGTGAAATCATCACCTCCTTTCTAAACTCTTTTCAAGTTTTAGTGTGATTCACATTTCAAGCAACACCTACTGCTACTAATTATTAAAACAGAAAACAAGTTTTTTAGATTTTCTTTTGTATCTTCTGTTATTTATACATCAAGTTAGAGTGGTCACAGTGACTTGTTCAAAACCCCACAGAGTGTGAATTTTTACCCTTGGTGTTTTGTAAGGATCTTCCAGGGCCTTTCTTTAAAGTTGATTGATAAATTATCCTAGTATGGAGGGCATGGTTGAGTTTGTGTGACCCCTATGATTGACTCTGATATTGATTTTATTTAAGGAACCAGTCAGTAAGGATGTTTAAACTCTTGTGTAAGGGTGAATGTATTCTAATTTCTTCATATAGTGAAGCTTCAGGTGACTCAAGTATTTAGATCTACACATTTTCTTATACAGCACTGTGCACTATTTGGGGACAAATCCTGAATGGGACACATGACACAGGTACCCACAGACCTATACTCACTCACACTGGGCCAGTTAGAACTCGAAGTAACACATGTTTGGGGTGCAGCTGGAAAATCAAAGCATTTGGAGAACTATCAATCCCGACAGGAGACAAATGAGCAAACTGTTTCAATATAATGTAAATTATATACACATATACCTGCATTTTTGTGATCTTGTTTACAATACTAGCTTTAACATGCTATCAATTAATACTGTTTTGCTAGGTTAACTGCTGACAGAGAATGATCTCAGTTTAAGTTAGTATATGGCTTTAGAATCCAGAACTCTAGGAGTTGTGAGGCAGCTGTGTTAACCATTGCACCACCATGTCACTTAAAAAATTATAGCTATAATGTCTATTGTACAAATATGTCCAATATTTCCCAGTTCTTCGATGTAGGCATTCATGACCTTAAAGTTATTAATGTAAAAAATAACACCACATGTTGCTTCCTATTTTAAGAAAAAACTAACACCTTCTAAATATGTGCTCCACACCTAAAAGAGGCCACTTTAATAGTTTAGAAATTAGACTGCTGACGTAGATGGAACAGTAATAGCTTGGAAAGAATCCCAGAAAGGTATGCAAGGCAAATAACATCTTTGTGACCACTGTGTGCTTAGAAATAAGCAAGCTGTAAATATAGATATGCATATTTATTTAACTGCACACAACTGATTTTATAAACTTGTTTTTTAATTATCAGGTTATAAAAATCAAGAGTTTTTGAGTAGCAATTTGTGTTATATTAGGAAATATGAAAGCCTGCTCAGAACAAGCTTTTAGTCTCTAACAGACATTTACCTGATTGCTACAAATATAACCAGTGACAAGATTATTAATTTGTCGGTTGCCCACAACTGCCAGTGACACATGATGCTTAAATTAGTGGGTAAAAATCAAAATGACAGCCCATTGAGATTGAAATCTATTATGCATCACAAGACAATGGAGCTCACTGTACAACTAGAGCCTGGCTGCATTTGGTGGAAGATGATTTCATCTTTTTTTTTTTTAAAAAAAGTTGTTTATAGTTGTTTATCAACACAGCATAATGTTCTTATGCCATTTTTGTTAGAATCGTAAAAGTTCATTATAGTTCACTGTAACTCCTATTTTAGAGTGTACGTGGTGAATAGCATGCCACTACATTTATAAGAAATGAATGAACAGATTAGGCTTACTGTTACAAATGTAGATGTCACATTTCTAGGGCAAAAGATAATTTCACAAAAAAAACTATTAGTCAAATTGTGTCATTTGTACAGGAAATGTATAACAGTGTGCAAAGCCTCCGGGTGCTCTGGTTTCCTCCCACAGTCCAAAGACATGCTGGTTAGGTGTATTAGCGATCCTAAATTGTCCCTAGTGTGTGCTTGGTGTGTGGGTGTGTGTGTCTGTTTGTCCTGTGGTGAGCTGGCACCCTACCCAGGATTTGTTCCTGCCTTGTGCCCTGTGCTGGCTGGGATTGGCTCCAGCAGACCCCTGTGACCCTGTGTTAGGATATAACAGGTTGGAAAATGACTGACTGACTGACCCTATCATTTACATTTTTATATTCTTCAAATATTGTTGATAACTTGTTTTTAAAATGTGCTGTACAGTCTCGTATATATAAATAAAATCATAAGCTGTTTGGATGTCTGTTTGTTAACCATTCATGCAAAAATAGTTGAAGCAATTTTCACAAAATTTTGCATGTGCATCACTGTTGGTCCAACTTCAAATATAGGCTATATGTCATGTCATCCATGCATGCCTGAAGATCACCATCCAAGCTTTTCCCAGGTATGTGACACCACACTGGTCCGAGATAGGATGCTGCTGCTAATGGACTTTTCATTTTCATCCTCCACAGTCTCGAGAAACCACCCAGTAAGGGCAACTGACTCTTCCCTTCCAGTCCTGACGCATCAAAAGAACAACCACCTGGAAGGAGGTGTCACTCAACAGGGAGACGACTTGAAAGAAGGAGCTCCAAAATCTGATGGCTCAACGGCAAAGCTGATTTAATCAGAAGCAACCTTTCATGTGGTAATTACTTTTGTTGCTTTGTGTATGGTATTGAGCATTACTTTTGTTTAAGATTGCGAGTAAATGGGGAGGACACCCCAAAAGTTCTCAAATTGTCACAACCTTCTCTCATTTGGATGACCAGAGTCCTATTGAGAAGAGGGGTTATAATGGTAAGGGGGGCCCTAAAAACCTGTGATGGCATGGAGACTACAATTACCATTGAGCAGCAGGCGTGTGCGTGAGCTGATTGGAGGAATTTTTCGGTACACATAAAGTTTTGTAACAGCCAAAGCACAATCTCATCAAATACCACTATTAATCTGGATAACTATTTCCTTGCCTTGCTAGATTACAGCTTTGGTCTAAGAGTACATCTTCTGGGTTAGACTTTTGTCTTGGCTTAAAAACTATGTTTCTTTTCCTGGTCTTTTTTTTTTTTCTTTTTTTTACAAATCTTGCCTCCTACTATTTGACTTAATAGTAATTGCTTTCATAATAACAGGCTTAGCAAAGTCTTTTATTTAATTTCAGAATATTTTTATTGCTTGCTGAAGGCTACTGCACACTTCAATAACATAGAACTGGCCACAGTTCATCTCTTCTGCATTTACTGTCTGTCTCCAGAACAAAGAGTAAAGATCAACTTATTATTGGCCAGAAAGGAAAGTTAAGAAGTATAATTGAAAAATAAAAAAGAATAATTTGACAGATTTAGGCTGTGGCTGTTTTACTGTAAGACTGAGTTAAAGTACAAACAAGTTTGTTAGTGAACAGAAATTGTCCAGGCACACAGTAACAGACACAACAGTGTGACAACTGGTTGCAATTAATTTCTGTCCCAGCATCTTTATTCTTCATCAAATCTGCTAATTCCAGCCTTAATTTCTCACTAGCAGAATCCATTCTCCTCTTTGAGTTTGAGTTTCTAATCTAAGGTCCTCCCATCATGCAAGTGAGAATTACTTACCAATGCCTTGAAATCACTCCAGTTTTTGAACACTTTGACATCATTTTTTTTTTCCTATGGCTCCTCCTCATTTACAAGCATGAGAAAAACCCACATACAATCATTTGACTTATCTTGATATCTAGTTATACAGGTACAAGACATCAAGCTTTTGGTAGATCCACCCTGTTTTTGTCTATCTGGTGGCCATTTTTGGACCTTAAGTTTTTCTGGAAAAAACACAGTAAACCAATAGGTGCCTTCATCAAAAATGATCAAAGGAGTAGAAGTTGTGCATGCAACATCAACCAACCCCAGGGGTTCACCCCTAATTGGATATGTGGGGTTAAAAATAATCCTTTTCACAAAACTTTGAAAAAATGGGGATTGGTAATATAGGCATGTGGAGTGTCGTTTTATGCTATTTCAAGGTTCTGATAACAAATTTGGTGAAACATTTTGAAATTTGATGCTTTAGTGGTGGATCTAGCCCTCTAAGTCCCACTCCCAGAAGGTTAAAATGACAAATTTCCAAAATAAGGATATGAGGTATCAGAGATGGGTTGGTGATACTAAATTAGCTGTGCGTGTGTGTTCACCCTGAGATGGACTGGCATCCTGTCCAGGGACTGGTCCTGCCTTGCTCCTTCTGCTTACTGGATAAGGCTCCAGCTCCTCCAGAAACATGCTCAGGATGCAGCTGGCTTAGAAAATGGTATGGTATGGTAATACATCAGGGTCTGTGTTATTTTTTGATTTTTGATCCTTTACCCTCCATGGACCTCTGTCAGAGTGTGAACAATAACAAGGTTTCTATGACAATTGAGAATATTTAGAATTTTAAACATTTAAATTGAAGCACCAACAGTAATATTTCATATATTTGACTCAGCTAGTCTTGTTTATTATGTACTTCAACCCCATGAAGTAAATTGTTACATTTCTTATGAAAAAATTAAAAAGGGCTTACGCTAATTCAGTCATTTTATGCTGTTGTTAGATCTTTGGTATTTTGGACAGAGACAGAAATTACAAATGTTCTTGAAATTTGATTATGTCCCAGATTTTCTAATGTTCTTCCATGCTCAGAAACTCTAAGTGTTAGTAGTATGGTGTTGCCATTTTACATTTTTAATTATTTAATTTATCAGATATTCCAGGTATACATTTAACAGTTTGTTCTAATGGCAAGTGTACGCATGGAGAAATGAGGAAGTGGGGCAGTTTTGTGATAATACCACATTGGTTCATCTACTGTTTTTGCTTCCTATACTGTATAAGCAAAAGGTTTTATGGAGGAAAAGCAAAACCAGAAATAAATCAGTTTAAGGAACTGGTCCATACCAATATGTCTCTAGAGTGAATTTTAAGGAGCCTCTCTGGTAATAAGAATTAAGGAATATTATTCTGGAATTGTCTGTTGAAGCTATTGCCAAAAGTATTGGGACACCCCTCCAAACTCAAGCACATAGGCATGCAGACTGATTCTACCAACATTTGTGAAAGAATGGGTCGTTCTCAGGAGCTCAGTGAATTCAAGCATGGTTCTGTGATAGGATGCCACCTATGCAATAAGTCCATTTGTGAACTTTCCTTGCTACTAAACATTCCATGGTCCACATTAGTTCCAGTGAAAGAAACTCTTAATGTTTCAGCATACAAAGCCATTTTGGAGAGCTTTGGACAATTTCATGCCCTCAACTTTGTGGGAATAGTTTGGGGATGGCCCCTTCCTGTTCCAACATGACACAGTGCACAAAGCAAGGTCAATAAACAAAAGGATGAGCATGTTTGGTGTGGAGGAACTTGACTGGCCTGCACAGAGCCCTGACCTCAACCCAATAGAACACCTTTGGGATGAATTAGAGTAGAGTGCCTGACCTCACAAATGCACTCCTGGAAGAATGGTCAAAAATTCCCATAAACACACTCATTGTGGAAAGCCTTCCCAGAAGAGGTGAAGCTGTTATAGCTGCAAAGGGTGGACCAACTCGATATTAAAGCATATGTATTAAGAATGGGATGTCATTACAGTTCATGTGTGTGTGTAAAGGCAGGCGTCCCAATACTTTTAGCAAAATTGATACCTTGCAGGGTGATACCTAAGAAAATAAGGCCATTTAGCCCATACACTTCCTGAAACGTGCTGTGAGAAATGCTCAACTAACCTTGACCAACACCCCTTCTTTTCTTGGATTGACATAATCTTTCCTCTAAGGTTGTCATCCATCATAAATATATTTTTTAACAATCTTGAGTGACATGAAAAGGCAGATCAACAAGCAGTGAAACAATGTTTTTCATTAAACCATTTTCTTGTTGTTCTTATTCGCCCAAATAAATTGAGTATCGAAAAATACTAGCATATTGAGAAGAAGATCTTGAATTTTTCAAAGTCTGTATGATGGAAGTCTCCCATATATATTCATAAATTAAAGATTTTGATATGGCCAGGAAGCAAATGAAATGCATGGTTACTTGTTCACAGTCTGGTCGGAATGATGCTCCAGGAATCTGAGCCAGTAGAAGTCTGGAAACAGAAGTGTTAATAGCATTTAAGAGGGAACTGAAGTTGTCTAGTTGAAGAAGACCGTATGCCAGTCCTGAAAATTGACAAGTGTAGAGGATTTCCTTCAGGAAGTTAATATGATTGTTTGCAGCTGTGAACTCTTTCAACATATGAAAATAAAGAAAGGCTTTTCATGCCAAAATTGGGCAAAGACTCAATTGTTAATCAAAATATTTATTGTAAAGCCATGCCCCATATCAGAAAGCAATTTTAAATCCATCTATCATCCAACCTGCTGAATCCAAACACAGGGTCACAGGGGTCTGCTGGAGCCAATCCCAGCCAACACAGGGCAGGAACCAATCCCGGACAGGGTGCCAACCCACTGCAGGACACACACAAACACACCAAGCCCAATTTAGAATCACCAATCCACCTAACCTGCATGACTTTGGGAGGAAACCCACACAGACACTGGGAGAACATGCAAACTCCACGCAGGGAGGACCCGGGAAGCAAACCCAGGTCTCCTAACTGCAAGGCAGCAGCGCTACCACTGCGCCACCGTGCCGCCCAATTTTAAATCAAAATAATTAATAAAAAATAATAGCATTTCATTAAAAAGGAAATTTCATTATGAGTTCTATATACTTTTGTCAAGGGAGGAGAAAGCAAGTGGTGGTGCACCCATAAAATTAGCTATTTATTGAAGTATAACTGAACTTCATAGCAAACCTCAAATTTTGAAGGGTTAATAATGCTGCAAATAGAATTTATACTGCCATGTTTAAAACTGAGGAAGAGGTGAGGTTAGTCAAACACCAAAACCTTACTATATTTTCCTTTTCATCAATCATTTATAAAGGCAACCATACCAAGGACATGTCAAAATAAACTGAACATATTACAAAACATCAAAATACATACAACTGGTTACAAATGCGAAAACATATATAAGACATGTGCCACACAAAGTCATCCCTCAGACATGTAAAATAAATTACATGCCTCGACCTCCGAAAATGGCTTAAAAGCTTATTGCCAAACTTCTCTAATTGTGGGATCAGAAATACTTTAAAATTTACCAACTGTAAACCCCTCTACATCTGTGCTAACTGTGATTAAAGACACAGAATGAATGTTTACATCCCAAGACGTCTATGCACTCAGTATTTTTACAACACATACAGTACATAACACTAAGCAGGACATACTACTAGTAAATAAGAACAACTCCATATATGGTAAACTCTACCACTTTAACAAATGCTATTGAGCAAATTACCTAATTCCCCCCCACTAATGCCGGTATCTGAGAAGCAGGTCATTATATTTTGTAATGGACAGCACACATGAGCTGGCATCTGTGCTGGGATAGGTTTCAGTCTATTGATTGGCCGGGACATTAGGGGAAAAAGAAAGAGCGAAGAAAGGGAGGATGTTCCCTGCCTTAGCCAGGCAACTGGTGTTCCTGCCTGGCTGGGAGGGCAATATAATGATAAAACCAGGAGAGTTAACCTGCTCGGACTATTACCTCCCCGATACGCTAGATGGCAGCATCTCTGGGTTAGGATTCAAACACTGACACCCACAGGGCATGCTGGAAGCTGTAGTCTCATGGGGCAGCTTTGTTGGGTTCTGTGGTGGTCACTAACGGGTGCTACAAAGATTCGAGAACCCTACTTTGTGGGGCTTCCATCTGACATGGAAATGTTCCAAACAGACCAAGTCCTAGCCCTGGAAATACTCCATGGTTGTAAATTAAATGAACCACTCTGCCTCCTCAAAAAGAGTTGGAATTGGGAGGCAGAGGATGATGCTCATCCGGGAGAAGTGGAGGAAGAGTGAAAAAGAGTGTGAGAGAGAAAAGAGAATACTTGTGTTTATATGAAGTGTAAGGGACCTTTGTAAGATACTGTTGTTAATTAAACTTTTATTTGGATAATAGAGAATTCTAATATATTTTTAGTTTGTTTGTATATCAGTACATTTACATGTGCTTTAATAATCATGTTATTCATAGAAAGCTGGTTTCTAACATGCCATGTAAACTGTCATCAGTTGGAGAAACTCAGTAAGTGGAAAACTAGTTACCAGATGTAGATGTCTCTGTAAGTAACCAAATTATGTGACCATGTAAGCAATTAACCAAGTTACAGTTAAACATTTTGTAGTCTGCTTATGTCCTTTGCTCTCTTTTTGCCTGCTCATATGTAAGTTTTGCACATGCTTCCAGCAGCTACTGTATTGGTAGAGGTATCCACAAGATAAATCTCCTGAGGCAAATGGTCAGATGATGTTGTTATTCCTTCTCTTAGCTGAAATAATCTGTCTCCATATTTCAGAAATCACTAAATTTATGACAATGAGCTGAACGTACAGTACTAAGCTCAGCAGCACAATCTCGAGAGCAGTACAGTAATGTGTAAAAAAGTAATATACGTTACGTAGTCTAATTACTTTTTAAAGCAATGAGTAAATAACACAATACTTACTTTATTGAAGAAAAAATACCTGTACTATTATTATCCTAGCAGGACAAGATATAAGGCAGGAAACACACATACAGGTGCACCACTCCTTTGCTAAGTTCAATTGCACATCCAAGCAGAAAAGAGTGTGCCTCATTCCATCCCATAACAGAAACATATTCATAAAGTGTCAGTTTAGTTTTAATCCAGATATTTGCTACATATATGTTGAAACTATTTGAACAAGCAATGCTGTGGCCATTGTTCATACATTGAAACTTCAGGGGCTCAGGTGGAGAATGTAAAAAAGGGATAAATGTTATTTACTTCAGAGCACATGAAGGACTAATCAGATTTATAAAACACAAAAAAGTGATTACAGGCTTTGTGCTTGTGGACAATGCCTTCTTTCATTTGCCTGATGCAGGATTTGTGAACTTTTTCTTTGCCTCATGGAGATCTAGGCTCTTAGAATGTTCTGTTTTCTTTATTATGCTAGATCTCTAACTACTGTATGCCATCAGTATGTCCTTGAACTGGAGAAATGAATGGATGTTTGAAATCACCTGTGTGTTTTTCATGGATACCCTTTGAATGCCTACTTGTGTACTTAATGCTCTGTTCATTAAAATTGTGCAATATTTTTGTGGATTGTTGATTTTTTGCCATTGGTTTTCCTTCACTGGGGCTTGTGGCACTAAGGCTATCACACCTGTGATTGCCCATGGCTATATGCTGGAACATCTGGACTCTGGAAATTACCTTCATGTGTAACTTATAATAGGTTTTACATTTTTTTAATGGTGTAAACCTCCAGTCGCATCGGTTTGTGTTTCTATTTGACTCTTGCAGCATTGCCTGTCACCTGCCCTGCTGTACTGTGCTTCTCTTTAGTTAACTTACTATTTTCAAATAAGTACTGGCTATTAAACAATTATTAATTATTATTACTTGTTACTAAACAATTTGTCCAGAGCAAACAGTGGAACTATAGAATGTCCTAAAAGACATGGGGTCATGAGGCATCTGAAATATTCACATCATGGATCAGGATGCTACCACTATCGCCAGGCTACAACTGAGAAGTTCACAGGCCCCACTTGTCCTGGAGTATGCCATTCTGCTTGCGGTTTTGGGATTAAGGGTGTCAACATGCCAGCCTTTGATAGTTGCCAAGCACTCTTGTTACACCACGCACATTCTGAAGTGGTGTGAAGGCTTACTGTTTATGTAAAATCATCACCTTTGTATGCTTCACTAACATTAAAATTAGAATCTATAATGCTGTCACTGGCCATTTCTGAAGAACTGCTACTATTATAACACGACAAATCGATTTCTTCTGTATGTACTTTTACTTCTGACAGCCCATATTCAGCTCTCCTTCTGCCACAAATGCTGTCAAACAGCCGTCCTCAGTTGCTACCTGCAGGTCACCAAATACAAGAAAACTTGAGGATGGCAATGTGCTGTGTGTGAATAGCAGTGGACAAGTCCTCTCAGGGATATGGGAGAAAGGGGCTACAGAGCACTGAAGTACACAGTCTTTTTGTGGAAATATTTATTTGAAAAACAAAGAACAAATACTTTTTCATACATCTTGATTAATTTCGGGACAGCTATAGCCCATCGGGCCCTGTTCAGAAGCCTGACCACATTTATAAAAGTGAAAATCACCATCAGCATGCAAATGCAACAGGTAAGGCCTTACAGCAGTGGTTCTCAAACTGGGGTTTGGGGCGCTGAAGCTGTACAAGGATGGCGTCGAATAAATGAACAAGACGTCAAAATTAATTTTTTACATTTTTATTTCAAATTTAAATGTACAAGCATATAATCACAACGAATGCATTATAACTAAAATTAAAATAAAACATTTCTAAGGCATAGATCTAATGACTAATATGTGCCTGCGTTAAAGTACACAGCCTGTCCAGGTTTGGTTTGATATTCGAGATAGACACTCTAAGCTCCTTTTCTATTTGAAGTTTGTTTCTATGACAAGCGGCACCGCTGCTGCTGCTTTTATAGTCGCGTATTTTCAATCCAGAAAGTAAGCCTATCGGTATCTGTCGCGAACATTCGGGTAACAGTAGATCAGGTGATAATGCGGCGCGACTGCACCACTTTGGCAGTGTAGCCAATAACATCAAATTGAGTTAAATCATTTACTGCGCATTGGGTTATTTTCATGATACAACTAACAGCGGTATAATATTTGTTGGACGAAAATACGTTCGTCTCGCGCAGATTGACTTCATTGGTGTCCTCGTTTATGAGATTTTTAAAAATTAAAACATATTTAATCATTTCTTTACATTAAAAAATAATTAAATAAGCATAAATAATTTATTATTTGCTTTTGGGATTAGAATTACTACCAAAAACCACACAACGCATTTTAAAAGTTATTAAAGCGCTTTAAAAAAATACATTGCAAATATTTCATCGAAGTTAGCCAAACACATGCAAATCTTATGGAAGTAAAAATGATAGGATACCGCGACACGGCACGAGTATACAGGTAATACCTTTGTTAGTTGTATCATGGGTTATTCTCATCTATTTTATATTATGCAGCAGGCGCAGAATTATTCCAGGTAGAAAAGGGGGGTGTGGGCGGGGAGAAGGGGGGAGCGCGACATACCAAAGTTTGAGAACCGCTGCCTTACAGCAAAGAGTGGTGTTTCTCATCTTCGTCTTTCACTATATACTGTGTAAATTATTGATATTTTTCAGCTTCATACAATCATTATAATAATTATATTTTTGATTTTAGGACCTGAGTCTATTTTTGAGGGGTCAGATGTTGCCGTGCAAACTTTTTTTTTAAAAAAGGAAATACTCACTGCCTGATGAACGCAGTCACCTTACTGCCGGGGAATAAAGTTTCAGCATTCTTATCTTTCATTCTTTTGCATTGCATTTCAAAAATGGTAATAGACTGAATGAATTATAGAGTGTAGTGTCTGGAATTAATCACATCTACAGTCAAGCAGATACGTATGTAGGTAAAATAAAAGATTGAGTTAGACTTCTGATCGAGAATCCCAGGGTACCGTATCATAGCCATGATCGAGTTACATTTGAGGTAGGATGATGGACTGGAAATATGGGAATAGATACGAAAGCACTAGCCATTTAAGCTATTTAAGATTTATAAAATATGTACATTCACATGTATATGAATCTACCAATTACCAAGCAGTTTATTTAGACAAACGTTATTTTTGTGAATTTAAAGCTTTTACGCCAGACGCCAAGAGATAAATATCAGCTCCCTTAAAAAAGAAATTCAATGAATTTTACCTTCAGTACATGCATTTTAAACACAAGATTTGCCACTATCAGCCCATCTTAGGTCAATAAACAAGGACTGATTGACAAGTTAAAATGTTTAATTTAGCCTGACTAATGTAAACCAATCCAATTTTTGGTAAATGCAGACAGTAGATTTTCAACTACTGTTTGCTGTCTTTCTCCAGCTTTTTTTCCACTGAAAATTACTGTATGTTTGTTTTTCAATTTTAGCATTTACATTTCTGAAGTAATAAACAGCATGGAATACTGATTTTGAGCGCACAGTAACCTATTTTACTTCCCCTTAAAACCAGTGTGTTTGTGGTGGCACTGGCCTGAACACATAAAACTCCTTTCTATATTTATTAAGTTATAATACATTTATATTTAGTGGCTGCCACTGTATTTGAGTTATTTTGTTTAGCTTTAATTAATGAGCTCTGATAATGAAGTGTACTGTTGTACCAACAGCTTTGTTTCTATCACCAGAACAATGATTAAATAATAATATTCATTTTAAAAGAAATAACTTTTAATTTATCAAAAACAGCAAATAGGTTTATCCCTTTTACTGTTGTTTCCCAGGTTGCCAATGTTCACTAGTGGAGGTTTTTACAATAAATGGTCACCATTTAAGAGTGATCTGGCTTTATTATTTACCAATGCTAAATAATACCTCAATCATTATCCATATCCCTTTGTCTTCCTCAGCAGATGCAGTGTAAAGGATAAGTTTGGTATTTTTCAAGTCAAAGTTATTTCTTCACAAACATGGTATATTCATGTTCTAAAGTTAAAAAGCTTTCAATAAATTAAAAAATAAAAAAACAATTGTCCAAATTAGTGTTTTTCAGGGAAGGTTATAGAGCAAGGAAGAAAAGTTTACAAATGTACCAAATATGTCATTTTTTCAAGCCAAGACAACTGTTGAAAGTTGATTCGCACCTTCCACAGGGCTGCCAGAAGGTTGTGTCATTCTAAGAAAGGGAGCACATCGCAGGATGAAGCCTCATTGTCTAGACTGACAACTATGTATTTAATAAAAAACACTTTTGATTTTTATTTTGCGCCACTAAGTGCCTGTTTTGATTTTGATTTTTTGTTTCATTAAAAGGGAATGACTGGGTTGGTGTCCTAACATTCATCACCGGGACTTGTCATTCCTCACTTGACCAGATGATACTGTGAAGTTGTTCAAGCTGTTGCTTGTGAATGGTAAGCAGCTTTAAGTTATCTATTAAACAATAACAAAGATAATAAACCCCTTGGGAATATTTCTTTTTGTATTATCAATATGAGCCATAGGCAGTTGCTCATATTTTTTGTTGCTATGATCATTGGCTATTTTGTTGAATGCATCCTCTAACAGACTAGACTGGTCCATAAAGAAGTGACTTATTATTCCACCATAATATTTTGACAGGAAAAGGAAAATTATTAGGAAAACCTCCTGAAATTACTACCTGTAGCTGAGTTTTTCAATCTTTCCAAAATTCTTTGTCTATTGAAATGGTTCAGACATCAATAAAGATTCCACAGTCTTTCTTTTACTAGGTTTAATGAAATTTAAACCAAACTGTTCACATAAAAATAAAGAGAAAAGTTTATAATACACAGACAAAAATAAAATAAGTTCTTGCTAATGTTCTTTCTCTTTAAGGCCAGTTACTTAAATTTCTTTACATTTGTATATAGCATGGCACAGTGCAGATTAATATGTATTGTACATATATGATCACATTCATAATTACGTTCAAAAAACTATCTACTTCTGTATCTTTCCTTTTGCAGATTATTTCTGCATTACCTATCTGAAATGTTACATCAGACATACTGCAGAATATTAAGAGTGTTCCATTAACATACAGTACTAGGCATTGGGAGATCTTCTATTATCTAAATACAGCCAGGTCCTGAAGTATTTGGACAGTGACACAATTTCCATACTTTTGGCTCTGTATGCCACCACAATGGATTTGAAATAAAACAATCATTATGTGATTGAAGTGTAGACTTTCAGCTTTAATTTAAGAGGTTTACCAAAAATATCATATGAGCCAGAATTTAACTGAATGTGCTGTGGACTTCCCAGTGAGCAGACCACAAATCAATCTTTCCTTTTGGGATCACACAGAATGAGCTCTTCAAAGCTAGAATTAGCTGTGAGCTGATGTACAGTCTTTAATAGCCTGAACTTTTCAGTTCCACCAAGGCACTTGAAGGGTTGAGTCAATTCAAGTAACCTTTTGGTTGGTATTTCTGTGAGGTAACTTAAAAGGTGTGTGAATTTGTATTTCATGATGTTTTGAAATATCACAAATCACATTGATTACTTTATCGACAGTTTGATTTAGAACTTTGCTGATTGAGCAAAGATTGGAAATTTATGAATATTCATTTGCATTTCTTATTTTGGTGTTGAATTTTTGACGTTGATATAGAAATATCTGCTCATAATATCCTTTGTTAGTTGTACTGCAAGAACAATAATGTATTGATATGTATTTTATGCAGTTTTTTATGGAATTATTTTCTTATATATTAGCATCTTTTGGACAGTTGCTTAATACACTGAAATGCAGGGTCTCTTCCTTGCTTCCTAACTCGAGGCATACTGGAGGTCGCTTCCCGATTCTTCCATTGCTCCTTCTATGCCACTCAAATGACTTTATTCTCTGCCACATTCACTGCCTGAACATTCACTCCTCTAACTTCATCTCCCACTGTTTACTTGGGGTGTGAAGAAACACCATCTGCATTCACTTTCCCCATCTCTTTCTGATGATCCAGGCCAGGTTCCTTCTCCAGCAGCCACATACTCAGGCCAATGGATTTAAGCAAACACAGATAGACAGAAAGAGACACACACACACCCTCTGGATAGGCTCCTCTAATGGCTGGCTTCTCAGGGTGACTCAGCCATGGCTGACAGCTCATGGACAATTTTGCAGTTTCTTGCTCCCAGGTCGGTGTAGCTCCCATAATTTTTATGCCAGAAACATCACTTATTATTATTATTATTATTATTATTATTATTATTATTATTATTATTATTATTATTATT